>CM062819.1:79633932-80028856 GCA_031772625.1 Pinus tabuliformis | reverse complement strand
AAAAAAAATGTTTTAGCCAAACGATATAAATAAACTCGGCCGAAACATTATTTTCACACTCACGTCAATCATTTGAGCTGAATTTTTAAAGCCTTTTGGGTTGAATTTTTAAAGTGAGCTTTTTTTAGCTGGATTTTTTAAAGTGAGTTTTTTGGGCTGAATTTGAAAGTAAGTCTTTTGGGCTGAATTTTGAAAGTGAGTTTTTTGGGCTGAATTTTAAAAGTGAGTTTTTTGGGCTAAATTTTGAAAGTGAATCTTTTGGGCTGAATTTTGAAAGTGATTTTTTTAGGCTGAATTAGAAAAAGAATTTTTTTTGCTGGATTTTGAAATTGACTTTTTTGGGTTTGATTTTAAAAATATACATAGATTGAATTATCATAGGAAATCAAAGAAATTGCAAGAGAAAATATGATTGAATAAGAGACATTGAGGCTCGTAGAGAATACTCAAGAAACTATTACAAAAGAAAGAAGGAAGAACGCTTAAATATTGAAGGGAAAATCAATCTCAATAAGAAGTTGAAAAAGGTATCTAAATGTAAATATTGTAAATGATATTTAAAATGTAATAATATATTGTGAAATTTAATTTTTATTTGATGAACTAATTTGAAAAATATTTTGCAATGTAAATAGAGAGAGATTTTCCTCATAACATTGATGATGAGATTGAAAATGTTGAAAGACAAAGTGAAAAAAAATAATGAACCAATGATTGATGATGTGTTGAAGATGTTGAAAGAGATTCAAGTGAAGAAGTTGAATCACCATTAGGTATGTATATATATGTCATGTGTATTATTGAAATTATACATATTTATTAGTTTCAATTTCATTCAAACTCTATTTTTAATTTAATTATTTAATGTATATTTATACCCATTTACATTAAATTCTCATATGTATAGATGAAATCAATATCGATGATGAGATGTTAGAAAATGTTGACACTGACACATATGGAGATAAAAAAGTTGACCATGTTATACGATATTATGTTAAGCTCATTATTGATAAGTTCTTCAAAGATGAAAATGTGACAATTCAAGCTCAAATTTTGAGAGGTCTCTTAACATAAAAGAAATTAAAATAAGCTACAACACTATTGGGTATTCAAAAATCAACAAAAGATAAAAAAGTGAAGGAAAATGTGATTCAAAATATAAATAGTGCTCTAAAATCAATTGGAAGATCTAGAAGGAAAAGTGATCTAGATGCATGTAGAGCAATACAAATGGCAGTGGTTTCATCATGTACTAAATAAAATCATCTGGTAAAATATGTGGCAAAATCATTAGGGACCTCACCAAAAACATTGCACAAACATAAGAAATTTCGATTGTAAATGATGAGCTCGCTTGTTAGACAGTTATTTGTAGGAAACCATACAAAGATAGACTTGGAGAAGATGTTAATAAAATATATATGAATATTAGATGAAAAATTCACGTGTTTCACCACAACTATGTAGAAATTTCCACTGTAGATCACCTCGTAATGCAATGTACTAAAGCAAAACACTTGATCTACTTCTACAAACAATTTAGCGGAAGCTTAATCGAACATGAGAAACATCAATAAGAACACATATAATTGCTATGGAGAAATCAATCACACATAACACAGAAGAATTTACCCGGGGAAAGCCTCAGCCTAAAACCCCAACTCTGTATTATAATACAAGTGGAAATATAGCTAGTATTACAAAAAGAATAAGCTCAAAAGCTATCCTGCTCTCTCTGCAATACCTCTGCTGCTCATAGACAGTCAAATGCCTCTATCTAACCTTTGGTCTACCCCCCAAGCCTCCTATTTCTTTACGCAATTCTAATTGGGGTACAGTGCAACCACTTGTGTGAATTGGCCTCTTCACACAATCACCAACCTCTAATCCAACTGCGCAGTCCTGAAGGAGATAAATCCTCATCATGGATGAGATTCCTTTATAGGGAAAATATTCATCCAAATAATAGTACATTGTCCCTTCTCTGATCTCAACTGGGTCTCTGTCTGAACTGACATGCATGAGTTTTCCATGAGTGAATACTCAGTTATCTGAAATACAATAGTTACATGCATGCAAGCGTTAACTAACTGAACTCTCATTAATTTAACAACCTGTTAAATTCATCTAATTGAACTCGACTCAGTTTACTAGGCCAACTAATTACAACTCATCCTTATCTCTTTAACTGATGGATAAATCCTTAAATCAAAGGAGAAATTGTTGCATGTCCTCACATAGACTTCATGTTCATAATTCCTTAACTAATTAACTCAAGATGAATTAATTAATCAATTTACAAACAACTGTTAACATCAAATTCGAATTTTACTTCCTATTTTTAGTCCAGGGACTGACTAAAATAGGAATCCATCTTGAACTGCTAAAAATATAATGTTATTTTTAGCACCTCCATTTTTCATTCCCTATTGCCCAATCCAGCACTAGTACCCAAACTGCTATTTTTAGCACTTCTATTTTTAGCATTTCACGTTGCCATTTTTCAACACTCCCTTTCAACAAGAAAGGATTCAACTCAAACCCAATCCCGTACCTTTGGAATGTTCTACATGCAACACTTCTACCAAGTGTGGTTGCTCTAGCAACTCTCGGAACAAAAAAAAAACTCCCAACTAACCTCTTTGTTGGGCTAGAAACATACTCTGATGTTGAAGCTCTATCTGTTGCTGACAAGTGCTCCCTCTTTGACCTTTGTGATACTGTAACATCTCCATGTTCCTTTCACCATTGTACACCTCTATGTGCCATCCTACACTGGTGCAACACACTTGTGCCCTCTCGCATTGCTGCAGCCTGCTAGCTCTGCGTTGTCTTGGGATTCCTGCACTACAACTCTCTCTGCCACTCCATCTGCATCTGTCTCTACCCAATCAGTCAGTCCTGCTACTCCTCATTGGGGCTCCCATAGCAAAGTCGAATCAAAGAGGTTGGGTACCTCAAGGATCCTGCCCCTCCTCCTTGGGACAATCACTCCACATCACCCCACCTCCTACCTGGAAAATGGCTGCATGTGATCCCTTTGCCCATCTAGCTCGAATTTTCCCCATACTGGAGGTCTCTGCATGAGTAGATGTCTCTACTCGATCTCCTCTCAACTTCCCCTATTGTGGCTTCTCCACAACCTCCTGAAGTTGCTGCACCAATCGTGGCTCCTCCACAATCGTCTGAGACTTCTTCTAGCATTGCATGTTGAGAGGTAATATACCCTCCTCTCACTCAACCACCAAGTCTCCATCAGTTGCCTTGCTGCTCAGGGCTTTTCATGCATCTTGAACCTCAAGAGCATACAGGTTCTTGACCCGTGCACCAGTATGCTTCACCTGTCTAGTGATGATGTGTCTAAGGAAAACCTTCCCTTACTGAAGACTACATCATAGCCTCTGTCTTCCAACATCGCGATCGACACCAAGTTTCTCTTCAGTCCTGGTACATACTTGACATCGATCAAGGTAAGGCGAGCTCCATGCTCCCTCTGAAAAATAACTGTGCCCACCTGAGACACTATACTTTTCATCATTACCCATTGTTATGAGTATCTGGAGATCTTTCTCCTCCAAAGTACTGAACAAACTCTTGTCGTCGGTCATGTGGAAGGAAGCTCCACTATCAAGAAACCAACCACTTCCCACCATGGATTAAAAAGTGCATGCGAAGAGTGTGAAATCCAACTCGAACTGTGAAGCAAGTGCCTCACCTTCAGATCCTTCCCCGGATCCCTTCTTGGATTTCCTCTGTGGACAATTTCTAGCAAAATGGCCCACCTCATGACAATGAAAGAATCACACTTTCGATTTGTCGAACTTCTTACCACCATGGGAAGAACTGGATTCAGAAAAAGAAACCTTCTCCTTCCCCTTCTTCACCTTACTCTCTAAGGCATAGTTTTCTTCATCCTCCATGGACGAAGAACCATCTCTGGTGCTTCTTCTTATCTCCTCCTACATCAAATCTGACCAAAGTCGTTCCTAATCTAGTAGTTTCTCTCTTCCATTATCTGAGTCCTAGTAGTTATTCTAGCTCTTAGGAAGACCGAGGAGTGCAAGGCTCACCATGTCATCATCATTTGTCACGATCCTTACACTTCCAAGCTCATCCCTGCATGTGGTGAGCTTGTTCAGATACATAGAGATTGTGTCACCCTTTTCACACTTGATCTTTTGAAGTTTGTCCTTCAGTGCCAGCTTCCTCTGATCACTGCTATTCTGATATAGAACTTTCAATTTTTTCCACATTGAAAATGATGTCTCCTTCCCATGGAGACTCGAGACTATGTGATCTCGAACTCCCTCCAAAAGGATTCTCCTTGCTCTAGCCACACATTTCTTCCATTCAGCCAGTTGAGTAGCATTAGTCGGCTTTTGGACTTCTTGATCAATGAATTCCTTTAGATCGTCATCTTCTAATACTCCCTCCATGCGATCCTTCTAGGCTATATAATTCGAACTGCCATCAAGGGCATATTCGAGTCTTAAACCATAAAACGCCATAGGTGAAATAGAGATGTGATAAGAACTCGATTTCTATATTCAGGAATCACAAACTTCAACTTCTCCCTTCTTGTATATTGTTCTTCCTTGATCACATGTGCTTCGATACCATGTAGAAATTCCCACTGTAGATCACCTGGTAATGCAATGTACTAAAGAAAAACACTTGATCTACTTCTACAAACAATTTAGCGGAAGCTTAATCGAACATGAGAAACATCAATAAGAACACATATAATTGATATGGAGAAATAAATCACACATAACACAGAATAATTTACTCGGGGAAAGCCTCAGCCTAAAACCCCAACTCTGTATTATCATACAAGTGGAAATATAACCAGTATTACAAAAAGAATCAGCTCAAAAGTTATTCTGCTCTCTCTGCAATACCTTTGTTGCTCATAGGCAGTCAAAGGCCTCTATCTAACCTCTAGTCTGCCCTCCAAGCCTCCTATTTATTTGCGCAATTCTGATTGGGGTCCAGTGCAGCCACTTGTGTGAATTGGCCTCTTCACACACTCACCAACCTCTGATCCAACTCTGCAGTCCTAAAGGAGATAAATCCTCATCATGGATGAGTTTCCTTCATAGGAAAAATATTCATCCAACTGATAGTACATTGTCCCTTCTCTGATCTCAACTGGGTCTCTCTCTGAATTGACATGCATGAGTTATCCATGAGTGAATACTCAGTTATCTGAAATACAGTAGTTACATGCATGCAAGCATTAACTAACTGAACTCTCATTAATTTAACAACCTGTTAAATTAATCTGACTGGACTTGACTCAGTTAACTCGGCCAACTAATTACAACTCTTCCTTATCTCTTTAACTGATGGATAAATCCCTCAATCAAAGGATAAATTGTTGCATGTCCTCACATAGACTTCATGTTCATAATTCCTTAACTAATTAACTCAAGATGAATTAATTAATCAATTTACAAACAGGTGTTAACATCAAATTCGAATTTTACTTCCTATTTTTAGTTCAGGGACTAACTAAAATGGGAATCCATCCTGAACTGCTAAAAATAGAATGCTATTTTTAGCACTTCCATTTTTCATTCCCCGTTGCCCAATTCAGCACTGGTACCCAAACTGCTATTTTTAGCAGTGCTATTTTTAGCACTTCTATTTTTAGCATTTCTTGTTGCCATTTTTAAACAAACTAAGGGATGTGATGCGGCAAAGAATAGCACAAAATCAATATGATGAATATGCAAAACATATCTTGGACACGATTCATATAGAGTTTTTCGATAAGTTTAAAGAAGAGAATCGCGGAATTAATGTCTCAATCATTACTTTTGTGCAACAAACACCATGGTATGTTAAACCTATCGTTGTACGCAACACTTGTTGTTGTCCTTATCATGTGGAATTTCAATTATATTATGACACCTTCCTTAATTTTGGTAAAACATTTTAAAAATTCACCTCCTCCTTCCACTGTCCATGATTTCATATCTGAAATTTTATGTGGAAGAGAAAATCATGACTTATTTTACCAAAAGAAATGTGTTGGTGGTAAAAAAGTTGATCATTATGGAAATTTGAATTTAATTGACAACAAATATCCTATTAATATAAATGATCAATCATTGTCCAACATAAAAGTGAAATGGAAGAGATATGAATATACATTGATTGGTTCAAGTAGTAGTACAAGTGTTAGAAGGATTGATTTACAAGAATAAGATTTTTTGTAATAGGGTTTTTGAATTTTGAGACAAAAATTTATAAATACACCAAGCAATCCCATAGAGCTCGATGGCGGGACCTACAATTCAAAAAATCCTGTGAAATTTTTCCACCAGGGACCATTTTGTCAATAGTTGTTTTTGTAGAAAATTACACATTTGTTTCACAAAATGAAATACAAAATTAATATTATCATTCTGACCAAGTCTCTATTCTTGTCCATGTTCTATATAAACATGCTAAACAAAATGTTGATCATATAGAAAGCACCATTGAGAATTGACATGTTATTAAAGAATATCACTTTTATATCAGTGATGATAGTACACATGATACACATTTTGTACAACATTGTTTTGATAGGATTTATGACTCATTGAAATGTCGGGGAATTAAATTCAATGAACGTTGGATATAGTCAGATGGATGCGTAGGTCAATTCAAATCTTCACGGTCATTCTTTTGGTTGTGTCATCTTCATATGAAAACCAACATTAAGCATTGTTGGAATTTCTTTGAGAATGGTCATGGAAAAGGAGAACGTGATGGTACAGAGGCATGTATAAAATCAGCACTTTAAAGATATCAAATGGACCACTCTACAAACTTACTTGTCTTAGCAGAACAAGTTGTTCAATGGTGCATTGTTGCACTAAGCCATGAGACTAACCTATCAAGGGAGGTACGTAGGTATGTACATATATACATTAACTTATATATATTTTTAATATATGATCATTTTTATTAATTTTCTAATTTTAAGAATTTATAAATTATATAGTTTAAATATTATCACGATGATTATCTTTGATATATAAATTGTATTTTAAATAACATATTTAAATTCTTGTTTGAATTTACTATAGGTTTTTTTGGCATATTGGAGTCCAAGATGTAGATAGATTGATTACATATGAAGCTGAAACAGTAAAAGGGACTTGAAAATTGCATTCAATTAAAACAAAGGAGTATTGAAATGCGTTTGCATTTGATAAAAGAAAAGAATCTTATTTTTGTCATGTTTTCATAAAGGACACACAATTCAATGATGTTTGTGAAAACAATATGTATGTAAAAGCTTGGCAACATACAGAACTAAATACAAAAAGGAAAATGTCAGTTGCAAACTTCGAAAATATGGAATCAGAGGATACCATAGTGTCATCTGAAGGTGATTGAGTTTCTGATCTTGTTAGAGAAGGTAACATTTCAATTGCTTTCAAAGGATATATATGTGTTTTATGTTTTTAAAATCATTGTTTATAAGTATCTAGATAATACTTAAAATATAGATCCAAATAGAGAATAAAATCAAGTCATAACAATTTCTTATTAATTATGATCTGAATTTACACTTGTTTTATTGTGTAGGAGATGTTTTTGTTGTAGTTGCACCCATTAACAACATAGAAAATTTCAAGTATTATTTGATATGGTGCACTTAACAAAATATGAAGTTATTGGAAGACTATGATGATAACATTTTTTTATATGAAAGGTCTTATACTGAAAGGTTATTTTTTCCAAGAAACTCATCAAACTGAGATTAATTTTTATTTTCAATACTATCAACCCAATGCCATAAGTTGTCATTATAGTCACTTGGTGTGTGCATCACGCGTAAAGTTTATAGAAGTTCAATAATAATAAAAAATGAAACTTAAAAGATGGAGAATGTCAAAAGTTTGACCATGAACAGATCATTGAGGATGAGATTCCATTGGATTTTTTTTAATTGAACTGCCCAACAATTTCTTCTCCTCATATTCATCTTTAAAAACTTAGAGTTCAAGTACATTGTTAGCCTTTCTTTTTGTGCACTCTTAAGTTGTCCATTCTAGCTACTACTAAGTATTCCAAAATTGTTTTCATTAATATGGCACGGATTTATTATTAAGTTAAAAATAAATTCAAATATCTCCCAAATACTACTATAATGTGTTGAAAATGCAGCAAGATGATGGAGCTTAGTGAAAAGAAGTCGCCTTCACTAAGTGGTCCCGCAAGCTATTTTTGGCGCAAAGTCTATTTTTAGACTATGTCTATTTTTAGACATATGGATCATGGTCTATGAGTTGCAGGATGCTATTTGTGGATGATTGGTCATGTTGGTAAAAATAGATGGACTTCTATTTTTAGACATATGGGCGGTTTCTATTTTTAGACTGCCAGGCTAAAAATAGAACAGTCGAATATTATTGTCTCATAATAATATTTGGACTATAAAAATTATCTTATCCTCTTGGAGCACTTCAGTTTGAGCTACAGATGTGGCACATGTAGCTGTCAGAAGGAAATACGCTTTTCTTGTGGGTCAGTTGAGCTATTACATGCAGGACTTCAGTTAGAACTCATGTGGTTGAGTTTAGTGGAGTTGATGGAGTTGTGTTCAGTTTGACTTGGTTAAACTAGTTGTATTTAGTCTAACTGCAAATACACTAGTGATGAGTGATGTGAATTAATTGTTAAATTAATTCACTAATTATTAACTCATAAAGCAACTAAAGAATACATCAGTTAACTCAGTGCATGGACAGTTCAGTGGAGACAGGTGTTAGAGGTTGAGATTGCTATCAGTTGTGACTATAGTTGTGCATGAGATCTTGCACAATCAATGGGATTGAGTAATGCCAATGAGGATTGCGTGGTTCAACCAAGGAAATACGAGTTTGCTTCAGCCATTCATCATTATTCTCTTGCAGGATTGCGCAGTGGAGGCAGGCAAACAGTGGAGGAGATTTGAGGCATCAGATCTGAGCTAGTTTGTGTGTAACAGGTGGAGATAGTACTGAGTACTTGTGAGGAGTATTGTACTATGTATTGTTACATGTTCTCAATCATTATAATATACAGATAGTGTGGGGTTTTCAGCTGTAAGCTTTCCTCGGGTTACATACTGTGTTAATGTGTGCATGCAATTGATGTTTCATTGATTTTAATGCTGCTAAATTGATGATCAACATAGAGGAGGTTATGTATTATGCATGTATTCCGCAATAGTGTATAATCGGGATAATATCTGTGAATAAGTGTCATATTATTCAAAATTTCTACATGGTATCAGAGCAGTTGATCATCAGATCTATTATTCAGAAAGTGTTTACATTTTATTTCTTCAGGCAGAGTCTGTAATTGGGCCAGGTAGCCTCTGGATTCATCCTTCCTTTGGAAGGTGAGATATCCAGTAAAAGCCCATACAGTCAATCTCTGTACGAGAAATACTTTGTTCTCACAAATTTTATATCAGAGGCGGTTGATTTTTGAGCTGGTGGAATTCGAATTTGCAGCAGTGTTTTCTTGGTGTCAACGTTGCAATGTCTTTCAACGAATTGCGATTGGAGTATGCTCTTGAGGGCAGCTCGAACTATATTTCATGGAAGGACAGGATGGAGGCAGTGTTAGATGATAATGGGTTAAAGGATTTCATAGAGGCTGAGGTCCCAAAGCCTACTGATACTGTGCAAGTTGATGCTTGGCAAAAGAAGACAGCAAAGTGTCGAAGGATTCTGTTGGAGGGCATGAAGGATCACATTGTGTCCAGCTTGCATGGAAAGGCTTCTCCATACTTGATGTGGAAAGCGTTGACAGATCTATTCCAAAGCAAGAGCGATCAGAGGAAGCTGGCGCTCAAGGATAAACTCAGAAACATTAAGTGCGAGAAGGGAGACAGTATGCCCAAGTATCTCACGAAGTTCACTCAGTGCAGGGATGAGCTGGGAAGTGTGGGGGTGACTGTCGATGATGAGGACTTGGTGAGCTTGGCTCTCCTTGGTCTTCCGAAGAGTTGGCATTCCTATCAGGACTCTGTCAATGGTCGGGAGAAATTTCCAAGATGGGAGAGACTTTGGTCGGATCTTGTGCAAGAGGAGATCAAGCAGAATACCAGGGACGGATCTTCATCAAAGGCATCTGATGAAGAAGATTTTGCTTTAGCTGCCAAAGCAAAGAAGGGGAAGGAGAAGGGTTCTCTTTCCGAATCTAGTTCTTCCAATGATGGGAATAAGGTTGACAAGTCGAAGGTGAGATGCTTTCGTTGTCATGAGTTGGGACATTATGCTACTAATTGCCCAAAGAAGAAATCCAAGAAGGGATCCGGGGAAGGATCTGAAGGTGAAGCACTTGCTTTACAATTTGAGTTGGATTTCACACTCTTCGCATGCATGGTTTCATCCATGGTGGGAAGTGGTTGGTTTCTTGACAATGGAGCTTCTTTCCACATGACCGGTGACAAGAGTTTGTTCAGTACTTCGGAGGAGAAAGATCTCTAGATACTCATAGCGATGGGTAATGATGAGAAGTATAGTGTCTCAGGTGTATGCACGGTTATTTTTCAGAGGGAGCATGGAGCTCACCTTACCTTGACTGATGTCAAGTATGTACCAGGACTGAAGAGAAACTTGGTGTCGATTGCGATGCTGGAAGACAGAGGTTGTGATGTAGTCTTCAGTAAGGGAAGGGTTTTCCTTAGACATATCATCACTAGACAGGTGAAGCAGATTGGTTCACGGGTCAAGAACCTGTATGCTCTTGAGGTTCAAGATGCATGCAAAGCCTTGAGCAGCGAGGCAACTGATGGAGACTTGGTGGTTGAGAGGGAGCGTATATTACCTCTCAACATGCAGAGCCAGAAGAAGTCTCAGACGATTGTGGAGGAGCCACGATTGGTGCAACAGCTTCAGGAGGTTGTGGAGCAGCCACAACAAGGGAAGCTGAGAGGAGATCGAGTAGAGACATCTACTCATGCAGAGACCTCCAGTAGGGGGAAACTTCGAGCTAGGTGGGTTGAGAGATCACATGCAGCCATACCTCCAGGTAGGAGGTGGGGCGATATAGAGTGATCGTCCCAAGGAGGAGGGGCAGGATCCTTGAGGTACCCAACCTCTTGGATGAGACCTTGCTACGGGAGCCCCGATGTGGAGTAGTAGGAATTGATTGATTGGGTAGAGACAGATGCGGATGGAGCGGCAGAGAGAGCGACAGTGTAGGGAATCCCAAGACAGCGCATAGCTAGCAGGCTGCAGCAATGCGAGAGGCACAAGTGTTTTGCACAGTGCTAGGTGGCACAGAGAAGTGTGCAATGGTGCGAGATGCATGGAGATGTTTCAGTAGCACAAATGTCAGAGAGGGAGCACTTGTCAGCAGTAGGTAGAGCTTCAGCATCAGAGTATGTTCCTAGCCCAACAGAGTGGTCAGTTGGGAGTGTTTTTGTTCCAAGTGTTGTTGGAGCAAGTGGACCGGGCAAATGTGTTGCATGCAGAACATTCCAGAGTTGCAGGATAAGGGTTGCAGATAATCCATATCTTGTTGAGAGGGAGTGTTGAAAATGCAACAAGATGATGGAGCTTAGTGAAAAGAAGTCGCCTTCACTAAGTGGTCCCGCAGGCTATTTTTGGCGCAAAGTCGATTTTTAGACTATGTCTATTTTTAGACATATGGATCATGGTCTACGAGTTGTAGGATGATATTTTTGGATGATTGGTCATGTTGGTAAAAATAGATGGACTTCTATTTTTAGACATATGGGCGGTTTCTATTTTTAGACTGTCGGGCTAAAAATAGAATAGTCGAATATTATTGTCTCATAATAATATTTGGACTATAAACATTATCTTATCCTCTTTGAGCACTTCAGTTTGAGATACAGATGTGGCACATGCAGTTGTCAGAAGGAAATACGCTTTTCTTGTGGGTCAGTTGAGCTATTGCATATAGGACTTCAGTTATAACTCATGTGGTTGAGTTTGGTGGAGTTGATTGTGGAGTTGATGGAGTTGTGTTCAGTTTAACTTGGTTAAACTAGTTGTATTTAGTCTAACTGCAAATACACTAGTGATTAGTGATGTGAATTAATTGTTAAATTAATTCACTAATTATTAACTCATAAAGCAACTAAAGAATACATCAGTTAACTCAGTGCATGGACAGTTCAGTGGAGACAGGTGTTAGAGGTTGAGATTGCTATCAGTGGTGACTATAGTTGTGCATGAGATCTTGCACAATCAATGGGATTGAGTTATGCCAATGAGGATTGTGTGGTTCAGCCAAGGAAATACGAGTTTGCTTCAGCCATTCATCATTATTCTCTTGCAAGATTGTGCAGTGGAGGCAGGCAAACAGTGGAGGAGATTTGAGGCATCAGATTTGAGCTAGTTTGTGTGTAACAGGTGGAGATAGTACTGGGTACTTGTGAGGAGTAGTGTACTATGTATTGTTACATGTTCTCAATCATTATAATATACAGATAGTGTGGGGTTTTCAGCTGTAAGCTTTCCCAGGGTTACATACTGTGTTAATGTGTGCATGCGATTGATGTTTCATCGATTTTAATGCTGCTAAATTGATGATCAACGTAGAGGAGATTATGTATTATGCATGTATTCCGCAATAGTGTATAATCGGGATAATCTCTGTGAATAAGTGTCATTTAAGTATAGGGGGTTTACGCAGTGCATTATATTAGATATCATTTTTTGGATTCAACTGCGTTAAGTAAGTAATTCACGTATGACCATTTCCATGAGAGGTAGTCGTAAGTGACTAATTTCTCATGATTTGAATAGTTCACTTAGCACTCATTGCATCGGGTGATGCTCACAGGGGTGAAGAAGTGGGATTGAAACGGTGAAATAAATCACATAGCGCCAATCATCACCTTCTGGGGCTTGCACCCGGTAACCAGGACTTCCCAGGAGGTCACCCATCCCAGAACTCTTCTAGCTCAAGCGCGCTTAACTTTGGAGTTTTCCCCACAATCAATCCCACTCAGCTTGCTACCCCATTTGCAAAACCTTAGCAAGTATTGTGCCTCATGAACCATTCAAGTAGAGATCCCTTCACTCTTTTGGAATTTAAGTATAGGGGGTTTACGCAATGCATTATATTAGATATCATTTTTGGGATTCAACTGCGTTAAGTAAGTCATTCACGTATGACCATTTCCATGAGAGGTAGTCGTAAGTGACTAATTTCTCATGATTTGAATAGTTCACTTAGCACTCATTGCATCGGGTGATGCTCACAGGGGTGAAGAAGTGGGATTGAAACCGGTGAAATAAATCACATAGCATCAATCATCACTTCCGGGGCTTGCACCCGGTAACCAGGACTTCCCGGGAGGTCAACCATCCCAGATCTCCTCTGGCTCAAGCACGCTTAACTGTGGAGTTTTCCCCACAATCAAGCCCATTTAGCTTGCTACCCCATTTGCAAAACCTTAGCAAGTATTGTCCCTCATGAACCATTCAAGTAGAGATCCCTTCACTCTTTTTGAATTTAAGTATAGGGGGTTTACGCAGTGCATTATATTAGATATCATTTTTGGGATTCAACTACGTTAAGTAAGTCATTCACGTATGACCATTTCTATGAGAGATAGTCGTAAGTGACTAATTTCTCATGATTTGAATAGTTCACTTAGAACTCATTGCATCGGGTGATGCTCACAGGGGTGAAGAAGTGGGATTGAAACCGGTGAAATAAATCACATAGCGTCAATCATCACTTCCGGGGCTTACACCCGGTAACTAGGACTTCCCGGGAGGTCACCCATCCCAAAGCTCCTCTGGCTCAAGCGCGCTTAACTGTGGAGTTTTCCCCACAATCAAGCCCACTTAGCTTGCTACCCCATTTGCAAAACCTTAGCAAGTATTGTGCCTCATGAACCATTCAAGTAGAGATCCCTTCACTCTTTTTGAATTTAAGTATAGGGGGTTTACACAGTGCATTATATTAGATATCATTTTTGGGATTCAACTACGTTAAGTAAGTCATTCACGTATGACCATTTCCATGAGAGGTTGTCGTAAGTGACTAATTTCTCAAGATTTGAATAGTTCACTTAGCACTCATTGCATCGGGTGATGCTCACAAGGGTGAAGAAGTGGGATTGAAACCGGTGAAATAAATCACATAGCGCCAATCATCACTTCCGGGGCTTGCACCCGGTAACCAGAACTTCCCGGGAGGTCACCCATCCCAGATCTCCTCTGGCTCAAGCGCGCTTAACTGTGGAGTTTTCCCCACAATCAAGCCCACTTAGCTTGCTACCCCATTTGCAAAACCTTAGCAAGTATTGTGCCTCATGAACCATTCAAGTAGAGATCCCTTCAGTCTTTTTGAATTTAAGTATAGGGGGTTTACGCAGTGCATTATATTAGATATCATTTTTGAGATTCAACTGCGTTAAGTAAGTCATTCACGTATGACCATTTCCATGAGAGGTAGTCGTAAGTGACTAATTTCTCATGATTTGAATAGTTCACTTAGCACTTATTGCATTGGGTGATGCTCACAGGGGTTTCAATCCCACTTCTTCATCCCTATGAGCATCACCCGATGCAATGAGTGCTAAGTGAACTATTCAAATCATGAGAAATTAGTCACTTACGACTACCTCTCATGGAAATGGTCATACGTGAATGACTTACTTAACGCAGTTGAATCCCAAAAATGATATCTAATATAATGCATTGCGTAAGGGTGATGCTCACAGGGGTTTCAATCCCACTTCTTCACCCCTGTGAGCATCACTCGATGCAATAAGTGCTAAGTGAACTATTCAAATCATGAGAAATTAGTCACTTACGACTACCTCTCATGGAAATGGTCATACGTGAATGACTTACTTAACGCAGTTGAATCCCAAAAATGATATCTAATATAATGCACTGTGTAAACCCCCTATACTTAAATTCAAAAAGAGTGAATGGATCTCTACTTGAATGGTTCATGAGGCACAATACTTGCTAAGGTTTTGCAAATGGGGTAGCAAGCTAAGGGGGCTTGATTGTGGGGAAAACTCCACATTTAAGCGTGCTTGAGCCATAGGAGATCTGGGATGGGTGACCTCCCGGGAAGTCCTGGTTACCGGGTGCAAGCCCGGAAGTGATGATTGAGGCTATGTGATTTATTTCACCGGTTTCAATCCCACTTCTTCACCCCTGTGAGCATCACCGATGCAATGAGTGCTAAGTGAACTATTCAAATCATGAGAAATTAGTCACTTACCACTACCTCTCATGGAAATGGTCATACGTAAATGACTTACTTAACGCAGTTGAATCCCAAAAATGATATCTAATATAATGCATTGCGTAAACCCCCTATACTTAAATTCAAAAAGAGTGAAGGGATCTCTACTTGAATGGTTCATGAGGCACAATACTTGCTAAGGTTTTGCAAATGGGGTAGCAAGCTAAGTGGGCTTGATTGTGGGAAAAACTCCACATTTAAGCGCGCTTGAGCCAGAGGAGATCTGGGATGGGTGACCTCCCGGGAAGTCCTGGTTACCGGGTGCAAGCCCCTGAAGTGATGATTGACGCTATGTGATTTATTTCACCGGTTTCAATCCCACTTCTTCACCCATGTGAGCATCACCCGATGCAATGAGTGCTAAGTGAACTATTCAAATCATGGGAAATTAGTCACTTACGACTACCTCTCATGGAAATGGTCATACGTGAATGACTTACTTAACGCAATTGAATCCCAAAAATGATATCTAATATAATGCACTGCGTAAACCCCCTATACTTAAATTCAAAAAGAGTGAAGGGATCTCTACTTGAATGGTTCATGAGGCACAATACTTGCTAAGGTTTTGCAAATGGGGTAGCAAGCTAAGTGGGCTTGATTGTGGGGAAAACTCCACAATTAAGCGCGCTTGAGCCAGAGGAGATCTGGGATGGGTGACCTCCCGGGAAGTTCTGGTTACCGGGTGCAAGCCCCGGAAGTGATGATTGACGCTATGTGATTTATTTCACCAGTTTCAATCCCACTTCTTCACCCCTGTGAGCATCACCCGATGCAATGAGTGCTAAGTGAACTATTCAAATCATGAGAAATTAGTCACTTACGACTACCTCTCATGGAAATGGTCATACGTGAATGACTTACTTAACGCAGTTGAATCCCAAAAATGATATTTAATATAATGCACTGCGTAAACCCCCTATACTTAAATTCAAAAAGAGTGAAGGGATCTCTACTTGAATGGTTCATGAGGCATAATACTTGCTAAGGTTTTGCAAATGGGGTAGCAAGCTAAGTGGGCTTGATTGTGGGGAAAACTCCACAGTTAAGCGCGCTTGAGCCAGAGGAGATCTAGGATGGGTGACCTCCCGGGAAGTCCTGGTTACCGGGTGCAAGCCCAGGAAGTGATGATTGACGCTATGTGATTTATTTCATTGGTTTCAATCCCACTTCTTCACCCCTGTGAGCATCACCCGATGCAATGAGTGCTAAGTGAACTATTCAAATCATGAGAATTAGTCACTTACGACTACCTCTCATGGAAATGGTCATACGTGAATGACTTACTTAATGCAGTTGAATCCCAAAAATGATATCTAATATAATGCACTGCGTAAACCCCCTATACTTAAATTCCAAAAGAGCGAAGGGATATCTACTTGAATGGTTCATGAGGAACAATACTTGCTAAGGTTTTGCAAATGGGGTAGCAAGCTAAGTTGGCTTGATTGTGGGGAAAACTCCACAGTTAAGCGCGCTTGATCCAGAGGAGATCTGGGATGGATGACCTCCCGGGAAGTCCTGGTTACCGGGTGCAAGCCCCGGAAGTGATGATTGACGCTATGTGATTTATTTCACCGGTTTCAATCCCACTTCTTCACCCCTGTGAGCATTACCCGATGCAATGAGTTCTAAGTGAACTATTCAAATCATGAGAAATTAGTCACTTACGACTACCTCTCATGGAAATGGTCATACGTGAATGACTTACTTAACGCAGTTGAATCCCAAAAATGATATCTAATATAATGCACTGCGTAAACCCCCTATACTTAAATTCCAAAAGAGTGAAGGGATCTCTACTTGAATTGTTCATGAGGCACAATACTTGCTAAGGTTTTGCAAATGGGGTAGCAAGCTAAGTGGGCTTGATTGTGGGGAAAACTCCACAGTTAAGCGCGCTTAAGCCAGAGGATATATGGGATGGGTGACCTCCGGGGAAGTCCTGGTTACTAGGTGCAAGCCCCGGAAGTGATGATTGATGCTATGTGATTTATTTCACCGGTTTCAATCCCACTTCTTCACCCCTGTGAGCATCACCCGATGCAATGAGTGCTAAGTGAACTATTCAAATCATGAGAAATTAGTCACTTACGACTACCTCTCATGGAAATGGTCATACGTGAATGACTTACTTAACACAGTTGAATCCCAAAAATGATATCTAATATAATGCATTGCGTAAACCCCCTATACTTAAATTCAAAAAGAGTGAAGGGATCTCTACTTGAATGGTTCATGAGGCATAATACTTGCTAAGGTTTTGAAAATGGGGTAGCAAGCTAAGTGGGCTTGATTGTGGGGAAAACTCCACAGTTAAGCGCGCTTGAGCCAGAGGAGATCTGGGATGGGTGACCTCCCGGGAAGTCCTGGTTACCGGGTGCAAGCCCTGGAAGTGATGATTGATGCTATGTGATTTATTTCACCGGTTTCAATCCCACTTCTTCACCCTTGTGAGCATCACCCGATGCAATGAGTGCTAAGTGAACTATTCAAATCATGAGAAATTAGTCACTTACGACTACCTCTCATGGAAATGGTCATACGTGAATGAATTACTTAACGCAGTTGAATCCCAAAAATGATATCTAATATAATGCACTGCGTAAACCTCCTAGACTTAAATTCAAAAAGAGTGAAGGGATCTCTACTTGAATGGTTCATGAGGCACAATACTTGCTAAGGTTTTGCAAATGGGGTAGCAAGCTAAGCGGACTTGATTGTGGGGAAAACTCCACAGTTAAGCGCACTTGAGCCAGAGGAGATATGAGATGGGTGACCTCCCGGGAAGTCCTGGTTACCGGGTGCAAGCCCCGGAAGTGATGATTGACGCTATGTGATTTATTTCACCGGTTTCAATCCCACTTCTTCACCCCTGTGAGCATCACCCGATGCAATGAGTGCTAAGTGAACTATTCAAATCATGAGAAATTAGTCACTTACGACTACCTCTCATAGAAATGGTCATACGTGAATGACTTGCTTAACGTAGTTGAATCCCAAAAATGATATCTAATAAGTGTCATATTATTCAAAATTTCTACATAATGTAAAGATGTAGCATAACACAATTTTCTTGTTTGTTGTTGATTGTACAACTATCATGTTTGCATTGCATTTTTCTTTTTTATGGACCATCATTTTATCTTTTCAAATATTTTTATTGCTATCTTAGTACCATGTTTTATAAAGCAATTTTATAGTATGTTTGCATGAACAACTTTATATTAAAAGTTAACTATCAACCGACATCCATAGTATCCTTTCTATACATGAATGCAAAATGTATACCATATTTTATAATGCAATTTTAAGTTATGATTGTTTTAGACATCTACAACATTATAAGATTCATTCAAATGCAAAATGTACCATGTTTTGTAATTTGCAATTTTACTAAATTCATTAAATAACTTGACAAAACATCTTTGTAGAAAACGTAAGAATCATCTACTAACATTATAAAAATGATCATGCAAAATGTACTAACTAATGAAAATTTACTTTCATTGCTACATATTCATGAACTTAAATACATGTAAAACCTTTTTAAGTATAAAACCATGCATCATGCAAATTGTACCATGTTTTATAATGCAATTTTATAGTATGTTTGCATGAAAAACTTTATATTAAAAGTTAACTATCAACCGACATCCATAGTAGCCTTTCTATACATGAATGCAAAATGTATACCATATTTTATAATGAAATTTTAAGTTATGATTGTTTTAGACATTTACACCAAATTATAAGATTCATTAAAATGAAAAATGTACCATGTTTTGTAATTTGCAATTTTACTATTCATTCTAAATAACTTGACAAAACAACTTTAAACAAAACCTAAGAATCATCTACTAACATTATAAGAATTATCATGCAAAATGTACCAACTAAATTCAAATTTACTTTCATTGCTACATATTCATGAACTTAAATATGTAAAACCTTTAAGCATCAAACCGTGCATCATTGTACCATGTTTTATAATAGAATTTTATATTATGTTTGCATGAACAACTTTATATTAAAAGTTAACTGTAAACCAACATCTATACTAGCCTTTATATACATGAATGCAAAATGTGTACCATATTTTATAATGCAATTTAAGTTATGATTGTTTTAGACATGTACACCAAATTATAAGATTCATTCAAATGCAAAATGTACCATGTCTTGTAATTTGCAATTTTACTAGATTCGTTTTAAATAACTTGACAAAAAAATTTAAACAAAACCTAAGAATCATCTACTAACATTATAAGAATGATCATGCAAAATATACCAACTAAATGCAAATTTACATTCATTGCTACATATTTATGAGCTTAAATATGTAAAATCTTTAAGCATCAAACCATGCATCATGCAAATTGTACCATGTTTTATAATGCACAATTATAAGAATCATCATGCAAAATGTACATAAACTCCAAAATTAGCATGTATTAAATCATAATAAAGAGTTCTATTTAAAATATGTCCAAAATTTATATCATTATAAAAGTAAATATATAATAAAAAGTTGTCAAATAAAAATATGCATCAAAGAGATCAATTCATAATAAAGAGTTTTACTTTAAATATGTCCAAAATTTATATCATGATAAAAGTAAATATAATATAAAAAGACTGTCAAATAAAAAGTTGCATCAAAGAGAATCTTGCTGAAATATATGATCTATCAATATCCTCGTGCTCTCATCTGAATCATGGGTGCCCTGCACAACATGTGTAATTGCATATATACATAAGATTATGTACTTTAAAATTAAATTTTAATGTTTTAAAATTAAATGAGAATGTAATCATCAAAACAAAATTATAAAAAATTTCAAATTCCATGCAATACCTCATGGTGTTCCCCCTCCATTGCGCCCTCATGGTGTTTGTCATTCATTGTGCCCTCATGGATAAACTATGCAATACATGTACATGTATATATATTACAAATTTAAAATTGCACATGAAAATGCATAAACTTGCAATATTATAAAAATCAAGTATCAACTTCTTCAAATTGTCTAGATGATTCAATACTTGTAAGCAACTCAAGTTTCAAATTCCATGCAATACCTCGTGGTTTTCCCCTTGCATTTCTCCCTCATGGATGCCATGTACAATACATGTATATGTATATATTAATAATTTAAAATTGCATATGAAAAGGCATAAACTCGCAATACTAAAAAAAGTGTTAAACAACTTTTTAAAATTGTTTAGATGATCGTATCCCAATTTCTCACTCCATCGCTAAAGTCCCTAGAGAATGGAAATCGTCTCCACAAACCTAAAATTCAAAAATTTTAAAACTGTAAGATAGAGATCGCATTTTTTATTGAAAATTTCTTCAATTTATAACAAAACAAAAGTGAAATAGTCAATACTTGTGACAAGCGAATATTTGACACATCTCCTAATATGGAGGAAGAGGATGGAGATATGTCGAAAACGTCAGACGGAATCGGAATCTATTAACATTTGATTATATATACATAGTTATTTATTTTAAAAATATGTCCTCACGATACCAATATAATAAAAGTAGAATAATATTATCAACATGAACTCTTCAAAAAAAACTAACATCTCTCAACATATCTTGATCGGACCCTGAACCTGGGACCGTGATATTATCAAAAAAATGTTCAACAAATGAGTTAACTCACATGGTGAGCATATGATACATTTGTGTTAGATTATATCTGAAAAAAGCTAACAAATTGTATGTGAATCGATATTAACACATACATTAAAATATCCACCCTAACCATTAACACATACTGATCCCACGTCCATCATGACAACCCTTTGCATATGCTTTAAGCTCCTCAATATGTTTTATATACAAAATTAGCACGTGCATCAGCTCATGCTCTTTGTCAATTTAGACTGACATCAATTCCAGTCAATGTAGTCTGGATGTTGTCTATAATGGCATCCCTTCCTTCTCGACCAATTTTAAAAGTGGAATCCATCTCCAGCCGCAAAGTTACCAGACAAGGAGGTTGATGTACCAAAGGTGGCAGAGGGTGAGGAAATTTAGTATCCCGTAATGCACCCTTACGTTCATATATTCGACCTCTCCTAGTACCATAAAATCTAGATGGAAGGTCATTATAATCAAGTCTCATACCCAAAAAGAATTATGCATAAAATAATTTTGCAAAATAAATTGGAACATTGTCATTCCATGGAAGCTTTCCATACGCTGCAAGGAACCTATCATACAAATGGCTGGCTATTTCAGGGTGCTTGAAATATTTCACCTTGAGCATCTTTCTTTTCAACCCTTCTTTAAAATTAAACATAGATTTTGTATGTGCTTTTGTAACATTTTTACTTACCTCAACCCATTTATCGGGACCCGTAACTGATTCCTTTCTATGCCTCATAATATCTATAAATAAATCAGTGGTTGGCCCAAGATTCTTGTAAATATCAAGAAATGAGCTTAGAGAGTGCACAACTATTTCTAAGCTTTGTCGACTCTCTGTAGGGAGCTCCAAACTCGCAAGATATTTCCTCAATTTTGAATAATTACCTATGCACCTCTGTAACATACATTGTTGGAGGTTTGTTTCCCAAGGAAGCTCATCAGGAATATCATATGGATAGGTGGTAGTTGGTGTATGGTCTTCTTCTTGAATTTCCCTGCTTTGCTTACATTTACTTCGAGCAACATTTTCACCCCCTACATCAATATAATTACATAAATATAAAAACATGTGAACAAATGTATTCATACACATGCAAGATAGACATGTACACGTATATGTACAGACAATTCATTTACATGTACAAAGATGATTGAGCACCATCACAATCAAGTACATGAGTTTATTGAGCTTGTTGTCCATCCTCACACAAGGACATAGTGAGAAAAGCTTCTAAAAAAAATAGAAAATCAATTCAATATATATGTATGTACATATGATTCTACCTATTTATCATTTAAGTAAATATGCATAAACATATATATACCATACCACAATGATGTAAATGATGGCCCTCTATTGATTATGTAAATACTCTCTTCGACCTAGCTTGAGATACTCCTAAAAAAATAAAATTTATTATAAATTAATAAGCTAAATTGAAAAAAAAACCAATTTCATATGTATGTACATATGATTATATTCAAATATCATTTAAAAACTTTCATATGATTATGTAACGAATGATGGACCTCTCCCAATTCATTTGATAATCTCCTTGATCCATGACCTCCCCCTCTATTAGATGTATGAGACTCAATTGATGCTCGCTTCGGAGAATCAAGTGGTGAATGTTCATCCATGAAATGGGTATATATATATATAGTCTTTAGAAAGTTACCTCACGCATTTACAAATCTTTATTATTGTTATTTAAAAAGATCAAGAATTCAGAAAATTATGTATAGATATATGATCTTTAAAAATTTACCTCATGCATTTACAAATCTTTAAACTTTATAATTAAAAAAAAAAAAAAAATGATATAACCCTTGAAGTTACCTCATGCATTTAAGTGATGTAACCTTTCAAGTTATATCATGCAATTAAAAATCTTAAAATTGTTATTTAAAAGGATCAAGAATTCAGAAAATTAATGTGACTCACTGAGGGTTTCTTCAAAATTATTTGGTGTAAATTCTTCGTTTAAAATATACTCAAGACTAAAAACACAAATGTTGAAGTGCACATTTTGAAAATTAAATACAAAATTTCCTAAAACATGTAAAGTTCACCAATTTGTGCTTACCTAGTAGGGGCACACTTAGTATGGAATTGAAAAAAAACACATGGTCATTAAAAACAACACATTTATAACTAAAAAACACACACATATTAAAGATATCTTACAATGTCCATGTTATGAAACCAGCTCAAGAAAAGATAGAAAAGATAGATCAACGCCTTAGAATTCAGCCTCTTCGAGGGGGAAACCTCCTTTACATTACATAAATGAACAATTCTTGGATGATTCAAATGACAAAACCTCCTTTCTATATATAGGAGTCTATGGAGTCATAATATAATCCAGCCGACCTAACAATAATAATATAAAGCCACAAAAATAACAATAGATGGATTCTATGGGCACATTAATAACAATATGGGGGCAATGGGGGCACAACAATATAAATAAGGGGTATAACTACAATAGTAATGGGGTAATTACTAGTATTATAGGGACCCAACATGCCCCTCTCCTTCAAAAAAGTGTTGTCCTCAATGCTTGAGTAGTTCTAGATACTTCTGCATAAAATTCTCATCCTCCCATGTGGAATCTTCAGCGGATAAGTTCTTCCACTTGATAAGGTACTCTGAAATTGATCGATTTCGTAGTTGTCGAGTTCTTGTTTCTATAACTGCTTCCGGTTCCAATATAATTTTTCCTTCCTCGTCAAGTTCTGGCAATATTGTTTGAACTGGGAGCTTGTCGCCTATAACCTTCTTTAAGCATGAAACATGGAAAACTGGGTGCAATCGAGAAGCTGCAGGAAGCTCCAATTTGTATGCCATAGTACCAATCTTTTGCAACACCTTGTATGGACCATAATACTTTGGTGATAATTTATTATCCTTCTTAGCTTGCTTGAGGGACATTTGCTTATATGGTTGTAGCCGTAGGAATACCCAATCACCTACATCAAAATTTCTTTCACTGCGATGTTGATCTGCCTGTTGTTTCATTCTATTCTGTGCCAACACGAGGTTATCCTTTAAGAGTTGGAGGACTTGTTGTTGATGTTCGATGTGATGTTCCACTGCCTGAACCTTAGAATTTTCTCTTAAATATGATGTGATGGATGGTGGTTGATACCCATAAAGTGCCATAAATGGGGTCATTTTTGTTGCTGTATGAAAGGAAGTGTTATACCACCATTCAGCCAAAGGCAACCATTTGACCCATTGTGTCTGTTTATCAGATACAAAGCAACGAAGATATCCTTCCAAACATTTGTTTACTATCTCAGTTTTCCCATTAGATTGAGGATGATAAGATGAGCTATGAGCTAACTGAGTACCAAGACAAGAAAATAATTCTGTCCAAAAATTTCCAGTGAAAATGGGATCTCTGTCACTTACAATAATCTTTGGGTTTCCATGTAGCTTTTGAATTGTTTCCATAAATGCAGTAGAAACTGTACTGGCTTTAAATGGATGTGATAATGCACAAAAGTGTGCATACTTGGTAAGTCTGTCAACTACCACCATGATGACACTCTTTCCCTCAGACTTGGGTAAACCTGTGATAAAATCCATTGATACCTCCTCCCAATGTTGGCTTGGAATGGATAAAGGTTGTAATAGACCCGGTGTCTTAATTGTTTCAACTTTATTTTGTTGGCAAACCAAACATTCTGCCACAAACTTTTGAATATCTGATTTAAGGCCATCCAAAAAAAATTCCTTCTTAACCCTGTGGTAAGTTTTTAAAAATCCTGAGTGCCCTCCTAAGGGAGAAGTGTGCAATTCCATAAGAATCTTTTGTTTTAGCTGGGAATTCTTACAGAGGTATAAGCGATCTTTGTACCATAACGAATCATTTTTCCAGCTAAATGTATCAGACGTACTGGAATCTTGTTGTAGCTTTCGAATAAGTGCCCACACTTCTTCGTCATTCTTCCATTCCTCCCTTGCTTCATTTATCCAATCTGGTTGGATGATAGAAATAGCGCACAACAATGCTTCCACATCCTCATCCTTCCTTGAGAGTGCATCTGCCACCACATTTTGCTTCCCTTTTTTGTAGATGATTTCAAAGTCATAACCCAACATCTTTGTGACCCACTTTTGTTGCTCTTCAGAGGATAATCTTTGTTCTAAAAAGTATTTAAGGCTATCATGATCCGTTTTTACCTTGAAGTGTCTTCCCATTAGGTAGGGTCGCCATTTCTTAAGTGTGTGGAGTATTGCCAACATTTCCTTCTCATAAATAGCTTTGCTTAGAAACTTTCCCTTGATTGGACGACTTTCAAAAGCAATGGGTCTTTCATCTTGCATTAGAACAGCACCAATTCCATTTCCTGAAGCATCACATTCCACAATAAAGGTTTTTGTGAAGTCCGGTGTAGCTAAGACCGGTGCTTGGCACATTGCCTCTTTAAGATGTTCAAAGGCCTTTGTTGCTTCACGAGTCCATGAAAATGCATCTTTCTTCAATAATGTCATTAGAGGTGCTGCTATTCTCCCATAATTCTTAACAAACTTGCGATAATACCCTGTCAACCCAAGAAATCCGCGCAAATGCTTTATGGATGTGGGGATTTTCCATTCCTTAATGGCTTTAATTTTGGTAGGGTCTACCTTAACTCCTTCATGAGATACAATATGACCCAAATATTCCACCTCCTAGACTCCAAAGAAACATTTGGATCTTTTGGCATATAATTGTTTCTCCTCCAATAGCTGTAGCACCCTGTCAACATGTTCAACATGATCCTTCCAAGACTTGCTGTAGATAAGTATATCATCAAAAAATACTAACACAAATTTTCTAAGGAATGGTTTGAAAATTGAATTCATCAAACCTTGAAATGTTGAAGGTGCATTGGTAAGGCCAAAAGGCATGACCAAAAATTCATAATGACCCTCATGAGTTCTAAATGCCGTTTTTGGAATGTCTTCAATCTTCATTCTGATTTGATGATATCCTGAACGAAGATCCAACTTGGTGAAGTAAATTGATCCATGCAATTCATCCAGTAATTCATCAATGACAGGAATGGGGAACTTATCTTTAATAGTGAGCTTATTGAGCTCCCTATAATCCGGACACATGCGCCATGATCCATCCTTCTTGTGCACCAATACTACTGGAGCAGAGAAAGAACTTTGACTCGGTTGAATTATACCAACCTCTAGCATTTCTGCGACCATACGTTCAATTTCACTTTTTTGGACATAGGGATATCTGTACGGCCTGATGTTTGGAGGAACACTTCCTGGAATCAGATGAATAGCATGCTCATGATCACGCATAGGTGGGAGACCTTTAGGAGTATCAAATACGTTGGAATGATTGTCCAGGACTTTTTGTAGATCTGGAGAAATAGATGATTCTAATGTGGAAACATCTAGCGAACATAATTGTGCAATTACACCCCTTTGCTCCTTTTTTAGAAGCTTTGTCATACCATTAGAGCTGATTATCTTTCCTGGTTTCCCTGCAATACCCCTTAATTCAACTTCCTTTCCTTCCACAGAAAATTTGATGAAAAGTTCTTGAAAATTAAAAGCTATTGTAGCCATTGGACTCCTAGTACAACATCAGCACCTCCCATTGGAATGGAAAGCATTGGGCTAGTCAATACATATTCTCCCATGGATAGCTTGATATTATGGCACTTTCCAGAGCAATTTATTGTTCCTCCATTTGCAATCATCACTTGACACTCTGGTGTTGGGTATAGGAAGCAATTCAATTCTTTTGCTACCCTACAATGAATAAAATTGTGGGTGCTTCCTGAATCAATCAACACTATCACCTTTTTCTTCTTGATTTGTCCTTCTATCTTGATGGTTTGAGGAGTGGTAATTCCTGCCAATGCATTACAAGATATGGTCGGATTTATTTGTTTTTCATCTAGGCTTTGTTCCTGGAGCATATCCTGTTCTTTTGACCTTTCTTGCTCCTTTTCTTCTTCCTCTTCACAATCTATGTAGAATAATTTCTTCTCAGCACACTTCTGACCTTTAGTGTATTTGCTATCACAACTATAAAAAAGCCATTTTGCTCTTTTTTCTTCCAATTGTTGTGGTGTCAACCTTATAGGTTGTGGACGACTAGGGGCAAATACCCTTTATCTTAGATTCCACACCATTTATCTTAGCATCTGTTAGCTTTTGTGAGCGTTACATTTGTTGCACTTGTTCTTGTAATTTTGATATATCATGTAGCATTTCTTCCTCTTCTTCATGAGTCATGCTAGAGCTTTCAGGTTCCTTACTAGGTGTTTGCATTTTCTTTCCTCGGGGCATCAGTTACCGATAATAATGCTTTACTATGCCCTTTGAATTCCTTCAAACCAAGCTTATGCAAAAATAAAAAATAAAAACTACACACCTTTTTTTTACTTTGTAGAAGCCTGATATTGAATCTGATGTATCTCTGTAATTTCAAATCATCCAGTTCTGAAATTGTGATCTGTAGTAGCCTTCTATGTCCTCTTTCCAATGCCACTAGTCTGATCCAAATTGGATTCTCCAAGAAAGCGTTATGCACAATCTCCCGCAGTGACCTGATTATAGACTAGTTCAGTAGAGCAAAATTGTATGAAGTTCCACGTGTCACTGTTTCAACCTTTGACTCTGAAAAATATATAAAAGAAAACTACAGTCCGTCCTCTTTCTATACCTTCTTACGAAATTTCAATCCGATGCTCAGAAAGAAAGTTATGACGATTTTCCCCAGGTCACCTGTTTTGAGTGTAATTCAGGAGTCTGCAAAAAGACCAACTTCCTGAGATCATATCTCCGAAACTATCGCGCGAAAAGCTCTGAAATTCGGACCCAAAGTTCAGCACGATTTCTTCTCAAATGGGTTTTTTTTGCGATTTCTGAAACGTCACAGAAAAAAAAGTTATAGCGAAAATGCCACGATGACCTGTTTGGAGCAGCGAAACCCTAGAATCCAAAGCTCTGATACCAAATGTTATGAAACCAGCTCAAGAAAAGATAGAAAAGATAGATCAACGCCTTAGAATTCAGCCTCTTCGAGGGGGAAACCTCCTTTACATTACATAAATGAACAATTCTTGGATGATTCAAATGATGAAACCTCCTTTCTATATATAGGAGTCTATGGAGTCACAATATAATCCAGCCGACCTAACAATAATAATATAAAGCCACAAAAATAACAATAGAGGGATTCTATGGGCACATTAATAACAATATTGGGGAAATGGGGGCACAACAATATAAATAAGGGGTATAACTACAATAGTAATGGGGTAATTACTAGTATTATAGGGACCCATCAGTCCATCAAAAAAATTTGATGGAGAGCTTCTTAACACCAATTCATCTTTCACACACAAATCTTGAATTGGCATTACCCCATACAATAAATCACTAGGCATCATATTAACATTTGCACAATGTCTTATGCTAAATGATTGAAATTGACTAACAATATTTTTTGCTTCTCCATGCAGTTGTTTTAACTTCTCCTTTTTAATTTGGTACATGCCTTTCATCCGGTTGCACACAAGTTTAAAATTGGTGAAGACTACAATTCCATTGGACCCATACTACCTAGTTGTTCCTAAGCCTTCTATCAATGCAATATAATATGATTCATTATTTGTTGTTCTTCTAGGTACATTCATTTTCCTTTGGAGGACTTTGTTCATCGCAATATTGTATAGCACATAAGAAATCATTGTTTTCCCTGGATTGGGATAAACAATGTAAACTTTGAAACGAGAACTATAAACTCAAAACGGGAACTCTAGCCAAAAAACATGAAAAACAATGCTAAAAACGAAAAAGTGTGTATTCAGGAATGATGTTTTTTTTAGGGTTAATTTTCAACATATTTAAAAAATGGCAGTAAAACTTTTTTTTTTGCAAAAACCAATTGTTTTTGTGCAAAATAAATGAAAAAAACACACTAATGTTTTTTGTAGAATAACATTTTTCTTTCCAAGATATAATTTCAACATTTTTTAGTAATGATGATAAACATAAAATAATGGGATCCAAAACACATTAAAATTCCATCAGTTTTCATCCATGTTGTTAAACATATAATAACATGACATTAAAGATCACTAAAATTCTAATTGTTTTCAACCATAACATAAAAAAAAAACAAACAAACAAAAAAATGGGAAATTTTTCAACCATAGAATTAGAAAACTTTAAGTTTCCAACACATTTAAACCATGACATTATGAACAAATTATATGACGAAATTAATCAGAATGTCAATAAGATTGAATGAAACGTAAACTATATCTCTAAGTTATTGTTGCATTGTAGATATTATAAACAATAAAACTCATCATAATTAAAACATATAATCCAACAAACATAAAAATGACTCATAATTTTGTTTAGCGTCATATGGAAATCAAAAAATTTATTTCAAGATACGATGCAAACATCAGTTATATAGACTATCTTAGAAAATTATTCAAAATCACTCATATTTTCTTGCACACCATAAAAATTCACATCATCAAATGAATGACTGCATGCAGATGAAGATGTTCCATATTCTTCTCTTTCATTAACTAGTGCCCCATCTGAGTCCACATGCATGCCCACTATTTCAGGTTTCAAAATTCTTCTGGATCTACGACTGGTTTCAGTAGACTCCCATCTCAATATTGTTTCTTCTGGTAAAAGCCTCTTAAGAATCTTTATCTTCTTGAAACAAATAGTTCCTCTCTTTTTTAAATTGAAGTCATAAATAAGTATGTCAACATCCTCCAATTTTAAGAGGTCTGTGCGGCGACGATTTATATTTGTCCCCTTTCTTTTTCTCTTTCCGCCAATTTTTTTATCAACTACCATCTCTAGCTTGTACACACCATTGAATGGGTGTGTATTTGTGGCATACCAATGTACTTCAACACCTGCAACATCTTCATTTTTTGTAATGACCTTTATAACCTTAGCAACCCAGAATGGATAACCATTGTCATCTCCATCTTCTAGGACTCTGATCATACAACCCTCCTTAATATCATGTACTGAACCCTTATAAATGTCTTCCATGGCTTCACATTGTGCATAAAATCTTCTAGAACCAATATATGTTTCTCTTTCCTCCACCTGTGAAGAATTAATAATACCTTGAGATTGTTGTTGTTCAACAATGTTTCTTTCCTCATGTTCATTTGACACATTTTGTGGCCAAATAAATGGAGTTTTCAAAGGTATATCTTCATTTGTTGTTCTTGAAATGATATCACTTTGATTATTGAAAAAATACTCCCACCAAATTGAATCAGCAATATCAAAGTACTCATATGTATATCTAATACATTTTTTAATTTCTTCCAAGCAATCAGAATAATTTATATCTTTATTCTGCCTACGTGCATTATGAACTTCAGCAACTGATTGTAATAACAATATATTTGATGCAAATATTGGATGGTATGGAATGAACTTCAAAAATGTCAAACCTAATGACGGCGCCCATTCTGCAATAGTTGAATTCTTCTTGCCCCGTATTAGTGTTTTCCCATCAATTTTTTTGATACGAAATTGATGTTGGAAGCTAATGGCATTAAGTTGTTCAATTCATTTCTCCTCAACATGTGATCCCAAAATAAACCTTCGCATGTCAACTGTTTCTTCCAACACATCAAAAATAGGCTTTGGCGTGTATGATTTTTTAATACATTCAATTAATGATGGAAAACTCCCAACATCCTTCCTCCTCAATGTGACTGAAAAATGATTGAACATCTGATCAATATGGTCATGAGTGTGCCTAACAAGAAGGAAACCAACCTTTACCTTCTGAAAAATTCTCAATTCAACAAGCATGTTTAGATATCCTATTGTAGATACAAAACTTTAGGAATATTATCAGACCAATGAGAAAGCACATCATCAATTATGGTTATTATCAGATTTGTATCATTATGAATATTTTGAGTTTTGAAGTATACCCTTAGAAAATTGTTCCCATTGAAGACCATACTACTGACCAAGTGATACTGAATAAAATTTTCTTCTTGTAAATTTTTGGGTGTGCGAACAAAATGTGGTAGAAGTGTTTTCTTTTAGTCCATACCACCAATTATCAAACCCAAACATTTATTTGGATTATCATAACACTTCTTTCGATGCTTGTATAGATTTTTCCTTTCACTCGTTTGTTGTTCGTGATGCTCTTGAAGCGCTTTGACAGTGGAATCTACACAACATAAAATAAAGCCATTAATAAATGTGTTTTCATAGTTTATGACTATATAATTTTAAAAATTAATGTTATGAATGCTTACCTCTTTATGCCCCTTCGCATTTATCCCTTTTTTATTTAAGAGAAACACATGTACTACAAACCCCCATCCTTATCTTCTTAGGAATATGGACATTGTTGAATCCTTTCTTCTATATCTTCACAAAATATTGATATGTAATAAATCGGCGATTTCCTTCAACACCTTTTGTATATTCTTTGTATAAGTTGTATATTTCTCATCTTGAGAAATTATCTAGAATATGTAGTGTCTCTCTATTTTTCATACACTCTCCATGATTTGAAAAGAAGTGTTTCATCCATGACATTGTAGTATTTGATAATGGCCCAAACTGTCGTTTATGACGTACTTCTGAATAAAATGAGGGATCCTTTTCCAAATTTTCTTGGATTCTTGACAGACAAAAATTACCCATTGAATGAAACATTTTGAAAACCTTTATATAGATAAGTAAAGACCCAATATGATAATCATAACCTAACAATGTAGATTGCGTGCACCCCACTAAATATGAATTTTTCATGCTTGTATTCATTGACAAATATCTCTTCCTTTTCTCCAATGCAAACTTGAAATCCATATGTTTCAAACAATCCTTTTGAAAACATTCACTTGAAATGAGATAATTGATAGAACTTCCTCTCGTGAGATATTCTTCTCTACCCCTTGTATAACTAGAGCATATTGGATTGATACGAAAAGGTATCCTCCTACTCCTCGATACAATATTCGCTAGCAATGTCTCCATTATTGGATCATCATATGTATAAGCATTTTCATCATCATTAGGAGGAATATTATCCTCACTATGATCATTTGTGCTTTTGAAATACTGACTTGGAGGATATTTTTCATCTTTCCCTTCGCCAGTTTTACCCTCATAGTCCTTAGAATTATGACTAAATGGAAAAATTTACTCGATGTTTATTGGATATTCTTCATCATGTGCATTGTCAGTGTTGCTCTCATAGTCCATAGGATTAGGACTACATGGAAAATGTGACTCTTTACTTACTGGAAATTCTTCATCCTGTCGTTCGTCATTGTTGCTCTCATAGTCCTTAGGATTAGGACTAAGTGATTCATCATGCCCTTCGTCATTACTGCTCTCATAGTCCTTAGGATTAGGACTAAGTGTTTCACCCTTCCCTTCATCACTATTTCTCTGATATTCCTTAGGATTAGGACAGGGTGGAAAATGTGAATCTCTATTTACTGGAAATTCAGCATCCTTCCCTTCGTCACTACTTCTCTCATAGTCCTTAGGATTAGGACTAAGTGGAAAATGTGACTCGATTTATTGGAAATTCTTAATCCTGACCTTCATCACTGCTGCTCTCATAAATCATAAGATTCAGACTAAGTAGAAAATATGACTCTCGATTTATTGGAAATTCTTCATCCTCGCCTTCATCACGGTTGCTTTCATATTCCATAGGATTAGGACTAAGTGGAAACTGTGACTCTTGATTTATTGGAAATTCTTCATCTTGGCCTTCATCACTGTTGCTCTCGTAGTCCATAGGATTAGGACTAAGTGGAAACTGTGACTCTCTATTTATTTGAAATTCTTCATCATGCTCTTCATCACTATTGCTCTCGTAGTCCATAGGATTAGGACTAAGTGGAAACTGTGACTCTTTATTTATTTGAAATTCTTCATCATTGTTGCTCTCATAATTCATAGGATTAAAACTATGTGGATACCGTGACTCTTTATTTATTTGAAATTCTCCATCCTGTCTTTCATTAGTGTTGGTCTCATAGTTCTTAGTATTAGGACTAAGTGGAAGATTTTACTCTCTATTCATAGTGAAATAATTTCTGTTATATTCATCAATATGAATAGAGTTGTTACACGACGAAGATGTTGATGCTTCACAAAGAGAAACTTCACTATCAGAAGAATCCATTCCTTTCAAACAGAAGAGGTTGAATGATACAAATGCACTCTCTCCTAATGATAATATATAGCTTAAAGAATGAAAATTTCCCTCCAAAGTTTCCCTCTAAAAATTTTCGTTGAAAATTTTCCCTCCAAAAATTTTGTTTCATGTATTTCCCTCCAAAATTTTCTTCTACAATTTATTGAAAATTTTTAACTAAAATTTTCTTATGAAATTAATCTTTTAAACTAAATCTTTAAATTAAAATTGTAAACTAAATATTTTACCTAAATTAATTTTTTACTTAAACTATATAGCATTTACTAGACAATTGAATATATTTTTTTTTTTTTTTTATATCTTCTATCACACATTTAAAATAAATTACTATATCACCATAACACAATTTATATGTTAAGTTTTTATAATAATAAAAAATTTACCACATTCACCATGCGGTAAAACAATTATGTAATGTTCTCTTTATCATAAATTACTGTATCGCCATAACACGATTTATATGTTAATTTTTTTTATAGAAACAAGTTAATGGCACATTCACCATGTGATAAAACAATTCCGTAATTTCCGTTATATCATAAATTTCATTATCACCATTCCTCACATCACATCAAGGCTTTTCGAGGTTTGTTAAAAGATGGAGCGATTTTGTGGAGCAGCTACATTGTTATCGACAACATATTTAACGGAAGATTATCACATTTGAAATGTTAGTTTCCCTTTTTTTAAGTGCAGGTCTTAAACTCCCATAGGTTTACTAGTAGTTATGTGTCAATTGGATTGTTATCTTCACGTAAAATACTAGACCAAAAACACATTCCAATCAAATAATATTTAACTTTTTATAATGAAATTTGGATTTCCTTTAGAAATTAAAAATTGACATGAGTCAGGCTTACCCGACATCCCCCTGGTAGGCAGGAGGCCACTACGTCAGCAGTGGGCGTGGTGGGTCTGGTCATGGGCTTCTCGGTTTTGGGCGTGCCTGCCTAGGGCAGAGCAGCCCCCTTGTAGGTTAGGGAGCTGATTCTCATAATCGGCCCCTAGCCTACCCGAGGGTCGCTCTGCCGCGGGCAGGCACGCTCACTGTCGGGCACGCCCACCAATGGCCCCCACCTCCACAACCCAATCCGCCAAGGGTGCCCAAAAATGTCTCTATTCTAGTTTATGATGAGGATGTTACTTATCTAGAAGAAAGGAGAAGGAAGAAAATAAAAGTTGATCATTCTCAAATAGTCAAATCCAACAGTTAAGATCCTAGTGAAAATTCAAAAGAAAGCAATGAAATCATTACACCAGGAGCTAGTTTAGAGGATGGAATTATTAAAACAAAACAAAATGTCATTCAACATCACTTGACAAAGACAAACTTAATTGAGGGTGGTTGTACATTTCAACTTCATGTCAGACAAATCTATAAGCCAAATGAAAGACAATTTAAATATTAAATCAGAAAGCCACACCACCTGCAAGTTCACAACTTCAAGACATTGTTGAGCTACAATCCATATGCTCATGTGGTTTATTATGTGCTTTTTGTTGATCCAATTCAATTTCCCAACAAAGAAGCATTTGGTAAGTCAAAATGTTTTGAATACAATTATTATGTGCTTGGGGGAAACCATTCTGTAGAAGCTCAAAGGAAATTGGTGGAGGAATATCCCAAAAACCCACATTTTGAAACAATTAAATGTATTATTTATGTTGGTTTATCAAATACATAAGCAAATTTATTGGCATGGGATCATAATACAGATAATAAGTATAGGATGTCTATGACTTTCATCCAAAGGGTTAGATTTATTTATAACGAATTTGAAGAAAAATGTGGTGTGGATAAGGAAAAGGTTAGTCTAGAATTTCGGAAGAAGTGTTGTATGAAAATAGGCTATGAAATTGACAAAAAAAATCAATTCAAAAGGTGGCAAAGTACTTTCTGATATATTTAAAAGTATTGATAACTTTTTCCAGTTGAAATTTAGAACTGGAAAGATATGGGAATTAATTAATGAGATTTTTAGCATGTAGGAGAACATTGGCATTAAAAACTAGAAGGTCAAAAAGTCTAAACCATTGATATGTAGCAGCAATAAATTAGGTCCTCAAATGAAGAAGCTTCCAAAAGATATGACTATCACACCTTGGAGAGAATTGCAAGGAGTGAAGAATGAAAAACTTCTCAAAACAATATTATCTCGTGTGAAGTCAGAGGAATTATCATTTGACGAAATGTGAGGAATTTCGAAAGTAAGTTTGTTGAATTATTTTTACTTATTTTTAGATTATACTTTTCTTTTAGTATTGCATATTGTTCTTGGTAGTATTTGTTATACATATCATTACATTAACTTTTTTTACTTTATCTATTTAGTCACAAGGTTTACATGAAAATACAAGAATAAATAGTTAAATTGTTGAATGAAGATAGTTGGGATGATGTTGTACGCAACTACCCAGATTCAAGTTCTACATCAACATTAAAAGATTTCTATCTTGCATTTAAAAAGGTATGTTGATTTATGTATTCATTTTTATTCATTTGTATACTATTTTTATTTTATAACGTATACATATATTTTTTATTTTATTAAAGATGAAGAAGGATGCAAATGGAGCACCATATAGTTTCAGAAGCTTTATTAAAAAAATTAAGATCGAAAGACCAAGAAAACAGCGTCTTAGTAATGTTGAACTTGATCCAACTCTTACTCATTTCATTTGGAATGGGCTTGACACTATTCAATATCAAATAATACAAGGTAACTGTGAAGACATTTCTAAACTCATACCTAAAAGGGATTATTCCTTAGTTATTGCAGATATTTCTCATGGTTTCAATATCCCAAACATTGACTATGATAGTGACCTTTATACTTATCAAGCTCTTAATAAAGTGGTTGCGGGATTTGTAGAATTCACATCATCACCATTATGGAGATTTTTGACATTTCATTCAGACACAGAATTGGCAATGTTATTGACAAGCTTCAAGGGGAAAACAAACTCAAGGATATAGCTTACATGGTAAGACGTTGAAATTGTATGTTTGATTAATGTTAAAAAATTCATTTATGTATAAGTTAATTAAACTTTTACTATTTCTTGTTACACGTAAAAGTCAAATCTTATTAACGTGAAGATCAACCAATTATAAGTGATTGTGAGTTCATCCATATTGAAAGTTGGACAAAAGATGATAGCTATAAGTCTATGCTTCTTAATCGGGTAGATGGAAAGAGTCATAGCTAAGTACTGGTTTATGATGTTGTTGTAAAAAAACTAACATATGAAGATAAAGAAGAAAAATGAGAGATAGTTAACATTTATCAAAAAACACAGTCATTAATTAACTATATTATAGACTTATGTTCAAATGAAAGAGATTGGGTTATGGATTTATACTCAGGCTCACATAAGTTTTATTATATAGAACTGAAATTCAATATCTTCTTTCTTAATTTATATGTCATTATACTAATTTACTTCAGTATTTATTTTGTGCTTGATAATTAGGTACAACACTAGCATTTTGCCTACAAAAAAGAATAAATTGCATTGCCATTGAAAAAGACCCATTATAGTGCAAATTTATTCAGCAAAGAATTAATGCTCTTCAATTTCTTCCAAATGAAATGCAAGAAATTGGGTCAAGTAAAGAAGATTTTAATGAATCACGTGTGGCAAAAAAGGCAAAGGAAGATCAACCACCATTAGATGGATTGATTGGAAAAGCATACATTAGGAGATTCGCAGACATCAAAGATCCATCAGAAGAGGAAAATGATACAACAGAAGCAGAAAATATTGAGGAAGAAGGCAATGATCAAACTCTAGAGGACGAAGAGTTTGGATTACGTGATATTATTTATTAAATTTAAGTTATGCTTGAAAATCAAGCTCATTTTTTGTAACTATTAATTAGTTATACTTGTAATGTTTTGACTTATTGACATTTTATAAGAAGAATAAGTATTCAGTTAATGTTGTTAAATGTTCAATATTTGTATTATGTGATTTCTGCTTTAATTTTTATGTGAATCATTATTTTTTGAAAAAATATTGTGATTATTATTGTTTTTTGATATGAAATTCATAAAAAATAAATAAAAATAATTTAACCATTTTTTTGTTAAATTTTTCCTATAAAAAAATTATTTTGACATGTCATTTCTAGCAAAAAATTATCAAAATGTGTAATTGTTTTGCTATATTTATGTTCAAAATATTTATTTTTATGTCAATTGTTAAAAATTATAGTTTTTTAGAGACAATTATTTGATGTGCATTGAAAAATTAATTAACGATATATAAATATGTAGAATATCGAAACTTTAAAATATTGTCCTTCTTTTTTAACTATGCAAAAAAAATAAAGACCTCACTACACAAAACCAAAAAAAAAAAAAAAAGAAAAACGAAGACTACTTCAAAAATTGTTAAATTTAGAAAATTATTATTCACATTTAATACGTTAGAAAATTTAAAGTCAAAAAATAAGCCTTTTAAAAAATGGCTTGATGTAGAATCAACACTTTTTAAAATTAACATGCAAATCACTAACATTCTAAAAACTAATGTACATAAAAAAATTTAAAGTGTCAAAAACTATATGTGTGTGTGTGTGTGCGCACGCGTGTGTGTGTCACCACTTTTCAAAATCAGTTGATTTTTTTGCTACCTCAAAAAAATGGGTAATCGTATCAGTTTCCGTTTCAGAGTTTACGTCGTTGATAACAAGAGACTTCTATGCATAATCTCCATTTTTCAACCATGTTTATTGGGTTTTATGATCCCTATAAAAAACAAATTCAATCAAATGAATAATATATTTATTTATTGCAGATACCTTAGTTTATGGGAGAATTATAATAAATAAATATCTATTGTGATTGAATAATGGAATACTACACAGATTTATCCTAGTTTCAAGATCATCTTCTATGTTCTCCTTCAGAATTTATACATGTGATTGATAGTTTCATCAAGCAATTATAAATTATGATGTTAGCAATTTATTGATTTTAGGAACTGGGTCTATATAAAATCATTATTTAAATGCATATGTGACAGATTATTTACACCGAGGGTGCATGCAGACTTGTTATCATTAGCATTCCTCCCTTTGGTTACTCTGCATAAGTTGATGGGAAACACTTGCAATGATGAATATAATGATGTTTTTGCCTCTTTCAATCAGAAGATTGTATTCTCATTATAAAGGATGATTCCCACACTTTCTAACCTTATAATAAATTTATTGACATAAATGAGAATTTTTTTGACATCATATAACATCCCAGTGCATATGGTAATATTATGCATTTCGGGTTGCTTGCCTTTCCCTTTCTCTTCAGTAATTTTAATTGTAAACTTATTTTGCAAAGTTTTTTCAATATCTCCTTCCACTTTAAATATAAACAAAATGTATATCTAAAAACTTCCCAAGGATATTCATACTCATCTCATAGTTCGATAAATAATTCTTGAGACTATCCCTGACTTAATAATCTCAATCTAACTAGAGACTTCTAATTCTAGTTGATATATATATATATATATATATATATATATATATATATATATATATATATATGAAATATTAACATGATTTCTTGTTGATAGATATATATTAAATATTAAAAAAAAGGTAGAGCAAGAAAGATATATTTGTAGGTTGCCCTTCCAAATGAGAAGTATTGGAATTGGTTCGTATTGATTTTTATAAATAAGCGGGTGTTACTACTCATTTCCTTGGCAGATTGATTTTTATGCATTTGCAAACTCTGTATCCAAACTGAATTAATTCAAGAAAGAGACTACAAGCCTGAAACAATAACCTGCATATATATATATATATATATATATATATAACAACAATGAGTATGTCCTCCTTGACCATACCATTACTCCATTTAATAAGTGCTTGACTCATTTTGAAGAAAAGGAAAAAATAGAAGATCCCCACACACAAGCATATGAAATTTGAGATGGAAAAGGGAGTAAGTCGCAGTTTTATTATGCTCATCGCAGAATATAATGACAAACTTGTTCAACTCTCGAAAAAATTGAAAGAATCATGCAAAATTCAGTTCAGACACAAAAGTTAGTAGATAAAAACTTCTCATTTATGGTGGACCTAATCAACTATGCATACTGGATTTATTGTTCTTCATACAAATATTATTTTTCGTAAAATACAATCCAAAATGTTGGATTGTGAAGCAATTCAACAAACAAAAAGAAGGGAAATATAATGTCTTTCCAGCCAATGTAATCACTAAGGAATATTGAGAGTTTTTCTACCATCATACACTACCAAATATACTAAAAAAAATCAATGATAGTTTCCTCTATGAATGGATCAAATTTATAGTGCAATGATTACAACGACTCCACTGGATGAGAAGGAAGATTAAACAATTTTTCAGCATTATTAGTGTATGCAAACATAACTGTAAAATTTATGGATAATGATGAGTGGCCAATTATTTTTGCGTCATTACACTCTTGATTTCTAGTGTAGCATAAGGCTTGCTTGCCTTTCACTCTTAAACCATGTTATATACACATAGAGAGTGGCATTCAAAATAAGCATGATCAAAAGTATGGAATACTCAATAGCCACAGTGCACACACTTTGAAAGGCATCCTGATTAGTAACGAGTGATTTATTGACTAAGTCTCCATTATCACAAGGAAATATGGGCAGTTATAATAAAGTGTGTTACTTTGTTCTACTTCTCTTTAGGGTCACCAACTTCTTGTGAGATCATATATCATTTTATGTGGCATCCATGTTTTATTTCACATTTGGTTAATAAATAAATAAAAAACAAGAAAGAGATTGAATTCTTATTGGCAACAACTTGCAAAGGGAGCAATACAAGAATAAGTTCAAAGGCTTCCCAAATGGAGGAAAACTATGTGATGGCTTATATGGACACCAAAGTGATTATGTATTAGCTATTGGAAGTCCTAGAGCTAAAAAGCACACATAATCTTATATTTATGTTAAATTCACATTCACCATCTCCTGTTTATTAAAATATCTCACTGAAATTGCAATTAAATTGAAGGGAATATAAGATAAGATGACACTATCATATAAAATCAACGAAGCTTATAAAGGAGATGTGGAAAGGATAACAAGAGGAGTTTTTTTGCTTGAGGATGATGGGTGGTTAGCAACTCATGGTGCACCTAAAGACAATCAAAACAAGGAGTAGAAAGGAGGCATATACATCATATTTCATCTTATTATGGAGTTGATGGTGAAGAATAAATTCCTGACATGACTAAATACAAAGAACTTGATTAAATGTAGTTGACATTGATACTACATTACAACCTCCATACTTTGTGGCAATAAACAAAATGGAGAAGATAGTACCGAGAATAGGAGGGAATAATTTCCATACACTAAGCAAAGTAGTTATAAAGCTTGAGTGAATCAAGCAAAACACTTTGAAGCGATAGAGAAATGATGTAACACATTTTCAGTGGTCAGATGGACAGGTGGATGATAATACTCAAAGGTGCAAAGTCGATACTATTTGCAATCATGAAGAAGAGAACATGTAGTAGAGAATAGTATATGTTACATGAATTCCATAACAAGCTATAGGTGTGTTATGATCACAAGAAAAGCCAATAATATATGTGTGGCAGTAGTATCCATGGGCGGTGTCATTTTTGGCATATTATGGTGCATTATAGACATCGAACTAGTAGACAGAGTTTACAGAAAATGGGCATTACACACATCAATCCAGTCAATAGAACAAAGGTGAAAAGGGTAGAGGTGAAAAAGAATTAGTGCATTGGAATTGATGTTGATAGGCGTAAATGGTTGATACAATGTATGTGTTGTTTACAATGTGTTGGCGTTGATTGGTGGATGGAATCATAATAGATGTATGAGATGGTTGATACAATGAATATTGATAGTGTTAAATGTTTGCAATGTTGATATTTGCCCAAATTTTAAAATTATAACATAACGCACATCCATCTGTGACATTCTTCTCATAGCATAAATCGATAAGAATCACTTTCTCATAGATAGATAAGGTGATATTTATTCTTTGTTTCTACAGACCCTGGTTGTAGCACTATAATAGCAGGGGATGATGGCCTAGAGAAGTGTTTGAAGCTTCAAAGAGGTGAAAAGGATGAGAAATGCTTAGCTAGATTGTTACTTGTGACTAAATTCTATCGAGGAGATCATAAAAATTACATTCTTAAAGTGTTCCATGCACTCGGCATGAGGTTTTTGGAATACCTATTAAGAACAAGCACTGAGAAAAGAAGTGTTATGATTCCTCAGAAGGTCAGCCAAAAGCATATTCCTTTCGTAAGTAAACAATACACTGTAACGCAGTTTCAAGATCATATTCTATGTTCTCCTTCTGAATTTATACATGTGATCGATAGTTTCATCAAGCAATTATAAATTATGATGTTAGGAATTTATTGATTTTAGGAACTGGGTCTATATAAAATAGTATTAAGACAATATTTTTCTGCTATTTACATAAAAATAACTCATTTTTCATGTATGTTATAGCCAAGAACTCAAGAATCTATTGATGCTATAGCCAAGATGCTAAGATTACCGAATTTCAGAAAAGACATACATGAATAGCAAAGCCAGCAAGAATTTTTTACATGGTCAGAGGAAAGAAAAAAATGTAATGAACATACCTTCTCTAGATGAGGAGGTTGATAGAATTCCTCCAGCGACGATGAGGTGCAACCAATCCTGCAAAAAGCCTGCAAGAACTCTTCTGGCGCCAACCAATCCTACAAAAAACCAACAAAAAATTAAAATATGCTCCGAAAAAACCAAAAAAGAAACCTGCAACAAAAAACAACAAATAAGAGTCATGCACACAAGGCATACACGGTTACGATTACTCGGAAAATCGATTCCTCCATCACACCAACGGGCCACCCGAACTAAAAGCACAACAAATTCCTCCACCGAACCTGGGCCACACAAACTAACAATAGCCAACAAACTAAAAATGCTAAAAATTTTGCAATGGCATCAGGGTCGTCATATATATAGACATTTTTCGGTCAAATTGTTTTTTCAGCCGAAAAAATTTATTGTCAATTTTTTCACCTCCAACAAAAAAAAAGTTAAGCAGTCGATGTTAATATAAACAACCAATTGTTCGACCAAAATTTCGTATAATATTTCACCCAAATAAATGTAAATATTTCGGTCGAGAAAAAATAAATAAATAAATAAAATAAAAATTGTTCGGCCGAAAAATTGGAATTATGAATTTTTCAAGGGCATTTCTCACAAAAGTGTAACTCAACTTCACATGTTTACCCAAACCCTAGTTGCTAAACATGTAGTGACCTAACCCCTTAATATCATTTGCTTGGACTGAATGGCCTTCTCCTCCAACTTGACTTAATGAACTGACTCATATAATTCTTTATTTGGCTCCTATCACAATAAGACAGACTTCAGCCTTTTCTGCAACAATAATAGTCCTCTCCTTCGTACGTGTGAGAGCAGATTAGCCCTAAACAGTCCCAAACATTCATAAAGACTTCACTCTTCTTCCTTCTCTCTTTGTTGATGATAAGGCTCCTTCCTAAGTGATCTTCACACTTCTTGATTTCAAACCAAATTGCTCCATCGAAATTATGCCTTCTGAAATGAGGTTGAGCTACCTATTTATAGGGCCGACTTGAGTGAGGGTGAGCTAGAATTTCTTTTTGGAGGAGATCATTTATTCCATCTTCTATCTGACTTGTAAGAGGTTTCCTTGCTTCGCCTTGGAGGGCCTTCCTATACCTTTAATGACTCATACAAAAATGTAACATTCCCAAGAAGGGTCCTTCATACATGACATTGACTCAATTTGACTTTTATGACTAGATGACAAAACCTGAAGGTTCACAATGGGAATGTTAACTAAAATAAAATTCATTGATCATGAAACCCATGATTCAAGTACTACAAAAAGTGCCATAATATCAAGCTAACCATGGGGTAATATGTATTGAATAGTCCAATGCTTTCCATTCCAATGGGTGGTGTTGATGTCGTACTAGGAGTCCAATGGTTACAATCTTTGGAGACGATAGCTTTCAATTTTCAGGAAATTTTCTTGAATTTTTTTGGGGAAGGAAAGGAATTTGAATTAAGAGCTATCGCAAGGAAACCAGGAAAGATAATCAATCTAATGGCATGAAAAATCATCTTAAGAAAGAACAATGGGGTGTAATTTCACAATTACGCTCACTAGAGGTTCAAACATCGAAATCATCTATTTCTTTAGATCTCCAAAAAGTCTTGAAAACCATTCCAAGGTGTTTGAGACTCCCAAAGGCCTTCCACCTATTCGTGATCATGATCATGTTCTTCATTTGATTCTATGAAGTGTTCCTCCAAACATCGAGCCTTACAGATATCCTTATGCCCAAAAGAGTGAAATTGAATGGATAATTGCAGAAATGATAAAGGCCAATATAATTCAACCTAGTCAAAGTTCTTTCTCTACTCCAGTAGTATTGGTGCACAAGAAGGATGGATCATGGCGTATGTGTCCGAATTATAGGGAGATCAACAAGCTCACTATTAAAGATAAATTTATCATTCCTAGCATTGATGAATTGTTGGATGAATCACATGGATCAATTTACTTCACCAAGTTGGGTCTTCATTCAAGATATCATCAAATTAGAATGAAGACTGAATACATTTCGTAAACAACATTCAGAACTCATGAGGATCATTATGAATTTTTAGTCGTGCATTTTGGCCTTACTAATGCACCTTCTACATTTCAAGGTTTGGTGAATTTCATTTTCAAACCCTTCCTTAGAAAATTTGTGTTAATATTTTTTTATGATATACGAATCTACAGCATGTCTTGGAAGGATCATGTTCAACATGTTGACAGGGTTCTAAAACTATTGGAGGAGAAACAATTATATGCAAAAATATCCAAATGTTTCCTTTGTAGTATAGGAGGTGGAATATTTGGGTCATATTGTATCTCATGAGGGTGTTAAGGTAGACCCTAAGAAAATTAAAGCCATTAAGGAATGGAAAATCCTCACAACCATAAAATATCTTCAAGGATTTCTCAGGTTGACAAGGTATTGTCCCAAGTTTGTTAAGGATTATGAGAGAATAGCGGCACCTCTAACATCATTATTGAAAAAAGATGCATTCTCTTGGACACCAGAAGCAACGAAGGCCTTTGAACATCTTAAAGAGTTAACGTGTCAAGCACCACTCTTAGCTATGCTAGATTTCACAAAAACTTTTATTATGGAATGCGATGCCTCAGGAAATGGAATTGGTGTTGTTTTAATGCAAGAAGGAAAACCCATTGCTTTTGAAAGTCGTCCAATTAAAGGAAAGTATTTACGCAAACCTATTTTTGAGAAGAAATTGTTGGCAATACTACATGCACTAAAACAATGGTGACCTTACCTAATGGGAAGACACTTCAAAATAAAAATAGATCATGATAGCCTTAAATAATTTTTGGAACAAATATTATCTTTCGAAGAGAAACAAAAATGGGTGACAACCATGTTGGTTTATGACTTTAAAATCATCTACAAAAAATGGAAGCAAAACGTTGTTTCAAATGCGCTCTCAAGAAAGGATGAGGATGCTGAAGCATTGCTTGGTGTCATTTATATTATCCAACCTAAGTGGATAACTGAAGCAAGGGATGAATGGAATAATTATGAAGAGGTGTGGTCACTCATTCAAAAGCTACAGCAAGATCTCAGTACATCTGATACATTTAGCTAGAAAAATTATTTATTATGGTACAAAGATCGTTTATATCTTTATAAGAATTCCCAACTCAAACAAAATATTCTTTTGGAATTGCACACCTCTCTCTTAGGAGGTCACTTGGATTTTTAAAAACTTACCATAGGGTCAAGAAGAATTTTTTTTTTGGGATGGTCTTAAATATGATATTCATAAGTTTGTGGTAGAATGTTTGGTGTGCCAACAAAATAAAGTCAAAACAATTAAGACCCTGTGTCTATTACAAACTTTAGTCATTCCAAGTCAGCGTTGGGAGGAGGCCTCAATGGATTTTATTACAAATTTGCCCATGTCTGAAGGAAAGAGTGTCATCATGGTGGTACTTGATACTCTTAACAAGTATGCACACTTTTGTGCATTATCTCATCCTTTTAAATCCATTACAGTTGCTACTACATTTTTGGAAACAATTCAAAAGCTTCATGGAAACCCAAACATTATAGTAAGTGACAGCGATCCCATTTTCACTGAAAATTTTTGGACGGAATTATTTTCTTGTCTTGGTACTAAATTAGTTGATAGCTCATCTTATCATCTTCAATCTGATGGGAACGCTGAGATAGTGAACAAATGTTTGGAAGGATATCTTCGTTACTTTGTATCTGATAAACAAACATAATGGGTCAAGTGGTTACCTCTAGCTGAATGGTGTTATAACACTTCCTTCCATACTACAGCAAAAATGACCGCATTTATGGCACTTTATGGATATCATCCACCATCCATCACATCATCTTTAAGAGAAAATTCTAAGGTTCAAGCAGTGGAAGATCACATTGAGCGTCAACAACAAGTTCTACAACTCTTAAACCTCACTCTGGCGCAGAATCGAATGAAACAAGAAGTAGATCATCATCGCAGTGAAATAATTTTTGATGTAGGTGACTGGGTATTTTTACGACTACAACCATACAAATAAATGTCTCTCAAGCAAGCTCAGAAGGATAATAGATTATCACCAAAGTACTATGGTCCTTACAAGGTGGTTCAAAAGATTGGTACTATGGCATACAAATTGGAGATGCATGCATATTCCCTAGTACACCTAGTTTTCCATGTTTCATGCTTAAAGAAGGTTATTGGTGACAAGCTTCCAGTTCAAACAGTGTTGCCAGAACTTGACGAAGAAGGAAAAAATTGTATTTGAGCCTAAAGCAGTCATGGAAACAAGAACCTGACAACTACGGAATTGATCAATTTCAGAGTATCTCATTAAGTGGAAGAAATTACTCGCTAAAGATTCCACATGGGAGGATGAGAATTATACAGAATCATCTAGAACTACTCAAGCGTTGAGGACAACACTTTTTTGAAGGAGAGGAGCATGTTAGGTCCCTATAACACTAGTGTAGCCCTTATTTCTATTGTTAGTGTAGCCCCCTTATTGTTATTGTTGTGCCCATGTAGCCCCCATATTGTTATTGGTGTGCCCCATAGAAGCCCGTTATTTTTATTATTGTGCCCTTACATTATTATTGTTATATAGGCTCTGATTATATTGTGACCTCTTAGACTCATATATATACAAAGGAGGTCTTATCATTTGTATCATCCAAGAATTGTTCATTTATGTAGTGTAAAGGAGGTTCCCCCTCGAAGATGATAGTTTTTAAGTCATTGATCTATCTATTTGTGAGTTGGTTGCATAACACAAGGTTATGATTCAATAAACTTTGTCATATATGCAGCATATCCAGAATACCTCTTTGGTCTTTTACTTTCCCTTAAGGTCCTCGATGTCATATGTCCTCTTGCTTCTTGTAGAGTAGTTCTCAACCAAGTAGGCTTCTTTCCATTTTCTGGAATAATAACTTATTGTATTGGCTCACTCAGACCTTCAACATCTTCTTGAGTAGATGTTTGGTCTTGACCATCATTGTCCCTTGATATATCCTCAAAGATAGATATTTCTTCTTCATTAGGGTCAACCAGAACATCCTTCGATTTCTTGTAAGTTATGCTTTCATCAAATATGGCATCCCTAGTTACTTCAATTCGACGATCCTCCTTAAAATAGATTCTATTACACCTTTGATGAATCACTATACCCAAAAAAGATTCCCTTTAGATCAGTAAGATCCAAATTCTTTCTCTTTTCCTTAAGTATATGAATATACACTGGACAACTAAATATTCGAAGGTGATCCACACTTGGCTTCTTTCCCATAAATGCTTCTTCTGGAGTCATGTTGTTGATTCTATGAGGACTTTGTTTCTGCAAGTAAATAGTTGTCATACATGCTTCTCCCCATAGTAATTGAGGGAGATCTTAATCATGAAGCATGACCCTGACACATTCTTCAATAGTTCTATTCTTCCTTTAAGCCACACCACTATGTTCAAGATTATATGGAATGATAAGATCCCTCTTGATCCCAGCTTCCTTGCAGAAAGTTATCAGCTCTTTAGAGGTGTATTCTCCACCATTGTCTAACCTTGAGTCTTGATATTTCTCTTGGTTAGATTCTCCACTTCATTCTTGAACTCCTAAAATAGAAATAGAAAGTAAGTTTTTCTTCAAACCTGGAACATATAGAATATTGTTGAGGTGAATACTTCCACCAGACATGAGCTCAACGAAATAGATGCAATCCCTTTCACTGGATTGCTCCTTTTGTCTCCAAGTTCGATTGAATGAGAGGGGTTTCCTTTAGATAGGGTTTGAAGTTGACTGCATTCTCCTGTCGTATGTCTGGAGGCACCATTGTCAAAAACCCATACGTTCTTGTCATTGAAAGTGCCAGATAAATCAAAGAACAAACATCCATTTACTACTTCCATGGCAAGCTTGGAGATGATCTTCAATAGACAATCCTTAATAAATGTAACAATATTTCCAAGAAACTTGAAACCCTTCCTTATAACCTTTTCCATAGTGCCAACTAAGATGTGATCTTCAGTCTCCTTGCACCTTAGCTCTGAAACCATGTTGGAAAATCAGGAGACTTATGTATATAGATGATTTTGCTTAACTTGATAATTACTTGTGATATGTGTTGGCCTTTTATTACTTTACTATATCTTTGTTCATCAAGAAATTACCAAAACAATGAAAATCACAGCAAGACAAAGTACAAAAGATATAGACTCTAAGCCAGGGAAAAAAACCTCCAAGGGGAAAAACTAAACAAATGGTTCTCTTCTTCTTTAGAATTTTCTTACAAAGAGGCTTCCATGACCTACAAAACAAAGCCAACAACCCTACCAAGCACCAAGTCATCCCCAAGCAATATATTTTCCAAAGTAGCTTCCAAACTTCGACCTACTGCAACTCCATCCAAAATTTCAGCCCTGCAATTGCTTCTCTGAATTTCACCCCTACAATTTCATCCTCCTACAAATGCAGCTTCACAAAAACCTTAACTTCGCACATGTGAGAGAGAGAGAGAGAGAGATAATTAGCCCAAGAAACTTCACTTTTTCCTTCCTTCGTCCTTCTAGCTCTTCTTCTCCTTCGTTATTGCAAATTGAACTTGACTTGAATGAAGCTCTCAAATGAGGTCGATCTCCTTGTATTTATAGCCTCCTTGAGGGATTGAATAGCCCTCCTTTAGGCCGACTTGATATTGCTCTTGGGTCGACTTGGTCTTGGGATACAACATTGTTTTTTCTTGATAAAATAAATATATTTCTTTTAATATTACAATGAGTCCAAATGGGACTATGACATATGACCAATAATATTTTGTAATCTACAAAGACCTAGAAATACCTAGAAGTCCTAAAAGCACGAATAACATTCTTTTGACTCAAACTTTAGTATGAAACCCATACTCCAAAATAAAATATAATTTTTCTTTCTTTCTTTTTCTTTCTTTTTCTTTATTTCTAAAGAATATACAATGTCATGATTACAATTAGGTCATTATGAAGACCAAACCTAGTTACAATTTTCAACAACCACCTCCCCCACATGCACAACCAACTCAGCATGCTCTTTCTTTGGCCTCATATGCCCATTCTTCTCTACATGGAAAAGCCAAAACCCCTAAACTTGAGACAAACAAACGAAAGTAAGAGGCAATGGTCGCTAATCTAGGTCATCTCAAGAGTCTTCTCATTCAATCACATCGCATGTTCATCATCATGACTAACAATTTGCCAAGGCATACTCACATGTCATAAAAGAGAAACAAGCAAAAAGCAGTGGAAAAATAAACATTGCATCACACAACAAATATGAGTTTTGACTATTTTCAAGACAACTAATGGTTGTTGGTTTTTACATGCTTATTTTCTGGACAGTTTTCAGTTAAGTTTCAGCACTTCCATTTTGAGATTATGCCACACTTCTTCATATTATGTTTCAACATCATATGTATGATGATAGTACTAAGTTTTGATAAATTTGTGGTGGATGGCGCATGTCTTTATGTAGACATACTCTAGTATGTTACCACTGAGTTATTTTATTTATATGTTTAATTTTGTGGCCATTTGCATGCATTTTGATGGGAGATAAAAGGGATCTTCATGGAAACATTTTGTATGATGATAAATTTATGGTACATGCATTTTGTATGGTAAAAATTTGGGAGGAACAAGGCATATTGATCCTAGGACATGTCATTTGGCTTGCTACCTCTCAAGCCCTAGGTCAATTGTTCCCTAACTGAGTCTTGCTAGAGTATGTGAGTTGCCTCTCTTTCCTTGATTGAGCCTTGTACTTAAAAAGAGCCATCCTCTATAAGCTTCTTATGTCATATTAATCCTTGAACTTATCATATCTTTCATGTGACCTGTCTTATGGGAAGCCTCCCATAGGTGAAAGTCCACAAAGAGCAAGGGTAGTGGTTGTGGTGATAGTCGACCACGCCTCATTGTTGTCACTTAGCCTAGTGCTTGTCTTGTAAAGCACCCCTCTACAAGGCTTGTTAGATTTTGAAGAAATATGACCAATACAAATGGTGGAGGTATGTGGCATATCATCATATACTAAGCAAATGTAGGGCTACTAACAAGCTCAATAGCCAAAGTAGGAGAAAAAAATTATCCCATGGGAATACCCTCTTTTGGTGGGCAGCAGGGACCACCTCCTTTTATTTAGCTAGTGTCACACATGTTTCTTGGGCTTTTGAATCATGTGAAAAGGTTAAGTATTGAGTCAAATATGATTATATTGTCTCCACACCAAGTTGGCCTTAAGATGATCAAGTCAGCCTCAAGGAGGCCTATTCGACCTCAAGTTTGTGTCAAGGTCAAGAGTCTAGGAATATCTCTAGAAGACTATTGAAGGAAGAATTCTTGACTGGGTTTTACCCTAAAGGGGTTTTTCCCTAGTTGTGAGCCTACATCAGGTGTCCATTATTTTATGTGCTATTGCTTTGGTAATTTCTTGATGAACTAAAAGAAAGAAAAAGGAAAAGGCAATCTCAAGCACTTGATCAAGGAATCATTCAAAGAGATTATTCAAGGAAAGAAGTCTATTATCTTCAAAGACAATGTCTAACACAATCAAGCGAGGGAGAAAACTTGATGGAGCCTCAAACTACATGTCTTGGAAGAAGAGGATTGACCTCATCCCTGAAAATAATAAAGTACTAGACTTGGTCAAAGGAAAAGTAAACAAGCCTACATATGACTCCAGTGATGCTGACAAAGTAAATTTCAAAGAACTAGAATTGGTGGCCATGACTCTAATGGTAGAAGGAATAAAGGACAACCTTGTCCCATTTATAGCCAACATCAATCATGCTCGGGAAATGTATGAAGCTTTGTCAAAGTTATTCACTATTAAGAACATTGGTCAAGTGGCAAGCTTGAAGAATGAACTAAGGACCACAAAGATGACTAAAAAAGATATAGTGGCCTCCTTATTTGTGAAAATAGCAAGAATCAAAGATAAACTTTTGGCCATTGTTGAAATTGTTCCAAACAAAGAACTCGTGATCATTGCTCTATTAGGATTGCCACATACTTGGGGTGCATTTGCTGTAGGACTTAATAGTTGGAAGGAAACTCCTACTTTTGAAGAACTATGGATTGTCTGTAGTCAAGAAGAAAGGATCTCGTTAGTTGTCAATCTTGAAGGAGTTTCAAATGCTTACACTTCTTAATACAAAGGAAAGAAATCGAAAGGACAAAGGAAGAAAGTAGACATGTCCAAATTAGAATGGTATCAATGTCATAAGAAGGGTCACTATAGGAGTGATTGTCCCGACAATCCAAGAAACAAGAAGAGAGAAAGAGATCAAGCCAATGTTGTTGAAGAAGAAGACCTAAAGAAAGTGAACCTGAAGAATTTGACACAAGGGACTCACACTACTAAGTCCTTTGCTTGTAGCCTTGGATATCTTATTTTATATTTTTGATGTTTTAGAATTTATATGTTTTTAACATGTTTTTTGGAAAAAACATTTTTTTTCTCTTGTTTTTATAAGTTTATTGGTATCCCTCAAGCTTTGGAGGGAGCCCCCAACATCTCCCGAAGATAAGCATCTTTTTTCTTTCAGTTTTTGGTTGCATGTACTTATTTAAGTTTTGATTATATTGAATACTAATCACCATTCTCCCTCTATTGTCTTGATTAGGAAAACATCTACTATATCCTAAAGGAGTATGGAAGAGATCCACTATTGAAAATACTAAGAGGGGGGTGAATCAATATTTCTTTTCAATTGTTATTTTCACTAGTTAGATCACTTATAATTAGAACACAAAATGAACAATAAGAATAAATACTTGTATTAACTTCTTCTTTACAATAAATCCAATACAATATAGTGTAAGTCTCAAACCCTAGATGAAGACACCAATCTTCAATTTCCCAGGCTCCAACTTGTATTTTTCCAAGCACCGACTTGGACTTCTCAAGGCTCCAACCTTGTCACTCTGAAGCACCAACCTCTAGGTCTCCAACCCTATCTCTAGTATAGGCTCCAAACTAGTCTCTTGAGGACTCCTATCCTCTAGGGCTCCAACCTTATCTTCCAAGGCACCAACCTTGTCTCTATGTGGCTCCAACCCAAAGCTTCAATTCGTGAAGATAAGTTTCATGATTTTTCACGCCTCCCAATATCTTCTGCAACGAGCCCTGACAATATCTTCTCCAACACTTCCTTCTCCAAATCACTTCATCAATGACAACCTTATATTTCTTAGAAGGTATCTCCACTGCTCTTCATGTTACACAAACAGAATCTTCAAGGTTGCCTCATGATGATTTCAGCAAAGCATCATGTCTCAAGGGCTCCTTTAAAATGTCAGCTCCAAGGTATGTCTTCACAAAGCTTCAACTGTTTCACATGCTCTTCCAAACTTTCTTCAAGGATGCTTCAAGGTCTTCAATATGTTGCCCCGAGAATTTTCAAGCTGCTAAAAAGGTCCTTTAAAGTGCTCTCCAAACGAGTCTTCAACACATCTACTCTCTTAAGCACCTCCAACATACTTTAATGAATTTATCACGAGATTCTTCCAATAGATGCTCAATCAAGGCCTTCTAGATATCTCTTCAATGTGTGATATTAATGTAGCTTCAACAAGATAAATGTTGGTCTCCAAGATGTCTTTGAGGTGTCTTCAAGATGCTTCAACTATCTTTCAAAGTTCCACACAAGTGACTAACCACAGGTTTATAATTTTGATCCTCAATCCTCCACAAGAGACTGTTCACATATAGTTTTGAGCTCCACAACCACTAATCTGAATTGCAATGGTAACTGTAACTCCAGATCACATATTCGAGGCTTGTGTCTTAATACCACAGTTCTAACTGAGCTTTACAAGAGATTGTCCTTCCTTGTAGCCTAGAGCTGAGGTGTAGTTTTTCTTCACTATTCTGAGCTCTAGTTCAAAGGTATCCACCAAAGAAGAATATACCGAAGTTTTGTTGTTATAACTGCAATCAATTAGTTTTGAACTATGGAGGCTTGACTTAACAATTCTGAGGTATGGTGGCACCCAAACAGGTCCGAGTTTTTGTATACCTGAGCCACTCAAACAAGTTCAAAGTCTTCCCTCTGTCTAGGCTAAGGTCTTCACTCAAAACATGTTCAAAGTCTTGAAAACAGGTCTGTGATGTATATACACAGGTCCGGGCTCCTTTATATTGGTCCAAGTCTTGGTTCAGCTAATTTGAGTCTGATCACAAGGCTAAAAAACGGTTCCTTCACTCTATAACACCTTCCAGCAAGCAATTCGAGTTTTGTTCAGAAGTTTGAGGTAGTGAACACTATTCTAGTCACGGGTTCGAAGGTTTTTGTGTAGCCCTTTGTCACAAATTGACAGGTTTCCATCCCCTAGTCACAAGTCCGGGGTACTGTTAGCAGTTTGAGGGTTTTCCTTTATGTTTTATAGCTCCTTGTCATAGATTTCTAACCCAATCACTTGTCTTCAAAAACTCCTCGATGGTTCCACAGTGTTGTAATAAGTTTCAGCGATATAATCTGAGTTCTCTTGAGCTTCCCCTTGAAAAATTGCTCAAACAGTTATATATTTTTATCCTCCTTATTGCTCCGTCTTCTTGTGATCTTCACTGAAAAATTTTGTGGAGAGTGAGGAGTTCCTATTAATATTCGTTTGACCTCAATGAAGAGACATGACAACTTACACAAGTCAGTGCAAGTCAGCGATGCAAAAATAATAGTTGTTCTAACTTATAAATTCAATTTCTCACAATCTAGGAGTTAGGAGGCGTATAATAGCTCGTTAGGAAGGGGAAAATATCCTTTACAAAATGATGTCAATTTCATCCTTAGGTGAGGTCATATTTCCATCAAGAAAATTATATTTGTGAAACTTTCATTATTATTTTTCATGGCAGTCATTAGGATTTTGTTACAGCTCCTCCTTCATAGACATAGGCCATCAACCTTAAATAGGATTAAGGCATCTTTAATAAGGCATTTGAGGTAAAGGCTCCTTTACATGGGTTCTTTATTTGTGAGGGCTATGACATTCCCACCTATGCTAGAACAGCATATAGCAAGCATTAATTATAGGGCTTGCAACAAGAATTTAGGACTAGGGCATTATGACCAATAATCAAGAGCTATCTAGGGTTTCATGGGCATCTAGGTCAACATCACACATCACAAGAATATTTTCCATCTACAACAATGTCATATTGGCATCAATGACAATCTTTACCAACAATCTCCCCCTTTGTCATTGATGGCAATATTATTTCCCTTCCAACAATTTCTCCCCCTTTGACATCGATGGCAAATGAGGTGCCCAAGAAATCCCCCTATCAAGTTGCTTCTCTTCACCGTATTTTTTCATCAATGATAGTTCTTCATAGATGTGTTGCTCCTACTATCATGGTGCTCTTGCTTCAGTGAACTCTCTCCCTAATCCTTTACATGCCTTCATGGAAATTGATGAGGTAGATGATCAACTGACCCCCCCTGCTTGCATAAACTCCTCTCCTCTAGCTCTTCTTTTTGCTTTAGACAAGAAAGATTGTTTCCTTGTGATCAAGTGGAACACATCTTCCCAATTTCATGATTTTCTTCAATGGGGTTACTCCCAAGGGATGATCTATCAAGATTGTCCATGTATGACTCATCAAGGGTTTCATAGGGCTCTTCTCGGATAACTTCTACAAGAATAGTTAAGAATCACAAGCTCCCCCTAATTGTATGTGTGGTATCCTTTTTGGCAAAGTCTCATCATCAAAACTTGGAATATCATATCTACCAATGATGTCTTCATCAAATCAACAACATGTGTTGTTGGATTGAGTGTTCTTGAGACTTTCAGATCCAATTTTCTTCCTTCTCCACACTTGTGTAACTTTCTTTTCTGGCGTGGTAGTTATGGTTTTAGCTTGTTTAGGGACCCAAGCCAAGTTACAATTACGAGCCATATGTCCAATGCTATGGCATTTGAAGCATTCTGTATTGTTCATGAATGAGGAATCATGACTTCTTCTTCTAAATTTTCTTTTAGGGAGTTGATGGGGACCATAATATTTGTCCTTGTGGTATGCCCTACAATCCTTTTCCATGTGCTCAAAATTTGTACAAGAATAGCAAAACCAAAAAATATACTTTGGTACCTAGAGGATGAAGATTTTCTTGATGTACTTCCAAAGTCATTATGTCTTGGGATCCTTTGATCAACTTTATTTCCTCTTGCATTTTTGATACCATCTGCATATCTTCTTAGAGTAGGGTTTCTTCCAATGTCATCTTGATTCTTCTCCTTGCCTTTGTTGGAACTAGGGCCATCAATATTTCTTCCAAGTTTTTCCACATCCTTGTTGTTTGAAGCATTAGGGTTTGCATCATTCTTATTTGAGGGTTTACCTGCATAGCCAAGACCTTATTTATCGAGAGGAGACCTTTGATGACTTATGACATCATCTAAGGTTTGAGAACTCTTGAAGTTATTATTCAGCAAGTGAACTTCCTTTTTAAGAAAGACAATTTCTTCTTTCATTTCCTTGCATTCTTCATCTTTTTTTATAGACTACTCTTCATTTCTTCCTTCATCTTTGTTGCTTCACATGATTGGGCCTTAAGTGAATATATTTATGATCTTAGTTTGGAGATGTCATCATCATTTTCTTCTAATTCGCATATCATGGTGTTTCTTTCCTTTTCTACATCATCAACTTGTCCTTCTATGAGTGCCAAAACTTCCATCACCTTTTGAGCGCCTTGTGCTTGTTTCTTTGCTTCTTCTAGTTGAGATCTAAGGGAGGATACCTCTTCCTTGTATTGACCAATTTTTGCTTCAAGTTTGTTCAAAATCTTATGTCTTTGTTCAAGGTGGCTTGACAAAGTGTCTTCCTTTTTCTTTGCTTTATCCAATTGATTTTTTGTGGATATGACTTCTTCATGATGTCTTTTCTTGTTTTGATGGCAATCCTCCTTTAGCTTGGTGAGCTCCTTATCTCTTTCTTGAACCTGAAGCTTGAATAGGTCAACTTCCTTCCTTGTCTTGTCAAGGCTATGGTCACCATCTTGTAATTGCTTCTTAAGATCCTCATTTCCTTTTTCAAATTGTTAATCTCTTCAAGGGAAGTTATAAGTTTTGCCATGAGATTTTCTTCGAAGTCTTCTTTATTTTCTTCATCTTCTAGGTCTTATTTGGCCTTGATATCTTCACTCTTGTTTTCAGCGTCCTTAATGGGTTCTAGATTTCCTTCTTGGTTTCAATCATCTTCTCGGCTAGCAATCATGGTCAATGCTCCTTTTGAGTGAAGATCATTAAGTTTATCCCACACATATTTTGTTGATGAACATTTTTCCATGTTAGATGATCCAAAAATACAATTTTATCATAGGTTATAAAATTAGAATAAAATAATTATTAATTTAAGATATTAAATTAATAATTATTATTCTAGAATGTTTAATTATTTAATGGAGGCTTTTAGAATTAGCATATTGTTGTAACTAGATATGACTCTCCAAATGTGTCGTATCTTAGGCTCTATTTTAGGAGATTAGTTAGCTAGTTGGTTTGAATAGCATTTATTGTAAATGGACACTTGTTATTTAATAAGTGATCCATAATTAGAGGTAGTTAGGACATGGAGCTTATAAATAGCTCATTGCAAGAGTGTTTGTGTTGTTCGGGTGTAAACTCTTGCAAAATCAATTATGTAATTGTTTTTTTCTGATTAATAAAATTACGTGTCTGAGGACACTTCTGCCATTATTGTGGTATCAGAGCTCTAGTAATGATGCAGTGGATGTGAAGAAGAGATTCCAGCTCTACAAGTTTGTGAAAAACTTCATTGAATTGATCAGCAAATAATTGGTATGGAATTTGTCCAGTTTTGTTTAAAAGGAAAAGAAATTTTTTTGTTGACTTTTGATTTTTTTTAAAAGAAAAGAAATGTTCTAATTATCGGAGGCATAGGAAGGATCGTACAGCGAGTAATTCAGTGTAATACAAGATTTACAAGGTAGGCACTACGTCCAAGTCAAATCACTACCCGTGTCAGCGATCAAATTTAGATTTTGTGGATTGAGGGATCCCATTATGACCAGCACCAAGAAATTCCCAGTAGGCCGTAGCCACGATCGAGGAACATGATACAGCGTTTGGGAAGGTTGTCCGCATTTTGTTGCACATCTGTGTAAACTGTAATTTCCTCGATAATCACACCCTGAACATTCTCCTACAGGCGCCAAAAAGGAAGTCCAATAATGTCCAATATGTTCTCCATTTATCCATGCTTGACCTTTACCCATACTGCTCAGGCCTGAGATAAGAGGTTCATCGCCCTCAAGCACATCAATCACTGCCTTGTACCATGTCAGCGGCGGATTATCGGTGGACCTGCATCAAGAATATAACAGAAATGGAAAAATCTCATACGTAGAGTCTCCTCTCTAGTGTTTGGCTGAAGCAGCCTTTTAATTTTCTGGATTTTAAGTTGTTGTAATACTTCTTGCTGTAAGTTGTTGTAATACTTGGTGTCGGCGTTGAAGTTTCCCAAGATTTTCTCTTGTTTGTGAACTCTCTTGTTTGTGCTCGGGTTTGCAGTCTCGATTGGTGGTATTGGAGGAACATTTCAAGATGAACATTTCAGTGTATGTTGCTCATACCTGTCGAGCATCTCCCGTTTAGATAGAACAATTGAAGGTAGAGGCTGTCCAGAAGTATTCGGTCCATTCCATTCTGGTTGTCCATTACCATAACGCCGCAACCAATTGTGGAATGCCAGCACAAAACGATCAGCCTGGGTTGGTGTGAATGTAAGCGTTGTGTAATCCCTGTTAACATCAAAACCACCAGAACTAGTATTTGCAAGGAAAATTTTCTCCTGCCCCTGAAGCACGATCACATCCCCATCATAAACTAAGTTGGATGTCCAATGTTCATGCCACCTGGGTACCAATTGCCACCATGCAGGTCCTGGCATCGTAAAGCGGAAGAAGTTTCGAGCACTGCAAACAATTGAACGTGTTTTGCCAGGGTGAACCCTGTTAGCCTGTCAATGTAAAGCCAGAAGAAGCTAGAGTGAAGCCTGTCAGCTTGGATCATAAAGTTTTTTTTAATATAATGCATATTGTATTTTGAAGAAATCTCATGATTTTTTTAATTTTGGAGTTTATGTTTTGTGGAGTAATAAGGGATATTTGTAAATGTTAAGGATTGTAAATTTTGGAGTAATAAGGAGACTTTAGTTGTAATTTGTTTTCGGAGAGATTGTAACTCAAAGTAATTTTACTTTGAGGGGGGGTAATTTTTTTTACAATATTGTGCAAAAGCACCATTGTAAAAAGTCAAATTTTGAAAGTTGCCTTGTAAAAATTTGAGAAATTGACTAGAGCCAAGTGCAAAGCTCAGTCAATTGTCTCCTGTTTTGACGACTATTCGAGGGTCAAGGCCAAGCCCCGATAGATCGTGTTTTTTTTGCGTAGTGTGTTGTGTTGACTATCTTGTCATTTCTGTTCTGATTCTTGGTGCAACGCTTCAACGCTAAAATGTCTAAGTTGATTAATTTGTTTTCTGATTCCGACAAACTAGAAGGCACCAAATCTTATAAAACATGGCATCGTCTCATCGAAAGCACACTCATTTACAATGAATTATGGCAAGGTATATGTGATGGAGATGTTAAGCCGAATAAACCCATAGATGCAGCTGCACTAGCAAAATGGGAAATCAAGAATGCTAAAGCTTTAACTCTTATTAAATCGTCTGTAAATGATGAAATGTATGTCCATATAGAAAATGCTATAGATGCATGGACTGTTTTGAAAATTTTTAAAGACCTCTTTGATACTCAGCCTGAATCAAAGAAAGTCGATCTACAATTAAAATTGTTGCAACAAAAATTAACTGAAGGCGGTGATGTTCTTGAATATCTCTCAAGACTTAAGAATATCAGGCAAGAAATTATTAATGCTGGTTTTCCCGCAATTGATGATAGCTTTATGGTCACAATTGTAATTGTTGGGCTTCCTTCTTCCTATAAGCATTTTTTAGAGACTCTACAAGTAACTGGGAAATTAGAGAAACTAAAGTTTGATGAGCTTTGTGAAATGTTGAGTCAACATGATAAAACTTTTGGGAAGAAGAAGAAAGTTGGTAAAGATGTTTTTCTCACAGAGACCAGCACTAGTAAGTCATCAGCAGATAGTTCTCGAGGAAGAGGCAGATGGAATCAGAATCAAACAGCACATAATCGAGGTCGAAGCCAAAGCAGAGGAAACTCTTTTAACAGAGGAGGAAGAAATAATTTTCAAGGTAGAGGAAACAACCAAGGAAGAGGCAATTTTCAAGGATATAATAATCAAGGTAGAGGACAATCTCCAAATAGAGGTCAAAGCAGAGGCAGAGGACAATCTTCAGGAAGAGGAAGAGACTTAAGTCAAATTGTGTGTCGAAGATGTAACAAAGTTGGCCATTATGTTGAAGATTGTCGAACTTCACTTAATAAAATTCCCAAGTTTCAGCAGCATTCAGCGCAATTTGCCAATGATCAAGATGAAGATAACTCAGAATATGTTTTTACTTCCTCACCAGCATCACAACTTTCATCCCAACTTAGAAGTGACTATGAAGATGGCTGGATCTTAGATTCCGGGGCAACTCAGCACATGACTTGTCGACGTGATTTTTTCTGGAATTTTCAAGATTGCAAGCCCGTTCTCACCCCCATGGAGCAAAACTTGAAACTTTCAAAATTTGAAGGGGGGGAAAAGGTGGACAGTATAACTTACAGACAGTTGATTGGCAGCTTGATTTATTTGACAAATACTCGTCCTGATCTATCTTATGCAGTCAGTATTCTTTCCCGTTTTATGCAGGAACCACGAGACAGCCACTGGAATGCAGCGAAAAGAGTTCTTCGATATATCCAAGGAACAAAAGATTTTGGTCTTCTTTACACAAAGACTAAAAAGTTTGTACTTGGTGGATATTCCGATGCCGACTTTGCTGGGAGTATTGATGATCGAGCATCAACGTCAGGTTATTTAATGAATATGGGTCAGCAGCAGTATCTTGGAGTTGTAAGAAACAAGCTACAGTGGCCACTTCTTCAGCAGAAGCAGAGTACATTTCAGCATGGGAAGCAGCATGTGAAATTGTTTGCTTGCGCAGAATTTTGCAGGGCTTGGGCATTTCTCAGGCAGAAGCTACATCGTTATTCATTGACAGCCAGTCAGTCATCAAACTTGCCAAGAACCCAGTTTTTCATTCAAAGACAAAGCATGTGGACACCAGGTATCGTCATATCAGGTCTCTCATTGCCAAAGATGTCCTCAAACCAGTTTATTGTCCTTCCGAAGATCAGATCTCCGACATTTTCACCAAACCGCTCGGCAGAATAAAATTTACTAAGTTCAGGGATGAACTTGATATCTGTTGTAATGTATCTTTGAATCATAGGGGGGAATGTTAGATGATCCAAAAATACAATTTTATCATAGGTTATAAAATTAGAATAAAATAATTATTAATTTAAGATATTAAATTAATAATTATTATTCTAGAATGTTTAATTATTTAATGGAGACTTTTAGAATTGACACATTGTTGTAACTAGATATGACTCTCCAAATGTGTCGTATCTTAGGCTCTATTTTAGGAGATTAGTTAGCTAGTTGGTTTGAATAGCAATTATTGTAAATGGACACTTGTTATTTAATAAGTGATCCATAATTAGAGGTAGTTAAGACATGGAGCTTATAAATAGCTCATTGCAAGAGCGTTTGTGTTGTTCGGGTGTAAACTCTTGCAAAATCAATTATGTAATTGTTTTTTTCTGATTAATAACATTACGTGTCTGAGGACACTTCTGCCATTATTCCACTTTGGCCTTTATAACATCTGGTAGCCCATTCAAGATTGCTTTCATTGCTTTTGTATTATATTCCTTGGATTCTCCTTCCATCATTCTTTCAGTAATCACTGATTCCTAAACTTCAATGCCTTGAGCCATTAAGAAATTCCTCATTCTCATCTTCCATATATCAAAGTTTCCATTGAACAATGGAACTTTCCCAATTCGATTTTCTTCAGTTTTCACAAATGAGGAAGAGACATCTTTAGAAGGATTGGAGGCTTTCTCCCTTGGTTTTTCCATTTGTGTTCTAAGAATCAACCTTCAAATTGTTAGGCTTTGAGTGAAAGTATTGGCTCTGATACTAATTGTTGGAAATACTAAAACGGGGGTGAATTAGTGTTTCTTTTCAATTGTTATTTTTAGTAGTTAGATCACTTATAATTAGAATACAAAATGGACAATAAGAATAAATACTTTTATTAACTTCTTCTTTACAATAAATCCAATACAACATAGTATAGGTATCCAACCCTAGATGAAGACACCAATCTTCAATCTCCCAAGCTCCAACCTGTATTTTGCCAAGCACCGACTTGTACTCCCTAAGGCTCCAACCTTGTCAATTTGAGGCACCAACCTCTAGGGCTTCATTGCTATCTCTCGTACAGGCTCCAACCTAGTCTCTTGAGGACTCATGTCCTCTAGGGCTCCAACCATATCTTCCAAGGCACCAACCTTATCTCTATGAAGCTCCAACCTCTAGGGCTCCAACTCCACTCATATTCTTTACTGATTTTATAGAAGCCTAGACAAGTTCTCTGAAAAAACCTAACCTAAGGGTATGCTAATGTGAATGTCTAAAACCCTAAATTGCTTAGGGTTATTGAGAAATGCTACTTGAAGTTTTTATAATGATATCATGTTTGGGATTTTGGTATGATCAAGGAAACCTAACTTGCTAGGGTTGAATGATAAAGTCTAAAATCTCAAACCTTAAAGTATTGGTAATTTTGGGTTTGCTATGTTCCTATATTGAAACCCTAACTCATTAGGGTTTGGTGGATTGTGTAAGCAAGACCCTCATATTGTCTTAAAAATGATTTCCTTGGAGTCTGTGTTTGTCCAATCAAACCCTAGTCTAATCAAGTTGTCTAACTCTTATAGATATTTGTGAAGTTTGGTTTGACTAACACATGATATGAAATGCCTTTGCATGATGATGAAGCCCTAGATGTCTAAGTTAACATATTTTCATGAATCCTAGGGTTTGGAACTAAGCCCTAGTCAAAGTTTGTTTCTCTAGGATGATAGTATTTGTGAAATTCTAGGGTTTTTTTAGTTAAACCTTAGTAGAAGTGAAAATCTCTTATCTATGATGACAATATGATAATTGTTGAAACATTGAGTTTGAGTTGTGATTGATGTTTGATTAAAATATCTAGGGTTTGCAACTAACCCTAATGAAAGTTGGTTGTGTTGATTACTACACTGTAATTGATTTTGATTAATTCTCTTGTATGAAATCTAGGATTTGTATGAAACCCTAGTAAAAGTTGTTAGATGTCTTGTAAATCTATATTTGTTTGAATTGTTTTTAGGGTTTGTTATATGTTGTAGTAGGATATATCATACCTTTTGAAGAAATATTGAAACCTTAAATGTAATGAAAAGTTGTTATGAAGTAGTTTATGACAATGTCCCTAGCAAGATATTGAAGAGTATGTGTCTCTTGCTGGGATATCTTATTGAAATGCTTCCATTATTATAAGATTTTGATATGGCTAACTTTTATGCTTCTAGAGATTTGGTTGTCCTCACTATGTAAGTTGTGCAAGTACACAATCTTCAATATAGTGAAGATATTCGTTAAGGAGCAACCTTTGTTGTCTGGAAGACCCCGAAGGTTTGTATTTGATTATGTACATGTGAAAGTATATTATTGATAGGGGTTGTGTTTGTACAAGTGAATCTCTCGAAGGTTTTGATGGCATGTTGGGTACCAATTGGGAGATATTGGTTATCCTTGATCTACTAGATCAATGAATGTTGAGGCTTTGTGAGTGAAGCATTCCCTGGGAGGACAACTCGCTGACACTTTGTGTTGATGTCTAGAACCCAAAGTTGGAAATGTGGTGTTAATTATAGAACTCTATTTTGAATAGTTGGAAATGTGGTGTTGATTATAGAACTCTATTTTGAATACACACCTGGATCCCTAAGTTGATGGTTAACAAATAACCTTGTTACTGGTACCTAGAGAGGTTGAAAGTTTGAGTCCATCTTAGTCCCACCCAGATAGATTGCTCTGGTCAAAAAATCTAGTATGTGGCATTGCGGTGCTTATTAAACTGTTGAGAGACCAATGGATAGATTGCCCCGGTCAAAAATCTAGTCGCATTACAGTGCCTAAAAGCTCTTCTTGATTCATATAGTTGAGATCTTCCTTGTACTTGTATATATGATGAATACCTCCTTGGTTAAAAGGGAGTTTTGGAAAATGCAACTAGGTTCGGTCTTCATTTAATGTATTTGAGTCATCTTGTAATGTACTTGTCAAAAGAACAAAGAAAATAATTATTATTATTATTATTATGACTTGTTAAAGCATAGGTTTCATGCTTGGGTCATCACGTTTTAGGTCAAAGTCCCCATTGAGGAATTCTAGGATTTATTATGAGTTAATAAAGTCATTGTACTTTTAAAGAGACCCTTCTTGGGCTTTTGAATCATGTATAAAGATTAAGTATTGAGTCAAATATGAATTATGTTGTCTCCACACCAAGTCGGCCTTTACATGATCAAGTTAGTCTCAAGGAGGGCTATTCGACCTCACCAAAGGACTATAAATGAAGCAGTTCGAATTCCATTTGAAGCACTGTCTCACAAGTAACTTTGGTATCTCTTGAAGTTGGAAAAAGTGCGTAATAGAAGAAGGAAGTGTGTTTGGTCTAGGAGATGGGAAAGGGGAAAATCAAAATTTTGGTACTTCTATCTTTGTCTCTCTCTCATGCCCTGGTTTGGAAGATCAAAGTTCTCTTGTTGATGTTGTACCCAGTTGTCGTATGTTGCTGCCAAATCAAGGTATAGGTCGAAGTTGTTGTTGATGGATGTTGTTGCCTCTAGAAGTTGTATTTGGCCTAGAATGAAGTTTCTAAGAGAAAATCAAGTATTACATTGAAAGTAAAAGTCTCCAAGGCAAGATAGAAGTTGTTGGGTCGAAGAAAGCGCTACCACTATTGTTGTTGATGTCAGGGCAAGTAGGATCATCTGCAAGAAAGGAGGAAGGCTGACCTGGTGTGGAGAAAAGTTTGTGTCAAGGTCGAGTCTCAAAATATCTCTGGAAAACTTTTAAAGGAAGAATTACTAACAAGCTTTCCCCTAGAGAGGGGTTTGGACCTAGTTGTGAGCCTACATCTAGTGTCCATTGTTTTATGTGTTATTTCTTTGGAAATTGCTTGATGAACTAAAAGAAAGAAGATATAAAGAAACCTAAAAAGGAGTCAAGAACATCACAAGTAGTTATCAAGTATAAGAAAATATTTCTGCCCTTCTTATTTTATAACATGCTCCAATGTGACCAATATGAAGGATCTTGTGATAAGTGGATTATACTTCGTAGCTCATAAATGCTCTATAAAACCTACAATTCATTGTGTTGTACAAGTTATAATTTATTTGTAGTGTTTCCAATTATGCTCACCCAAATGCCACTAAGAAGCTAACTCAAGGAGAGAAATTTTACCATCTCCTTTCAAAAGACACCATGATGTGTCATGTTTTTTCTAGACACTTATGGGTTGACGTGAATTGACATGTCCCCTTTATTTATGTGTTAGAGAGATTTACCTTCTTAAATGAAAAAGAATTTATATACCTCAAATATTAAAACTTATTTTTACTTTCCAAGTAAAACTCGCAAGAAAACCCAGTGATATTTCTCCACATTCATGGATAACATCTCTAGTAAGCCCCATCCACTTAAATTAGTGCACCTCACCCCAAACGAATCCAAAAAATCACCCACAAATATGAAACTAACAAAATGCACAATATTGATGACAACCAATGGAACCAACCCCTTCGGCTTACACTCCATTTATTATTTGCTCAATCATCCTTATTCAATTGTATTTTGCAGCACATTAAGAATACTTTAACCCTTTCACCCCTCCACTGAAAAGGTACAATCATATGTACAAATTTTAATACACTAGTAATACATCCCTCTAGATTCATTAGATTTGATAGTTTTATGTTTAAACTTCCATGTTTATAACCATCAGGGTATTATTTCAACTCAACACACACAAAAATTGCCAAACAATGCTCAATAAAACCAAACCAATTGACAATGATTATCTGTGTCCAAACCCTCGTAAAGGAAAACACCACTAATAACTGTTTCACGGATTAAAATAGCAAAGAAACAGTTCGTCTTTACCACATCACCTAATTTCATTATTTTATCTTCAATTTCATAATTGTGTATCCCATTGTTTTTTAATTTTATTTTCAAATTGGATTTTCGATGGCCCAGCTTTTTCATTCTTTAAAGTTAACAGAATCGCTAAAAGTGCCATTATTCATTTCACAGGGCATGGGTCGTTGCTTCAGATTAAATGCTTTATACATAAATTGTTACACATATTAGCATTAACACAAAATATGATAAATAATTTTGAAGCTCTACATTTGAGGTTACTGGATTATTATCATGAAATTAATCAATGAACCATGTCATTGTTGATTTCTTTTTTCAGTTTTCTTTTGATAAATAGTTTTTATATTTAAGTGGGCACTCTTTCTCATATTATATAAAAAGGGAATCATTCTATTTGTAGCATCAATTCTAATATATCTTCCATTTCTCAAATTCGCTTTCACAAGTCATGGCCTTAGCTCCCATACTTTGTTACCTTCAAACTTCATATTGAGAACATTCATATTTAATAATTAGCGATTTTTTTACTTCTCTCATGAGTCATTACTATGCATTATTGTTGGTTTTGTCCACTCGCTTAGAGCGCACAGGGTGCTCAAGGTGAAAATTTGGTTGTGTTGTTTCACATATTTTTTGCGATTCAATTTGGTGATCAATAGCAATCTCAATTTCTTTTTCTTCAATTTTCTCCTGTATGGTGAATGGCTTTTCTCATTTATGCTACGTCTCTTGTACCATAGAGTACAACATTGTCCAAGGGTGAATTGGGCACAAGAATAAATAGCATAAAATAATTACATCGAAACATCATCTAAAAGAGGTTATTTTCCCAATTTTGTTTGTTCTTTTTCTGTGTACTTTCACCTGAAGTTCATGCATTTAAAACTCTACAACATCGTCAAACAGTTATTTCCCTGCTAAAAAAGGCCTGCCTAAAAAGGATACACAAAAAGGAAAAAATCAATTCAAAAACTTTTAGTTCTAGACCGTGACATGTTAAAGCTGGACAAAATTTATGTCCCTAATCCAATTGCCATAATTACCTGGAAAACTGCAAGATGAACTCCCCAATGAAATTATCAACTGTGCAGAAAATATCATTTCCGAACTGAAAACAGTTTTGAAAGCAGTGCACTACTGAAGTAGCACCAGATTTCGTGGATACATTCTGTTTGCTACCGCAACCTTAACGCCAAAATATCACCGCACCCTGCCTCAGATACAATCCGATGACCTAAATAAATAAAATGAACACTTAAAGATGGCCCCATCAAATGAGCAGCATCAGCCCAGCAAACAGATGTCACGTATTTCTTTTAAAGAGACCCACCATATGACTTGCCCAAATTTCGTCGTTACCTTTAGTATGAGTATACCATATAATGTATCTCCATTCCGACCATATGCATTTGGTGATATATTTTAGCTATATTTACCATGCAAGCATAGGCAGACTTTAGCTCTAAACATTTCAGACAAGCATTTTTTACATAAGAAAATAGCTCTGGCAGACACCAAAAAATATAAAGTACAGAGAAAAAGCAATAACGCTAAAACCATTTCGTCATGAATGTAAAAATGCCCGAGGTAAATTATCAATAAATTAAAATAAATGACTTTTCAGGCAGCCGTTATCCACTTCATTATCTACTGAAATGTAGAAAACTTGATAGAACATTGGACTTCATAGATTATTCTTCAAGACCTACAAATTTGTCGGACATGGTTGTAACTAATAAAGGCCCAGCCAACACTCCTATTGATCGTGCCACTGGTGGCAGCCAAACTTTGGACAATTATATTTCGGCTCCAAGCTTTTCTTAGTAGTGGCCACAAGAAAACAAATGGTTAATCTAAGAAAAGTTGCCTTGTCAACTAACCTCCATTTTTACCAAACAGAACCTTCAAGTATACATTTTTTCTGTCTCTTGCATTGTCTGTGCACTGATTACAAAATAATCGACTTGCAGTCACATATATTAAAACTTGGAACTTATGTGGTGCAAATACGCTCCTTCCTGCAATAAAGCAAGTTGCAAGTTGCCATTAAAAGGTGTCTCCATTCATAATATTTATTAAAAATGTCAAACATGCGTCTAGCTGGAAATCTTCATATACAAAGCAAGATGTCTTTAACAAACGCTCTAGCCAACGGACAAAGAATGAAACTTACATTATGGTAAAGAGAATCATATTGTCAATGCACCCATCCCAATATGAACTACAACAATACAGTGTACTAAATTAAGGTCAGCTCAGAAACAAATCTTGGATATTATTTCACAAGTTTAGTTTAACAATTAATCTACAAATGATCCCCATCAGCCACCGATGTTCCTTGGTCATGCCTTGCTGGAGAAAGCTAAAGCATAACTTCCTGAAAACAACAAATTAGCTCATATTAATAGGAGCCACCTGCCAGAATGATCTCAAACATTAACAAGAGGTCTGGAATCCTAGTGCAAAAAAACTGAGAAACAGAAGTACTTAACATTTTGCACCTTCAATAGTAGTCATGACCACTTGCACGACCAATCATAGGAGAACCAGGTCTAAAATCAATTACAGGAAGTTTGGATGGAATCTTCAGAAGTTGCTGTGACACATGTTCAGCTAAAGCAACTTGACCACCATACTGCCTTTGAAATTCACCATTGCTATCACTTGTTATTCTGCCAAATGCTATCCCTAGAATATCACCATTTGCTGCTATTTGATGATCTCGCAGTCTAGGGGAGCCTTCTGGAGTATGGACTGCCTGTGTTCCAAAGTAAACATCCTGTCTGCAATCATGATAAGGACCATTCAAACATGAGCCATTGATACATGGACCATTAGGTGATCTTGGCATGTTTCCAAAACCTTCATCCACATATGTAGACTGTCTCAGAGCTCCATTTACTTGGAATGGGATGGCACCATGACCTCCAGTCAGAGGAGTTGAAGAACCAGAGTTAACAAGTGGGGTTGATATCGGTGAAGGAGACATCATGCCGCTTCTATGACATGGAGATCGTGGCTGCATTAATGGACTTCCTGAGGGAGATACTGGCAAAGATATGTTCTTCTGTAAATTGGAATGATCACTGCAAGCACAAATAATTTAAGTTTGGAAATTATTCCCAAAACAGAAATACTTCTTTCACATTGACACCCTAATTTCCATATGCAATATAGATGCTGACTTGAAAACAAGTAAATACATGAAGCGAATAATATGGCAAGAACTAGCAACCAACCTTGACGATTGATAGGGAAATTTTCCTTTCGACTGTGTTGCTGCATAGTCTATATCAAGAGAAGAAAGATTCCTCATGTGTCCGACACCTTGCGTGACATTCTGTGTAACACAGGAAACAGAAAATGCAAAACGATATACTCAGATGGTTCAACCAAATAAGCCACAACAGTTGTCACCACAAAATGCTTAAAATGACTTTTCCCTGCTTTTACATCACAAAGATAAGGTTGCTCCAAATTGGAAAAGATGCAAGAAAAGGAGGAATACATCAATGCAATGTACTGGCATTCCATTAGAGCTTTCATTAATGACCTAATTTTGAAAAACTAAGATATTAAATAACAACTCTAAAAACAAAAGATGTCCCGCAAACTGTATTATGTTGAATGAACCACACCATCTACAATTTATCATCCCTTCAATCAACAATAAGATGAACATCAAAAGACTAGTCATGAATATTGAGATTCTCCGTCAGTCCATAGGCAGTAGTCAGATTTGGCCAAGAGTTAAGCACGTCATTATAATTTAGAATTAGAATATCCATCTCATCCATGACGTTACTGGCCCAGGTAAAAATTCGCCGAGTTTCATCCAATATCGGTTGGCATCTAATTACTGTCAGTTGGACACCATTAAAGTTAGCTAACATGTTTAAATAAAAAGGTTTCCAAAATGCATACAAGGGAAATTTCTACCCCCATTCTTCATTACCGCATTTCCCTCAACTTTTGTTAATAATGTCCATTGCTGAATTATGTTGTTTATAACAATAATACAGGATGATGCAGGGAAAATGAGCAGCATCTATGTGTTCCATAATCAATTCTCAAATGTATACCATATTGTACTGTGAAACCCTAATCCCTCGTCAACAAGGTCTTGAATTTATGGTTAAGCAGGGGTGATGATATTTCCCCAATCAAGTCTCAAATTCCCTATAGAAATGTTTCACCCTTCGCGGGCCATCTCACAGTTCACCCATGGAAATGAGCCATTTCAAGCAGTTTAAGCCAGGAGCAAGTCCTGCACAACTTTGGCAGAATAGATACCCCCACCTGTTGTTTCTTAGCCAAGAGATCTTCCTTGAATGTTGTAAGCCAGTCACTAACCTGTAATTTTCCCAGATGGATAGGACATTCTTGCAATGTAAAGTGTTTTTGACACTGGACATGACTGCAATGTTGTGTCATGTGAGAGGTTGGACTATTGAAAGATTGCATCCTTGAAACACAATGTGTGCTCATCTTATCTTGAGTGCAAAAGGTATTCTAAGCTGACTACAAAGAAGACGATATAATAATAATACCCTAGCATAAAGATGACTAAATAAAACAGTACTAGATGTATGAAGTATACATCCCAGTTTTGTAAAACAGATGGCAGAATAGATACCCCCACCTGTTGTTTCTTAGCCAAGAGATCTTCCTTGAATGTTGTAAGCCAGTCACACTAACCTGTAATTTTCCCAGATGGATAGGACATTCTTGCAATGTAAAGTATCATTGACACTGGACATGACTGCAATGTTGTGTCATGTGAGAGGTTGGACTATTGAAAGATTGCATCCTTGAAACACAATGTGTGCTCATCTTATCTTGAGTGCAAAAGGCATTCTAAGCTGACTACAAAGAAGACGATATAATAATAATACCCTAGCATAAAGATGACTAAATAAAACAGTACTAAATGTAGCAAGTATACATCCCAGTTTTGTAAAACAGATGGCAAAGTGCAAACACTCCTTTGGGTGAGTGATACTCCAAAACAAAGATGTCTTGTACCTTGTTGAAAAATGCTGAAGGCTATGGTAATCAAATGCAAAATAGCTAATCGCAGAATTGCTCAAGCATTAACAGAGGTTTAGATATCAAATTGGTTTTAATCACGAGTGTTAGATAGGGGAGTGGACTTTAGTCAGTTATCACATCAACTCATCTTCCAAGAAGACCCACCTGAATGGGGGAGATTGATCAAATCTGTTACCAGCATAGAGCACATTGATTTTTCCTCCCATAGTCCACAACCTGGATTTATGGCATATTTGAAAAACGAGTGACTTTTCAGTTTCCATGTTCCAAGAAAGACCCACAAGAATAGGAGGCAAATTGATAGAATCCACTACTACATTGAATGTACTGAACTTTCCCTCCCATATTCCAACACCTTGCCTTCTGACAATCTTTGAAAATTAGTATTTGCTTTCAAATATTTGCACTCTATATGAAGGATACCCCCATATAAAGACGTCTTGTACCTTATTGAATAATGCTGGAAGGCTAGAATAATCAAATGCAAAATAGCTAATCACTGAATTGTGTTGATTTTTGTGTAGCATCGTGAGGTATTTCCGCATGCCAAGAGGCCTCCTAAGTCGGCCTAGAAAATTCATGGAAATTAAAATAAAATAAATTTTATTTTTGGATTTCCTGCAAGCTCAAAAGGGACAAGTCGGCCCCACCATCAAAGGGTGTGTCCCTTGGGGATAAATGCACCCATTTGACTTGTATATATATACACATGATGTGACACTTCATTTGCCTTTCACTCATCATCTCTCTTATATAAAAGACACTCATGGGAGCAGAAAGATGATGAAATGGCTAAAGTTTGGACTTCGTTTTTGGAACAGATTTCTAAGACATTTTATCGTAAACCTTGCTGAAGATGAATATCTCCTAGAAGAAGAATTGCTTGGTTTTCTCATAAGTTTGGGTTTCACAAGGAAAATTTGCCGTCCCTATTGTGTGTTGCTCTCTTTATGATCTTATTTGTTTCTACTGTTTTTGTTGTATTACTGTTGAGATTTTGTGTATAATTGCTTAATGATATCAGTAGCATAAGAAGAATTAATTGAAGATCATTAGAAGTAATTATCAGATCAGAAAATTGGTTTCTATTGTGTTTATTGTAGAAAAATCAACATGGTATCACAGCAAGGTTAGGAAAAGAGTCACAGCCTAGCAGGAGGAAGAGTTTGGAGCTAAGTTGCACAATACGGGAAACCAAGCACAGGTTTCCAAAACGGCTACATGTATGAAACCTGACCCCGCCCCCCGAAATTTTGGAAATGGAGAACACAATATATATACAAAATTTCGGGGGGGGGGGGGGGGGGGGGTGGTGTCCGGTTTTGTACCCATATCCGTTTTGGAAACTTGTATATATATATAGATATTGCACGGCGACCTGTCCCCACCAAAATTCATGGCGTTTCCTTAAACCTAACGATCCGAATACTTTGGAACTCATCGGAAACTTTCCCAATTGGTTGGGGACTCCATCGGGGATTGAGGACTTCCACGCCATCCCTTGACAATTCGATGACTTTTCGGGGGACTTAAGGACATCCCCCAATATCATGCACATTAAACCTAAAAAAAAAAATTGAAAACGTAAGTTCTAAACTTTAAGGTCAAAAAATTAAAAAACAAATTTTGAAACCTAAACCCTATCACAACATAAACCTATTGACTAAACTAAACCTATCGCATATTACACGCTACACTAAACTTATATTGCAAGTGTTCTTTTTGCAATCCCTTGAGTCCGTTGACCTCATCACGGGCTGCATCAAGTTCTTCTTGCTTTTGAGCAGATCTTCTTGAAACCATCTTTTCAAGATATCCCTTCTTTTTTCTACTTCCTCAACTTGTAGCTTGAGAAGAGTGGTCTTCTCTACTTCTTTGTTGAGAACCTGTATATGTTCCTTCTGCTCCTCATTTTCAATCCTGAGCCTGCTTAGTTCAACTGAATAGGTTTCCAATTCCTTTTGCTTTTGGTCAAATGTAGATATGTATATTTGATCAAATTCCTTCCTTTCAATTTCTGCTTCTTTCATCTGTTGTTTGAGCCTACTAATCTCTGCAAAGGTTGTGTCGAGTTCTTGTTGCTTTTGTTGGATTTCTCTCTTGAGTTCTTGTGTCTCTGTATTCTTGACTTCTTCCAATTGAGTTCTAAGACTGCTAATCATCTTCTCAGACTCTTCATTTTCCTTGATGAGTTCTTTTGTTGTCTTCAATTCTGCTTCCAAAAGTCTTGTCTTTTCCTTTTGACTTTTGAGTTCCTTTATCACCTTGATCACTTGATTTTGAAACTCTGTCTTACTCATTTCTCCAATTTCTTCATCATAATCATAAGGATCCGAATTTTCAATAACATCTTGACCTAATTGCTTTGTTGAATAGAGATTATGAAGCTTTTCCCAAAGAGCTTTAGCTGTTGAACATTGACCAACTTTTGTTTTCACAGAATTTGGCAAAACATTGAAAATTACATTCATGGCCTTTGAATTGTACCCTTTAGCTTCGTCGGTAGATGTGTCTCTAGAAACAATTGATTCCCATACTCCATGTGCCTGCAAATGTACTTCCATCTTGGATTCCCATATCCAGTAATTATCTGCATCAAAATCAGGGGTTGGTACACAATACTCACTTTCTTCAAATTTTGTTGTACCTAACTTTGAAATCCTTGCAAGTTGCTTCTTTGACTTTCCCATCTCTATGCTCTAAAAATTGCCTTCCAGTGGTTAAGTTGTTACTGAAGGAACCAAGATCTGATACCACTTGTTGGAAATACTGAGAGGGGGGTGAATCAGTGTTTCTTAGCAATTAGCATTTTTAATCTTTTTCAGAGCATTAGTTAATCTTCAATTATTACTATGGTTCTTCAAATCATCATAAACAATAATCAACAGTAGACAACACCATACAACAATGCAGAAAAATAAAACAGAGTACATATTTTTAGGTGGAAACCCCCCTCTGAATCAAAAACCACCGAATGCTTCTTTAGTAATTGTCTTCTCCCTGTTCAAATAAAATTGATTACATCAAGATTTCAGCTACAACTGAGGGAGGCATCAACCCCCTAATTCACAGGCTACAACCTGTAGGATGTTACTAGACCCTAATATCCTATTGCAACTAGAATGATGCCCCAACGCCCTGCAGATCAGGCCACAACCTGATGAGTGCAACAACACTCTATTTACTAGCTATTGTCGGAAAGGATGCTTCGCTGCTTTGTTAGTTTATCAGCCACAACTGAATGGATGCCACAATGCCCCATGCAAGCCACAACTTGCCTTATCACCACCCTGCCACCCTGAAGTGTTCTCAGGGCACAACCTGAAGGTGACTCCAATCACCTACCTTGCACCACCCTGCCACCCTAACGAGCTAGAAGACCATGTTTCACAATTTTCACATTGGATCCCCCTACACTCTAAATCAATATAAGAATGTTGTAATGAAGATAATGCGTACCCTGTCAAATCTTGGTAGCCACTAACCATTGTACAATCCTGCTCAAGCTGACCACTACACAATACTACACATCAAGGCCTTACTGCTAATGTTGCCAAGTCAACTAACCACTGCACACGCTAACCACTACACAACCTATCATCATTGATTATTGCCACTGCTCAACTGCACATCACTGTCACTACTCAACTGAACATGAATAGATGAGCATTCACGACCTCACAAACTAGCTACCAACTGCACGTCACTGCATTGCACTGCTTACGAATGAATAAGCATCAAAGCTCATATGCAGGCAACCCACATCCATATACCAAACTGCTTGTACCGGTCACTAAAGTGTGATGATGGCCCAAAGCAAGGTGCCTCAGGTCATCCCTATGACCTGCTCGCAATGCTCTCAAACTTTGCCCAAGGAGGGCTACCTGCATATGTCTTATTGTAGTTACTCAGATAGTCAATGTGCCATCATCATTTATTGCTATCATACCAGGTAGATCAGTGTCAAATAGGAATTGTCATGTCAATGGTTTGTATCTAGCTGTTGTGGACTGAAAGTGAAACAATATATATGTACTCCTACTATCACAATTGTCATGTCTTTATAGAAAGCAACAGTTAACTATACATATATCTTGGATAGCCAATTAAATCACTGAGGTCGTTGAAAGTACACATTATCACAGACAATTCAATCAGGTTACTGTATTATTGTTACAATCCTTAATTCATCATAATGAATGGCATAGTTACACTACTAAATCATATGAACAATAGCACTGCTGCCATCACATCAAGTCAAGTCAAAGAGTTATGTCAAGTCATGTCACTGTTTTCACTATTACACTAGGATTGTCACAGAGATGTCTATATGTCAACAAAGTCTAGTCATCAAAAGTCATTATCATCTTTACAATCTCAGTGTTTTGTATTGTCACAGGGTCACATGAGGCAAGTGTTATGGCATAATGATTATTTGTTATTTTACTTTGTTTCAGAATTGCAATGAGAGGTTTGTCAACAAGATGCTAAATCAATCATTGGTGATTCCTGAGGTTACTCGTTGATATACAAAGAGATTATTGTCAGTGTCTTAAGGTGAAATTCAATGTCATATATTGACAAGAAGACATCTGACTAAGGTGTCTTTACATTCATATTTTTGTCAACGATAAAGTAGGTGCCAATGCAATACTAACATACATCCAAAGGTCCAAAAAGAAAGGGAGACTGACTAATGTGCAAATGAAGACCTATTCCAAACTTCAAGTCTTTTACTACATACCTATGACATTTTGTTGGTTTGTAATTTCAGTGCATAATCATGTCACAGTTGTGTCATGTAATGGTCGTCATCCACCTGCAAAAACAGTTTACCCAAGCAAATCGAAAAGGCCAGAAGGAAAACCTGTGATGAATGCACTAAAAAAGTTTTGTGCCCTAATGAGGACCTACTCAATGCCCAGTCGAATCACTAAATTTCAAAAACAGAAATGATATGGCTACTCCTTCAAGGATAAGTGAAACCATCACAAGATACAAAAAAATTGCAATGCGGAACCCTACTCTAAATCAACCTTCGTTGGTCTGCAATTTTGACCTTAAATTTCAGAATTTGAGTGGTATTTGTGTCATGGCTATGTTGTTTAAGGACCGCACCTCCAGTTGTATTTAAAAACTAACTCAAGTAAATCCAAAACAGAAGAATATGCAATTCACTGACCTGTAACAAGACTGCACTTAATCATTAAAATATTTCGTTGTTGTTTTGGAGATATTTCACTCTTAAACCTTCGCTCTTTTTGCAATACCCTTTAACAAGAACAAACCTTCAAAAAACACCACCCAAACATGTGACAAACAAACCAAACTCACTGAGATTTCTTCATCAAAAAACACCACCCAAACATGTGACAAACAAACCAAACTCACTGAGATTTCTTCGTTGGTTTCCTCAGGGGTCTAAATATCATGCGTTGAAGTTATTGCTTTTGGAGGAGTGATTTAAAGCTTAAAAGGGAGAGCGTACCTGTGAAACACCTTTCCCAGAAAATTCAAGTAAAAGACAAGAGAAACAAGCCCTAGCCGTCTTCTGAAATTCGTTATTCTACCTCAGGAATTTGAACTATTTCAGAGCATAAAGGCATAAGATATGTTGAACTATGATATGTGAGGTAAGGTATAATGTCTCCTTTTTATAGACGTAGGTGTGGGCTAAGAAGGGCTTCATTGAAATGAACGTTGGTGACTGGGAGAGGTTCCATAAGGAATTAAATTATTAGAAATTAATTATTTCATGTGTTGTGTGTTAAGTAAGGAAAGCCATGAACCTTATGAGTGATAAAGGCTATGAGTCTTATGAGTAAAAGATATTAGCCTTTACAATATGAGGGATACCTTTTATGAAAGAAAATAATTTAATACTCTTCCTAAGATTCCTTAAGGTATGGTTAATTTATTTTATAAGTACTATAAATTTGTTTGTTTATGCCCTAAGAAATTTGTACACTAACCCTCTTTGGTGTGTTTTGTAGGTGACACATGAGTGTATTAAGTCAATGATTGATTTATTGTCTTTGGTTTTGAAGTTATGTAACTTATATGGGGTGAGATTACAGTGATAAACAATGTCATATGTTGAGAACTGTAGGAGGAGGTGTCATGTCACTACCCCTTGGGGTTTTAGCCCAGAAACTGGGGTTACTAACTTCAATTGTGAATATCTCTCAAACCAAGAGGCCTCTCGGGGCGCACCACATATCAACAAAAACAACATCTTTTTGAGGAGAATCTAATGACATAGATCTCTGACCCAAACTCAATGATTTGACCTACCAAAAACCCTCGACAAAGTCGGGGCACATCCTCAGTCCAGGGAACCCAAACCCTAGGACTTGGGTTTTTAACCATCCAACAATATAGCTGCCATCTTGATGTAATCCGACAATTACTAAGAAGCATTCATTAACCATTTGACATCAATGACTGGTGTTTTTGGTCAAAGTCAAACCCAATCAACTCCATGGGTTGACATCAATGACAACACCATCCAACAAGATCAACGTTTGAGATTAAAACATAATCACTAAAGTAAGTTACTTTATTTGTCCAAAGTTTCTTTAGCTCAATTGGCCAACATAATAATTTTCCTGAGTTGAACTTAAGCCAAGTTACATTAGCAGCTTTCTTATAATTGAGCAAGTGTTCTAAGGAGATCTGTGGGTGACTTCTGTACGCCTAGACACTTAAGCCTGTGCAGAAGTACCTGCCCAACCTACAAACAACAACACTTTGCATAAGAGTATTTGTATGCTAGTTTAGAGTCAGATGTGTAAAGGAAACATCTTTCTCATGTTTGACTAGAAAAGCATGATTAACATTCCAAATAAAACCTTGACCTTGAGACAATATGTCTGCTACCAGTATGAACTTTTTTAGACTAGCTTGCACCCAAACTGTTTGACAAAAGGTTTTTAGAAGTTTTGTAAGATTTGTATAACTATTTTGATGATATTGATAGAATAATGATTTATAGTTAGCTTGGCAAGTGTTGGTAGTCTGGGAATTACATATTCATTATCCTAGAAATAAATTTCGAAAGTTAAATCCGAAATCTTACACTTGCTGCCACCTTTTGACTATGCTGCGTAAGGTTTTGTGAAAAAAGTTTGGTGAAATGCACAATTGAACCTTTTCTTTACATGGAAACCAGACATTCTATCATAGAGCTCTGTAGAAAACTTAGATTCATTTCCTGGACAGCTGAGACAAGAGGCAACCCGCACCACCTTTGGTTCATTACACTAAGAAATTGTTACTGTCATGTTCACATATCTTCTTGCAGAGGGAAAGATTGCATTCCATTCATTTCCAAAATAGCGAATTGTAAGAGGTTTTAAATCTGATGTTTCACAAATTGTAAAAGCGCACCTATGATGCGAATTTGTATGGTGATTGCGAAACTAAATTGCAAACATACAATTTTGTTCTTTGATCTGAGCATTATTCCCAATTTTTTCTATTTGAAATGCAGATGCCAGAGTTTAGAAATTCCCTATTATGACATCTGTAGTTGCCTGTTCTGGCCTTGTTTAGTCTGAGTGCCCTTCTGCTGAAAATTTTGTGCTCTCAAGCACTTATACCCCTGGCTGGAATCTAGAATTGCTCTGGCTATCAGCATTGCATGAATGCATAGGTTGTTTAGTTTCTTTTGTTCCCTCTTAAAAGAAAAGGAAGAATATTTCCCTTCTGCATGCACAGACGCAAAGCAGAGAAACAACCATCCTTTTTGTGACTGGAACCCTTTTCTCCTACTGTTGGATCCTTTGCAGAGAAAACTCCCTTCAGGTGACTTACAATCACCAGAAAAAAATGTAGACAAAGTAGGATCCTAGGCGACAGTGGGTCTCTTCCCTCGCTTGTTCCCCTCAGTTTGCTACAAACATCGACCTTTCCTACCCAAACATCATGAATTGGGTGGTAACCAAGGTTTCATGAAACGGGGAAACAGGTACAAGTTTCCGAAATGGGCACGGGTACGAAACATGACCCCCTGAAATTTTGAAAACGGGGAAACGCGAATATATATATATATATATGTGTGTGTGTGTGTGTGTGTGCAACCATAAAGCATATATGATACATTCTAATTTATTACACTATGATAAAATTGTCAATTGTCAATGCATAAACTATAGGTCTCTAAATTTACATCACATTTACTCATGAATGATCACATAATGAAAATAGAAATATCCAAAATCAGCCACGAGAAATTTCTAATTTCTTGTCTCATGCCTGATTGGGAGTCTCCTCCTACATAGTCGAACGACCTTAGTGCTCTTGACTAAATACAACTTTCATACCCTAGTACCCTACATGTTCTTGATTATTGGGAGTCTCCCCTGCATAGAGGGCTTGGTTCTCTTGATTAAATACAAGTTCCATACCCTAGTACACGATAAAATCCAATGGAAACATTGCAATCCCCCAATCCTGAAAAACAGATAAGTCTGCTGGATTTTGAGTGAGATCTAAAATTCTACTTTCTCCATAAGAAATCCAATGAGAGGGCGAAACCACTCTCAAACATCCTGAGTCATTTCATGGTAATGTTAAAAATTTCAGAATTTAACATTACCATGAATTGTATATGCCTCAAACTTTGATGAACTGCATATCAACACTAGGGAAAAAGTTCACTTTTATAACTTTAGACAGGCATCTAGAAGCAACTAGAAGGCATTAGAAAAACCTAATTAAAAATTAGAAGACAAATTAATAAAAAATAAATAAATAAATAATCAAGTTGCATGTGGAAACGGTGTCGTACGGCCCAGAAACGCATTTCCAGTCGTACTGGCCACGTTTCCACCTCGAGAAACGTGCCAGTACGGCCAGAAACGTGTTTCTGGGTCGTACCGTATGCGTTTCCGCGTTTCGTTTCCGTTTCCGTACGGAAACTCCTCCCTTGCCAACGTTTCCTGCAACTTAGGCGATAACACACCTCATCCAGGGCAACTTCAACCCTGGTGAGAACATATCACAAACCTTGCTTGAATAAACCAGTCACTATAAGTGTAGAACCAGACTATTTTCTATTTAGTTTAATGTGTCTACATGCACAGACACAAAGCACAGAAACAACCATCCTTTTTGTGGCTGGAACCCTTTTCTCCTACTATTGGATCCTTTGCTGAGAAGCCTCCCTTTAGGTGACATACAATTGCCTAAAAATGGGGAAGCGAGATCCTAGGTGACTATGTCTCTTCCCTCCCTCATTTCCCTCAGTTTGCTACAAATGTTAACCTTACTTGCCCAAACGTGATGAATCAGGTGGTAACACACCTCATCCAGGGCAAATTGAACCCTAGTGAGAACATATCACCAACCTCGCTTGAATAAACCAATCACTATAAGAGTAGAACCAAACCATTTTCTAAACAGTTCAATGAGTGTGCAAACAGTAGATATCTTGTCTTCGAGCTATGTTACCAGATCCGCGGGGGCAAGTTGCGAAAACACAGATCCTTGGATCTGAAACGAATTCGAATACGGATCTGTCTGGATACGTGTGAGATCCGCCAAGAAACAATTCTAAATATTCTGGGAAAATAATAATGCATATAGGAGCCATTTCCCATCTCGACCGCAGATCCCGTGGCTTCGGAAGCATATTTGGCAACAACAAACTTTGTAACGTGCATCGCTAATTCACTGTTCCATTCTTTGCGTTTTGGCATTTGTTTTAGAAAATTTTACAGCTCTGTTTTGCCATCTTCTAAAACGAAATCCTCATTTCCTCATCGCCCATTATAGTAACACTCGCGGCATGGTGATTGTAAAATAATTATAATCCTCATCGCCCATTAAATTTAAAATAAAATAATGTAAACCAAAAACTATAATATTTAAAACGTTATTTAATTATAATATAAATGTAGGCGAACAATAATAATATAGATTTTAAAAGACTGTGAACTGCCAACCTCATAGTATTATAAAAATAATACTATTTTATAAATTTTGACATAGCAATTAAAATTTAAGAAATGATTATAAAGTTTAATTATTGAATTATAATATAAATGAAAAAAACAATAAAAATTATAATGATTATTGGTCGGGTGTGATGCGGCTATGCCCGAACGTGTCATCGCAACCTGCCCATGGTAATCCCATGGTAATTAAAAATACTTCCCACCCTTTACATTTATTTTACAATTTACATCACCACTCAAGTGGTCCCTTTTTCTCTTTGGTTAAAATTTTATTAGTAAATTTTTATTGCCATAACCCTAAAAATACATATAAAATTTCTATAATTTTTAATAAGTGGCCAATCTCTATAATATTTAATATACAATTAAATATGATATAAGACATTTAAAGATGATTATATTATAAACTATTAACCATAAATAATAATAATACTAAATTAAACTATAAACTAAATTATAAAATAGTTTAAATTGTGTAGTTTCAAAAGTGTAAATTAAGAAATATTTTTAACCATTATACCTAAATTAAATTATTTTAAGTCATTGTTTGTTTTTCTATATTATTTTTTATGTTTAGTCTTCAAGAATGTTGTTCTATATTACTTTTATCATTTTATTTTATTTTATTTTATTGGTCACAATCATGTGTTTAGATTTATAAATTATTTAATGATTTCATTTCAGTGATAATGTTGTTATTCATGAATGGTTTTTTATTTTGAACTTCGAATATGGTTTTAACTTTTTTAAAATTTCAAAAATATTATTATATATTTTTGTACTTGACGTATCTTTGCCGTATCTAGATCCTGACTTTTCAAAAATTTGGCGGATCCATATCCGAATCTGTTTCTGTATCGGATCGTTACCATATCCTGGTAACATAGTCTTAGAGTAAGAATTTATAGGCAAATCTAATATGATTTCTTTTTTATTCGCAAGGATGATAAAATGGGAATGAACTTGGATAGGAGTGTCACATCAAGACCAGTATACAGTTGAAGTATTATAAACTGATGCAGAAACAATGCATATGAATTTAACCAACTCGAACAAATTGCACTTAAAGTCAACCAGTGATCCACACTAGAAAGAAAGTTTGATTTGACATACTAACCTCAACCCCTTCATAGATTAGAAAATATAGAATGTGTAACCAAGCAAAGATGAGAAAGCATACATGCATTGAAGACACTCAAAATATGAATGGGGGCAGAGTAATAAAAAACTGGAGCCACTACTATTCTCTAAAAAGCATCCAAATGTCAATCAAAATATGAACCCTACCATAGAGCGATCAGCATTACTTGTCAAAGGCAACACATCATCACTTTGTGTTGTAACATCCAATTTTACATATGGTGCTGCATCTTTTACAAAAGGGTGTTCTAAAAGTTGCGCAGCTGCAGGACGATTTGCTGGATCGCGTTGCAAGCAAAGTCTCACAAATTCCTTTCCATCATCCGAAAGAGAGTCGGGAATAGAGGGAAGCTCCTTACTATTCCCAATTTTGAACATTGCAGCAATCTGAAGTTTTAAAATTATTATCAATCTAAAAAAAGAGAATGCACTTAATCCCAAAAAAAATGTTAGAATTAAAAAGAAAATATTAAGAATAGATTTGCTTGCAATACCATAAGCTTCCATACCAAATCTTCCAGACATGACATTTCATTATCTCTGAAATCTTAAGAAAGATTTATCAAGCAGCTTACCCCCTCATACTCACTCCAAGGTGGCTTTGTGGTAGCCATCTCTAGAACTGTACAGCCAAGACTCCAAATGTCCACAGCCAGATTATATCCATTTGAACTCCTGATGACCTGAAACAATCAATTAGAGAGGATGGAGACCACATTAAACAAGCCTCATTACAATAATAAGCAAAGTCTAGAACCATTTCCGATGGCCACCCAATAATATAGGAAGAGTGAACAGTGACTTATTCAATACCTCAGGAGCCATCCAATATGGACTTCCTTTGAATGACAAAGGGCAGGCCTGTGCAGTGATCTGGAAACATGAAAAGGTTGTAGGTTAGTTTTCTGATTAGAATCTCATGAAACTACTAATTTCCATTTCCTACAGTCACACTCGCTAAATCATGTTTTCAAATCTTAAGTTCAAACAGAAAGAAAGAAAAGATGTTCCTCTTGGTCCATCCTTCGTGGATGTTACCCGAAGATAACAAGAAATATTGTTGATGGCTTTAAGAGCTTCACGTATGCACATTATAGGATGTTATGACGGATTGAACAGAATAAAGGAACAGGTTTCAGATGCCAAAAAGTATAAGGTGAAAAAAGATGAAGAATGTAAAGTAAAAAAGAAGATACAACTCTAATAGAAAAATTACATCCACATGGTTGAAAAACATAAAAAGAATGTTGAGAGATATAAAGAACCACAGCAAAATATTTAAACTGTCCAAAAATGAAAAGGCAAAAAAACGATCAAAGGTAAATTAATAAAAGAAAACCAATAAACAAAAACAAATAAAAAGAAAAAAAAAAATATATATATATATATAGTTTAAGAAAGAAAACTAAAATTGTAGAAATATTTTGAGCAAAAAGTAAGGGATGTATCTTTTAAATTCATCTTCCATATTTCTACTATATAGAACATTTACTTACTGAAATAAAATACAGACTGTAGGAAATTTACAGGGTAAGTTCCTCAGACAGAACACCAAAGGACACCGCTCACAACCAGATCGCAGATCAATACACCAATATTTTTGACGTGGTTAAAACCCTCAAAGAGGGAAACAGTCCACGGCCTGAGCCAACGCGGACACTTCAGGCAATTTATTAATAAAAGAATGAAAATTTACATATGCTTCTCTCATGCACGGATTACCCTACAAATGACCCTCCATGCGCTTTAAATAGAAATCATGGACCAATCGGGTTTCAAGCCACGGATCAAGTGTCGGTAATACCGAGGAGAGAATGAACCGTCGGATCACTACATATCGTGACCGTCGGATTGTAAGTTACAAAATGTACAACGGTAAAGAAACACACTTTACCTAACTCTATACTAGACCAAGTTGTACTTAACTATTTCCTATGTGTCGGAATATCCTAACACCAACACGTCTTCTATATTTCTTCTACTATTAGAACATTTACTTACCAAAATAAATATAGACCAATACGTCTTCTATATTTCTTCTACTATATAGAACATTTACTTACTGAAATAAGTATAGACCAACATCAAACTAATGCTGATACATCTTTTCCTAAATTATGAGTTTGAAATTAATAAATATCAAACAATAAGAACACTATTGCAATGATCAGAAGCTCCATTATGCTGCCTGTTACTGCAAAATCTAGAATCTTAGTGCAAGGCCTCACTAAACAACCTAGATTGAACACAACAATGGAAGTGTTACAACTGTCACCTCAGCAGTTATTCCCCTTGTCTTTATTGGTTGGACAAAATTACCCCAAGGGAGTAACCCAATTTGGCTTGGGTTAGGCTAAATGCCCCCAAAGGGTTCTACAATAAAAATTCACTTGCAAATAAGTATGCAATAATTATGGTTTCGAGTGGATTAAGGTATAATTCCAAGAAAATGAGCTCCAGGGTTGGCTCAATCTAGAGACTTAGGTTCCACCAATCAAGGCTCAAATAAGTTCTCGAACTCATACAATCAAGAAATGATACTTGGCTGTCATAAACTAGGGTTTTATTCAAGATTTGCAACAAACAATTAGTTTATAACAATAAGAAAAAGCCTCATAATCTATGATAAAGAAGTGAAAATGGTGCTAATTAATGACTCAATGTGTAAACAAGATAATAAACTACACCAATATTTTGTGTTGGAAAACACATATAACAGCACAATAAACCCTTGACGTCAGCCCTAACTTATGGCTGAAAATAAATGTAAAATAATATTTTTTCTCTTCCAAATAAATGCATACAGGTCCTACACCTGGGAAAATAATATCCAAGGAAAATAATGCTGAAAATTGATCATTTTGCTGTAAGTAAGCCCTAATTTACCCTAAACCAAAGAAAGTAAGAAAATATTTCAGAATTTTGAAGGATTGGCACAAGATAAGACTAGTGCCTTGTTACCACAAAATCTAGCAGGCCTTGGAGAGGGAAACCCTACAAGACGAGCTAGACAAAGTGCTAACAATGGGGTAGAGGCCCAATGTCAACTCAGCCAAAACCCCCTGCTCTTTACGGAAATTCACCGATGGGAAGAGTCTTGGTAGAAGGGAGATCGCTTCAAATAGATATGTTAGGTATAAGGCACAAAGTGATCAAGATAGAGCTCACTCAAGAGATAGACTCAATAATGTTTCAAGCCTTCAAAGAAGCAAAACACTCTCAAAGAAAATCCCTAGAAAATAGGGGCTCGAGACCCCAGGTTTTGAGATTTTAGATGGTGATAGGTATTCACAAGGTCAAGGCCCAAGAGAAAAGGATTCTTATGATATAGTTCAACAAGTACTAAGCTCATACAACCTTCAAGGAAGTCCTCAAGTTGAGGGAAAAAGAACTAGGTTTTCCCTCTTCAAGCAACACCTAGGGCAAGAGATTTTATGGATGAAATTTGAGTGGATGAAAGTAAAAAAATATTTCAGGTTTCTAAAGGATTGGCACGAGATAAGGCTAGTGCCTTGTTACCACAAAATCTAGCAAGCCTTGGAGAGAGAAAACCTACAAGACAAGAGCTAGACAAAGTGCTAACAATGGGGCAAAGGCCCAACGTCACCTCAAACCAAAACCACTTGCTCTTTACAGAAATTCACTAAGAAGAGTCTTTGTAGAATGGAGATCACTTAAAATAGATATGCTAGGTATAAGGCACCAAGTGATCAAGCTAGAGCCCATACAAGAGAGAATCAATAATGTTTCAAGGCTTCAAAGAAGCAAAACGCTCTCAAAGAAAAATCCTTAGAAATTGGGGGCTCAAAACCTAGGGTTTTGAGATTTTCAATGGTGATAGGTATTCACAAGGTCAATGCCCAAGAGAAAAGGATTCTTATGATATAATTCAACAAGTACCTCATACAACCTTCAAGGAAGTCCTCAAGTTGAGGGGAAAAGAACTAGAGTTTCCCTCTTAAAGCAACACCTACGGAAAGAGATTTTATGGATGAAATTTGAGTGGATGCCCACCAAACTTGGAGAATAGGCAGCCTAGACCCTAAGCTTAATGTTTAGGCTCTCAAATCGAAAAAATCCTCCTCCCTAAACTTTCGCTGCAAGCCCTAGGTTTTCGCCTTAGCCTTAAAAGGACCGATTTACGGAGAGAAAATTATGGAGAAAAATAGGATTGATCACAAATGACTTGGACTACTGCCTTGTCCTTTAGGCATATGGAGTCAAGGATGAGATAGATAAGCTAGATCATTTCTAAGGAGGCTTAAAAACAATGCCCTAGGAACCAACTTTCATCATTTATCCACTTCAAAAGAAAATGGACTTTGATGGAGAGAAAAAATCCCTCCACTAGGAACATTCATTACATGTTGTACAATGACTAACATATGCAATTCTCAACTAGATAGACTTCCAAAGTTAATTTTCAATAATTAGGGCACAAAATAACATAACCTAGAAGCAACAATTTCATACATTAAACAATTTCAAGATAGAAAATCTTCTACAATAAGCACTTAGGAGACAACATGTAGTATATCCATCCATTATCCAAAGAAGTAGCTCCAAAGACAATCAAAAATAACTTTCAAATATAGAAATGCTTTCAATTGATCTCCAATAGCCAAGAAGGAAAAGTGCAAAATTCTGCTAAGAAGTCGAATTCCAACTGCGATGATGATAAGAGACTAAATGAGGTCTCTCATATTTATACATGTCTAATCAAGTGTAATTTTAGCCTTAAGCCCCTCTAAGTTGCCAAATGATGGGCAAGAACTAATTGTGGTTACAAGCCAACTACATAGTCAATGTGAAATCATAAAATTTAACCTATATGAGGGTTGAAATGTTAACATCATCACTATGTGGGCCTCCTGGAGACATGTATTGAGCTCTCTTGGTGCCAAACTGAGTCAAGAGTGCTCCAAAATTCATCCTCTAGGGGTTGGCCCATAGAAATCCATGCACATCATCGTCTGAACCCCAGTTTTGGATTTGGGGCACAAAATGGGTCTCATGGATCTCTTGATAATGGAACAGCTTGGTCTGCTCCAACATTGAAGACTCAGAGAATGGTGTTAGCCATCCCATGTCTGATAGGGTGAGACAAACCTCATATGCGCCTCGGATCAACTGCCAAACCATGTGATCACTGCTAAGTCAATTAGGGCAGACTGGTGTAGACTGCCGAGGGTCCTATAGGTGCTCATGGAATGGAATAATGTTCTTCAAGTAATAGGAGTCTCATGGCTCTCGACACTTCACCTGTAGGGTGTCATACGCTCCTCGAGTGGACTTGGACCCCAGTTAAGTTGCCCAACCCATGATTAAAACTAGTGTTGATAATATCGCCGAAATATTGCAATATTTTCGACAAAACAAAATATCGTGATATTTTCCATTTTTAAAATATCGTGATATTTACTATATTTTGCCAAAATATCACGCAACGACCCTATTTATCATCCGAGCAAGGGGGTCGTAGCTACAAAACATCTTTTTGGCCTTTTAGTTACTCATTTTGCTTTGTTTTATCTTAGAGAAGGAAATGGAATAGCTTTCTGTTGGTTTTCAAGGAGGGATTGAGTATCAAACAACCATTATCATCACCAATCAAAAAAAATTAAGGATCAAAGATTCAAATCAGTGAGACAATTTATTCTTCCATCAACGGGTATGTTCTTAAAACCCCCCATGTTAATGATTTTTTTCAAAGATTTAGGGTGATACTTGCTTGCCTCTTTGCCTACCAACATTTTGCTTCTTTGTTTTTTTTGTCATTTGCTATGATTTTCATGCCCATGAACCAATGCAAGGGTTTTCTCCATATTTATTGTGAAAAATCGGTTACTTGATTCCAACTGCAGAAACTGATAATACTTTGTGAAAATTCTATCACTGCAGCTACTGATTTACTTTTCCTACTTATTCCACAATAAGTTATTTATGAAATTACTTCAATAAACATTAAAATAAATATTGTTGCAGATATCACACCGTAATACAGAAACAAACATATGCACAAGAATCAACACATTGACATAGTTATTTTGGACAACAATCCTCGGAAAAACCCAATGTGGGAAAATCAGTGCAACAAGGGAGGTTTTTATTATTTAGCAATTATTTAGTATAACGGGGTGCCAAACTAGCTTTCCCACAGAAAGAAAAATTCTCTAGCACTTCTCCCAATCTCAACGTCTACCCGGCTAACCTCTGCGTGGCTCTCAAACCTTCAGTGTCAGCCCTGGACCTCTCTGTGTCACCCACGCAGGCCCAGTTAATGACTGCACAGTCCCCTGCTGCATCTACATCAGCCTGAAATGTCCTGCGTCTGCCTCTCTTGCCTCTGCGCTGATCTCTAGTGGTCGATCTCGTCTCTCTGTTCCATACTTGTTGCCCCCTGACTGCTCACCAGACCACTGGTTCAATTTCTCATCTAACTCCGCTCTAGAAATTGAACTGACTGGTCTCCCTCAGTGTATCCTCCAAGTGACCCTCAAGCCTCCTCTTATACTTTTCTCGTTGACACATCAACAGCAAAGATTAAGTCCCTAATCAACGGCTAAGATTAACTCTGGCTTGATCCATGACTTTTGGACCATTCTAACACAGTTTTATATTAATTCACATTAATATTTTATTTTCCCTAAGTTTAGACTTAGGGACTCTATTAAAAATATTAATTATTTTAATATCTCGCAAATTGTTTAGAATCTGCCCAAACCATTTATGGGTATTGGAGATCTCATGTGCTTTAGCCTCTCCACCAATTTTCGTGGCTAGAGCACATCCGATGCTACCCCTAATCAACATATTTCACCTACTTGTTAAATTATTTGAACAAGTTAATTGCAGTTTTCTACGATAGACACTGAAATACATACACCGCGACCTACACAAAAATAAAATATTGCGAAAACTAAAAATTGCAATGGAGAGAAATAAACACACACATCAACACAATTGTTTTTGGACAATGTCCCCAAAAAAAACCCAACTTGGGAAAACCGACACAGCAGCTGACGGTTTTAATTATTATGCAATGGTAAATCTGAGTACCAATCGTTGGATGCCCAAATTGGTTATCTGATACAGAGAAATGCTAGCAAAAAGTTAATGAGAAAAATCTCACACTGATTCGGGAGATCTGACACTGATTGGGGACTAGCTGGCTAGCCCCATGCTGCCTCTGCGTAGCTTCTGCATCAATCCTAGGCAGATCTGCGTCACACTGGCTAGGCTCTACGTCACCCCCTCTGCTGACCTCCTGTTGTCTGGAAATTCGACCTTCTGGCCTTCTGGCTCTGTGGTCTCACACCCCAGCTTCTGGCACTAAATCTTCTCAACCAGCTGGATTTCGAACTCCCTCTGAAGCTCTGCACTGCCTTTGCGTGGCACTGCGCTGCCTCACTAAACTGATCTCTATCCTCTCTGTCTTGCACTCTCTGAATCTACAAAAATCTCCTCCGGACTACTATCCCTACCCCTCACTACAAGAAGACCACTTGATCTTACTTTGGCAACACAACACTGCTACTCTTGAGCAATTTGATCTTTGAACTCTCACTCGATGTGTTCTCCAAGTGCCCATCGAACTCCTTATAATCTCTCGTTGGAGCTCTAATGACCAAGATCAAAACATAATCAATAGCTAAGATTAACCGACAATGGATCCACGTCTTCTTCTAGAAAATTCACACTTGATTTAATTAATACCCTTTGATTAACCAGATTTCCTAAGTTTAGACTTGGGAAACCATTTTAAAAAGTTAATTATTTTAATTAAATCATCTCTAGGTGGAATTTTCCCAAACGATTTATGGGTATTGGAGAATGCATGTGTCTTAGCCTCTCTGCAAAATCTCAAGGCAAGAGCACATTCGATGCTACAAAAATCAACACTCCCTCTTAGCAAGGAATGTGTTGTAGTGCTACAACCCATTAAAGCATCACTCTATCTCTACACCATCTCTTGTTGGGCTGCTAATGTCTGGCTCTACTACCCACCAACCACTATGTAACTCCGATATGAGTTGCATCTATGTTGATGCTGAGCCTGCTGAACTGTTGTCAATTTTCAACTACTGCATTTGCACTGCAACCCTCTCTCCATCTGTTGTCGCTGCACCTGCAACATCTCCAACGAAAAAACATCCAAAATACTAAACCAATTGTGTTCAGTATGATGCATCTATCGTCCGAGTTCTGATTGTTGCTAGCCTCTCCGTTGTTGCTGACTCTGCTTTGTGCCAACTCAACTACTGCAAATTGTTCTTTGCACTGCTCAACATCTGACCATTACTAGCCACTGCATTTGTCACTTTGGCATCTGACTGCACCATCTGACACTTGTTTGTCCTGCTACTGCTGACTATGGGCTCCCATAGCAAGGTCCTGATCCAAGAGGTGGACTCCTCAAGGATCCTGCCCATCATGTAGCTCTCTGAGGCTACAAATCTAGATCACCCCACCTCACCCCTAGAGGCATCTCGACAATCATGGCAAACTCCTCCTCCAATCTGGAGGACAGTCTGTCGATTTCAGCAGATGCGGCATGCTAGTCTTGCTTCTCCTCTTTGTCCTTCTTTCAGAGAGGAAACTAAGTGTTGTAGTGGCCCATCTCACCACACCTGAAGCACTTGATCTTTGAAACGTCCTTCTTCCTCCTGCGCTGCTCCTGCTGCCCCTTTGATGCAAGAGCCCCGTCCTCTTTCTTCATGGCATTTGTCCCACTACTGCTACTGCCACTGATTGTGGCCTTCACCAAAACAGGCCTCATCTCCTCCTGCTACATATCAGCCCACAAACATTCCCAATCTACCAGGTTTTCTCTACCCAAGATGCTTTGGATGAAAACTTGCCAATCTTCATAAACGCTATTCAGCGCTAATCGAATAAACTCTGTAGGTTGGGACCCTGATCCTACTGAAGCCACAGTTGATCTTGGACTTCCTGATGCCTCTTAAGGAAGGGCTCTATTCGCTCCCCTTTTTGCATCCTCGTGCATCTCAACTTCTCTTCTAAGTACATCTTTCGCTGCTCAAAAGATCCTTCGTATAGCGTAGCTAATGCATCACACATTTGTCAAGCAATATCCTTGTCGACTATATGGGATACTACATCATAGTTTTAAAATTCGGCCGATTCGAAACGGAAACGGCCGAGTTGATCCGTTTCATTGCCTAGAAATGTGACTCGGTGGAGGAAACGGTTCAGTAGGCCGAGTCATGGCTGACTCAGCCAACTCGGCCGTTTCTGTATTGACTCGGTCGAGTCATAACCAGTGGCTTGTAACCCCATCAAAACAACGATTTGACATTTTTTTAATGAAATTTTGAAGTGTTTTCTGATTGATTTGAACTCCAAAGTGTTTTATGAATTAGTTAAATGTTATTTGGGGTCCATTTCCCCCTCCCAAACCCTATTTAACACACTCAAATGCTCTCTACTATTGATATGCTATTCAAATTTCATGGTAATGTTAAATTCTTAAAGTAAAAGTGACATTCTCCTTAATCTTCATTTTCATCCTTTTACTTAAATTTTTAACATTACCATGAAATGACTCGGGATGTTTGAGAGTGGTTTCGGCCTCATTGGATTTCATATGGAGAAAGTAGAATTTTAGATTTCATTCAAAATCCAGCAGACTTATCAGTTTTCCAAGATTTCAGAATTGGAGGATTGCAATGTTTCCATTGAATTTTGTCATGTATTAGGGTATGGAACTCGTATTTAATCAAGAGCACCAATCCCTTTATGTACCTTGATGTTAGTGACATTGGTTGTCGAACTCCTCTGGGATTCACTCCCAAACCAGGAGCTTCTGAAAATGTCGCTCCCGCTTCCATTTTCGCTCTCGCTCCCCACTTTCGCTCCTGCTCCCAACTTCCAAGTAACACTGAGCCAGATGATGTTGGCAACTCTAGCAGTAGCCAGTAGTACTGGCCACAGACTTTTGTTGTAGAGGCCATTTATAGCCTCCTTGGTTATGTGTTTTTGTTTTGATCTCTATATCATCATCGTGTATGTATTGGACAATGCATTGGGTGCCATTTTGATATAATGGATATATTCATGAGCCTACTTTGATCATATGTTGTCTTCTATCTATATTCTAACGCTGTGTGTTTGGAAACATGAATGAAAATCTTTAAAATTATGTGTTTTTATAAAAAAATAAATATTTAATGTATTTTTACAATGACCGAGTCATTAAAATCGAGCCGGCCGAGTCGATACCGAGTCGGAGTCGGAGTCGACCCTCGGCCGAGTCGGAGTCGGAGTCGGAGTTTTAAAACATTGTACTACATGATCTTGAACCCCGTCGAGAATGATCCTCTTAGTCTTCGCAATCTCAGCCTTATACTTCTTGAGTGGATCTGCATCAGCGGGCACCAGTTACCACACTATTGACATAGGCTTTAAGATCATTCTCAGCTAGAAGGCAGGAGATCCTAGCCTTCCAGATCACATAATTGGAGGCTCCGTCCAACCGATCTTGATCTCTCAACCCAGCTGATGCCATCTCTCCTAAAAAGTCAAATTGCTACCTCTTCTTTGCGCAGCTACTGCCCCTATTCACACTCCCTTCTGGAGTGAGAAATATCGCACACAGCTATTGTTGCTCTGCTAGAAAAATTTTGACTTCTTGACTGGAAGTCCTCTGAGGAAGGAATTCCCTCAGTACATGCTCTTCTCTCCTTCTGACGCTATTCTGCCAGCAACTCCTGCAAAATATTTGTGTCCCAACTGAAGATCTACTCTGCAAGAAAATTGCACTGCTCTTTTCTGCGTTTGGAAAGCTTTGATCTGGACATAGAACTTCTTTGTCGACTCACTCAAAGAAATCGATTTCTCCTCAAAACTTCAACCTCTTTGGCCCAAGGACTGTGCTGCCTCTAGGGGTTTCGAATTGCTGCCTCTGCAGTAATTTCAAATTCCCTCTTCCTTCTACCCATGTGCTCTTCTGCTCACGATCTATGCTCTGATACCATGTTTAAAATCGGTTACCCGATTCCTACTGCAACAAACTGATAATATTTCACTTACTTGTTAAATTACTTGAACAAGTTACTTGTAGTTTTCTATGGCAAATATTCAAATACATACACAGCAACCTCCACAAAAATAAAATATTGTGGAAACTAAATACTGCACTAGAGAGAAATAAACACACGTCAACACAGATGTTTTTGGACAATGTCCCCAGGAAAAACCCAACTTGGGAAAACCGGTGCAACAGCGGAGAGTTTTAATTATTATTCAGTACTAAATCTGAGTATAAATCATTGGATGCCCAAACTGGCTTTCCAATATAGAGAAATGTTGGCAAAAAATTAGTCAGAAAAATCTCTCACTAAATCGGAAGATCTGACACTGATCAGGGACTGGTTGGTTGGCCCCACGCTGCCTCTGTGCAGCTTTTGCGTCAATCCTACGCTGACTCACACTGGCTAGACTCTGCGTCACCTCCTTTGCTGACCTCCTATTATCTGGAAATTCGACCTCCTGGCCCTCCGGTCTCACACCCTGACTTTTGGCACTGAATCTTGTCTCTCCCAGCTGGATTTCGAACTCCCTCTGAAGCTCTGCGTTGCCTCTGCATGGCACTGCACTGCCTCACTCGACAACTCTTTGCCTTCTCTGCCTTGCACTATCCGGATCTGGAAAACTCTCCTCCGGACTATAACCCCACCCCTCACTGCAAGAAGATCACTCAATCTTACTCTAGCAACACAACACTGCTATTCTTGAGAAATTCAATCTCTGATCTCTCACTTGATGTGTTCTCCAAGTGCCCATCGAACTCCTTATAATCTCTCATTGGAGCTCCAACGGCCAAGATTAAAACATAATCAACGGCTAAGATTAACTAGGAGTTGATCCTCATCTTCTTCTAGATGATTCACACCTTATTTAATTAATACCCTTTAATTAACCAGATTTCCCAAGTTTAGACTTTGGAAACCATTTTAAAAACTTAATTATTTTAACTAAATTAGCTCTAGGTGGAATTTTCCCAAACGATTTTTGGGTAATGGAGAATGCATGTGCCTTAGCCCCTTTGCAAAATCTCGAGGCCAGAGCACATTTGATGCTACAAAAATCAACATTTATAAAGCATGCTTCACTTTTTTAAACTTTCTTATGTATCCTCTTATTGTCATTTTTCATTGCAAATAATGTAGTAAAAAAACCAAAAATTTAAATAAGGTGGCCATTATTTTTTGTGTATGGGGGTTTAAAGCCATTTTTTTGTTTTTTTGGTGCCCTAGATTTGAATTTTGACATTGTGCATTAATCGACTACAACTATGCCAAAGCCCTTAGACCCATTTTGGGAGTATGAGGAATCTAATGGTGGGGCAAATTGGGCATATATATCATGCAAATTGTGTGGGACCAAGATGACAGGAAGGGTTATGCGAATAAAATACCATCTAGCTAGACTCTCTGGACATGATGTTGGGCTTTGTATAGTTTCTAGTGCAAAGATTATACGAAAAATTCTTAAAGCAATTGATGAAAAAGACAGAAAGAAACAAGAGGCAGAATTAAACACGGTTGAACATGCAAGCAAATATTTTGCAATATCTGCTTCCGAGTTTGATGGTGAGGGTAGTGGGAGGGGCTCCACAACGTCACATGTTGATGTTACTGGGAGCAGGAGGTAAACCTTTTTTGTTCCTCAAACCGAACATGGAGCACAACCTTTCATAAAATCGGTTTTTAAAAAAAGGAGAAGCACGAAGCAAATAGAGTTATGTGAAGGTGTCTTTTCTGAAGTGACTTACCTCTCAACATCACCAAAAACAATCCATTTTGGCAGTGAATGTGTGATGCTATTGCTATTGTGGGCCCAGGGTACAAAAATGTTGCATATGAGGAGTTGCGGTGGCCAATCCTTCAAGTAAAAAAGCAAGACATCAACTCTAGATTAGCGGAGTTGAAGCAAACATGGGAAGAGTCTGGATGCACAGTGATGTCTAATGGTTGGACAGATAAAAAGGGTAGGACCCTTCTAAATTTCTTGGTACATTGTCCTAAACGTATCATGTTTATTAAATTAGTAGATGCGTCAGCACATATAAAAAATGTAGCATTGATTTGTGAGTTGTTAGATGGGTTCGTCGGGAGATTGATGTGCAAAATGTGGTGCAAGTCATAATAGATAATGCAGCTAATTATGTGGCTATCAGCAGGAAGCTTATGGAGAGGCACCGCACATTGTTCTGGACTCCATGTCCAGCACATTGTATCGATTTGTTGCTCGAGGATATGGGGAAACTCTCCTTCATCAAGGAGGTGATTGATATGGCTAAGAGCATCCCCAAGTTTATATATAACCATGTTTTTGTTCTTAGCTTAATGAGGAGATACACTAGAAACAGGGAGTTGTGGCATCCTACAATCACATGTTTGCCACCAACTTTATTACTCTTCAGTCTTTGCTTCAATGCGAATTTGAGTAGAAGCAAATGTTTGTTTCTGATAAGTGGTGTGATTGTAGGCACAACAAAATATAGAATGGGAGAGCCATTGCAAAAATGGTGTACACCAACACATTTTGGCAAGGAGTAAAACAAGTCTGCTCAATTAGTGAACCTATAATAAAGTTTCTAAGATTGGTAGATGGGAAGAAGCCTGCAAGGGTTTATTTGTATGAGGTTATGGATTGGTAGATGGGGAGAAGCCTGCAAACAAGGGTTCTGTTGGGCTTAATAGACAGATGATGTTATGGTATGTGATTGATAGTCGGTGGGCAGTGATGCTTCATCGACCCATTCATGCAAGCAGCACTCTTCCTCCACCCCACATTTTCATACAAATGCAGCTTTGATTTTGATAGTGAGGTGATGAAAGGGCTCCATTCCTCTATTCATAAGATGATACTCGATCCTGAGCTTCGCAGCAAAATCAATCGCAAGATACAGTTTTCTTAAGATTGTGTTGGCCTATTTGGCTTTGACGATGCTATTCGAAAAAGGGCCCTATTCATGCCACGTAAGTGACAACAGTGTTTTAAAATTAGGTCGGTCTGAATCGGATTCGACCTGGTAGACCGAGCCAGACCCCTGCTTGGGTCGACTAGGTAGAAAACCGGTCTGACGGCTGGTTCGACCCTTGCTGATATTTTGTCGATTTTGATATTATCAACTGTGAAAATTTCACCACTAAAATTCTATTGCAGCAACTAGAATTATTTTTTCTAGCTCTAAATTAATTATGTAGTTTATTGCTATGGCAACAACGAAATAATCACACTGCAATCTTCACAAAAATACTGTGAAGAATAAAAAGCACTTGAAACTAAGAAATGCTAACACATAAAAATGACAATTATTTTTGGATACAAGTCCCTGAAAAAACCCAACTTGAGAAACCCAATGTAGCAGCTGCGGGTTTTATATTATTAAGAAGCAATGAGAAATTTTGAGTACAATAAATATCACCAAACTAGCGAATCTATCCAAGAGGAATACTAGTAAAAATTCTCCGAGGGAAATTACCCTCTCCGAGCAATCGAGGCACTTGACTGCCTCTGAAAAGCTAGCCATCCAACCAACTTTGCGCAGGCCTTGTGTCACCCTAGCGCAATCCCTCAAACGCTTTGCCTTAATCTACTACCAATCTAGTCGTCCTACTTGTTGTTGATTGGGAAGTTGTCTCTCCAACCCTCTGGAAAACTTCCCTGGCCTCTAGAACTGAAAACAAGATCCTCTTCAGCTAGATCGAATTGCCCTCTTGATGCTCTGTGCTGCCTTTGCATAGCCTCCATGAGAAAATTTCGACCTCTTTTTGACTCTCCGAAACTAGAAAAATTCCTCTGGAATCACTGTCTCTACCCCTCTTCGATTCCTTTCTCTGTCTCGAACACTTCTAGCAACTGTTGTTGCTCTCTAGAGAATCGAACTGCCCAAGGAAATCGATCTCAAGTCTCATAAGGGTATTTATCCATCTACCCGTCGACTTCTTATAATCTCCAGTTGGGACTCCAACGGCTAAGATTAAACCTTAATCAATGGTTGAGGTTATTTCCTAGTTGATCTCTATGAGTTTCTAGATGATTCACACCTTTCTCAATTAATATTGATAAATTAACCACTTTTCCTAGGTTTAGACTTAGGAAATATTTAAAATTAGGCTAATAATCTAATTGAGACACTTCTGGGTGGAATATTCAGAAAGTATTTCTGGGTTATGGAGAACTCTTGTGGCTAGAACACCTCAGATGCTACAAAAACTAACATCAACACTGATTAAAACCACCTTCCAATCACACATAATGTCCAATGTTGCATCTTCACCATTAGGTACAATTAACCATTGGTGCATCTAAGTGAACCAAGCTTGTTAGTCAAGGCAAAATCGACACTTCATATGGGGCTTTTCTTTCAAATTTGGGGCTTTCACCTCGTAGTAGTGTTACCTCCCTAGGTAGGAGTGGCTAATAAACGATCCTATTAGGTGTTCACATACCCTAAAGGGAAAGACATGTCCCTAGTACATGCTTCAATTAATAGGTGACATGAATGATGATGGAACAGGATAGGGTCAAAGGAGTCTTAAGGTCAGATGCCATGGGTCCAAGGGATAGCAATAATAAGGGAGGCCAACATACTGGGTGTACATATGTGAGGAGGGAGCAATCATGGTTACATGAGTTACCCCAACCTTTGTTTTTCCACCCCACTTTATTTGCCTTTTTCTTTTTATTGATTTTTCTTTGTATTACTGCTCGAAGCTCCAAGAAATGAAAGCATGTTGTGAATGATGTAAAGTAGTTATTATCCCCTTAAGGTGGGGCAGTTCATCGCCCACCAAGAGTTGGGACATGCATGGGTTCCTTTAATGATGTGAGCGGCACTCATGGGCCCTAGGAAATAGGGTGATGGCCATAATGATAAGGGGTAGAGCTCATGTTTTGATTTTTCCCACATGTTATATTAAATGTCTCGACCATCTTTTGCATTTTATGATTTTCTTTCTTTTGTTAATTGTATGTGGCCATAATATGCTTTTAAATTTCTTTTAGTTGCATCGACCTTCGTGGCAACATTTTCAGGCCCGACCCAGATATGTGGACAATGGGAGGGTGCCAGTGCCCTGTGGACCTAGAGAAAGGAAATAGTGGAATAGGGCTTGTAATGTGTGGAGGGAAGTGCAAATGTGGAACGGAAAAACGGGACCATGCTACCAAAATAGGGGTTTCCCACAAGTGCCCTTTCAAAATTCATATGCCAATAGGGGAGATCCCACGGGACTAGTATTAAAGGCAAGGGAGCAAAATCACGGTCAAAGCCCTTCCTTTTTCCAAGTCACCCGATAATCTATGCCCAAATCAAGAACAAGCATAAAGACCTGATTGGACAATGAAAAACATACCTTTTGGGTCGGATTGCCCACCTTCTAACATATGCTCTCGACAAAGCAAGGAAACATATAACTGATGTAGGGAGCAGAGATAAAGTGCCACATCACATCGCCTTTGTCAAGGGGTTGTTGGCTGCCAACTAGAAGAAGATGAATACGAGAGAAGCTCTCCTAAGGGTCCCCACTTTTGGTCAGCAACATGCCTTTCTCAATCTAGGGATAATTGATTCCAGGAATAAAAAGCTTTTGAAAAAAAAGAGATGGATGTGTCCCTCAACTCAAACAGATTAAGGGAAACAAACTTGCATCCCTCAACTCTTTAACCCTAGCATCCTTTTATCTTCTTTAGAGATTGAAAGCGAAAGAGCTAAACTTAGGTCACCTCAAGAAGAACTCAATGGAAATATCGTGCAAAGATATTTTAGATCCATAAAACATCACAAAAACCTTGGGGAAAATTCATTAAACCCTAATTCATCAACAAGAACAAGACAGAAGAAGATAACTTACATTAGCATAGCACATATCACCAATAATCATCCAAGAAAAAGAACCATCCATAAAGCATCCTCCAAGAGAGGTTCACTACACTAGTGCTCCATACTGCACAAGAGAGAATAAACAAGTAGCTAGTGCGAGTTGATCTCCATGTGTGACAATGACCGTAGGGAATTCAATTTCCCTCTATTTATATGAGGGTAATGTTACCCACCACTTGTGGGTAGTGTATATAGGAGATTTTTTTCCTCTTAGATGGTCCTCAGCCAGTAGCAAACAGCCCCTTGTAGCCACCAGATAGCTCGATGTGCCATCATCTCCGCCCCCTGAGCCAGCCGTGTGGTCCCTCACCCACTTGTTATGATCGGATGCTTGAAGATGGACCTCCCAACCCCAAAGGTATGGATTTTCATTACTATAGTTGAGTAAATTTCCTGACTTGTCATGGGCACTTTTGGGCATACATTGGTGGGGGCATTCGGCGAAAAGAGTGGGTTAGGTATGCACTCTTGTCTTCAATGCTCGATGTTGTGGTTACCCTTGTATCCTAGTCCCATGGGATCTCCTTTACTAGCCATTACCTTTAGGGTTGGCAATGGGAAATCCTAATTTTGGTTGCATGGTCCTGCTTCCCAACGCCATATACATCACCCCCTACCACTCATTCTAGCCCCATTCATCCCTTTTCCCATCCGGGTCCACATGTGTCCACTGGGTCCACACAGGCTTAGCCTTCCCCTCCCCTTCTCCACAACCTTGGGTCGGGCCTGGAACGATGCCTCGAAGGTTGATGCAGCTAAAAAGAAAAGAAAAAGCACAATTTGGCCACTCTCAATAGGAAATGTACCACAAAATGCAAAATATGGTCAAGAGATACAAATTTAGCAATGGGCAAAAACCAAACATGAGCTCTACCCCTAATCCATGGCCATCACCCTAGCTCTTATGGGCCAAGATGAGCCCTCTCCATCATTAAGGAACCCATGATTGTCCCAACCCTTAGTGGGTGATGAACCGCCCCACCTTAAGGTGATATGCACTGCTATATAGTCCACATTATGCTCCCATCCCATGGAGCCCCAAGCAGTTATGAAGAAAAAACAATCAAGGGCCAAACACATATGAAGAAGGGTGAAAAACCCAAGGTCGAAGTAACTCATGTTCCACGATTTGCTCCCTCCTACACTCACATACCCAGGTGTGGGATTCCCTTATTATAGCTACCCTTGTACCATGACATGTGGTCTGAATAATTCCCCTGATCCCCACTCCATTCCATTATTATATCATTTGCCACCTACCACTTTGGGGATGTACCATGGACATGTCACCCCTTTTAAAAGTTAAAACCACCTAATAGGGTCCTCGATTAACCCCCTATTGAGTTTGGAGACACTTGTACATGCCAAAGCCCACTATGGAAGGGCACGCCACCATGAAATGCCCCATTGATCCCATGACTTGAAAGCTCTTTTACTTGATTACTCTAATGATTTGTTGTATTGGAGCGCAAGGGGACGCATTGGATTTTATGCAGGATTGCAAGTGGGTCTCCATTTGGGGTTTGGTCTCCCTATACAGGGTCCTAACCCTCCAGAAGGCCACATTGGCACTTGTAGGGTGAGCGTTGAGAGCCATGGGCTCCACCATAACAGAGGTTACTTCATGGATCCCCAGCACGGCTCATTGATTGCTCATGTTCCACCTTTTGGATGAGGATGATGCACCTAGTTCACCATGCCCAACCAGCTCCACACTTGCACCATACACTTGGCAAATGTTCCAAGGTCTGGAGGATGTCTCCTGTTTGCAGAGGGAGAGCTTACAACGTCACCTCAGTGCTTGTTATTTAATTTTCGTGAAGTTGTAATTGTTTTATTCAGTGTTGGCTGCATATAAATTGCAGAAGAGAAATAATCCAATTCAGATAGGTGAATAATAACAATTAACCACAACAATATTGAAAAATTCACATCAAAGGGGTTGGGCGTCCTCTCTGAAGTGTTGGAGAACCATCATATAATCCCCTAAGGGATGGCAACTGTACCCAGGAGCAATTATCTAACACATATGCAAAGAATCAAATGAGATCAACATTGTCAGTACAAGAACCATAAAAGTATCAGAGTGGACCACATTCAATGTTAAAGGCATCAAAGTACTTTACACAAGCACCATCTTCAAATGTCTTCCTAGCTTATGATTTGTACAAGTTACCATTCTTAGGCATTCAAGGGTTATTACATGGCCCTACTAGGTGCTTCCAACCCTACGAGGAGGAACAACTCCTAGATTGATCGCTCCAAAAGGTAAGTGGATTGGGGTATACTTAATGAATGGAGTCGTAGTCTTATGCTAGATTATATCAAACCATTGTCCATGAGCGTGTTGTAGATGGAGCACTTTGCTTGCTTGAATAAACTTCCTCGCCTTTGTTTTACCAAGCCCCCATATTTCAATTTTTCATTTCTTCACATGGCTTATTTAATAAGCTTCATTGATCATGTAATAATGAGATAACCCCTTTTAGTGATGAGCAGTTTTTATCACTTCATTGGGGTCGATATGCGTGATATGCATGGATACTCTTGGGGATGAGTGGCTATATAAGAGGGGGCAAAGATCGGGCAATAATTTACCTTTTTCTTTCTTTACATCCTTTACAATTCTTTTGCAATTTAACATTTGGCTCATATTTTTATTTTCTTACAACTACATCAACCTCGAGTATATACAACCCCTTCTTCTCATAATACAAGGATAGTAGTGAACCAACACGAGTGACTGACAACAACTAACCAAACGATAGGACAATGGAGCAACGAAATGACATGTAAAGTATGGACAACATGGAACACTATCATCATCAAAGCTTCCTGCTTGTGCCCCTCCTAAAAAGAGAAAGAAAGGCCCTAAGGAAGGTTGCACTAGACTAGGGACAAGTTATAACCACCAAGGTGAAGCAAAGGTATACAAACAATAATAGTTCATCATCCAATTCAACTTGTGATCCATAATAGAATGCCAATAAATATTAAATGAAAACACTTTAATGTTGATTTTTCCTCGGCACTTCAGCTATAGGTCTATGTCGAAAATGTGATCATAAACACATTGAAATGCCACAACACAAGCACTTTGCACAGCAGAAATGTACAGTAGTGAATCAAAGTAGTTCAAAAAACAATTTTCAACCCAAAATTTGTTATATTACAAATTTTAATACAATAAACATAGGGCTACCGTACCAGGGATCATGGCCCTTACAATTAGCACTAATACATAACAACTAGGGCTTGGAGTCAACAACTTATGACCACCAATTTGTCCCTAAACAAAGTACACTTCACTGACTTGTTGAAGGAGCACTTTGTTACCCACCGTCAGTGGGTGACACCAATACGAGAATTTTTTCTCCTAAATTTGTCTTCAGTCGGCTACTAGCAGTGCCTTGCAGGCACCAGATAGCTTGATGTGCCACCATTCTCTGCCACCTGAGCCGACCATTATTTGCCCTCGCTCATCTGTTATGATCGTACGTTTGAAGGTGGGCCTTCCAACCCTAAAGGTATGGCTTTCATTATGTAATTGGGTATATTTGCTTGCTTTTCTTGGACACATTTGGACATGGCTTAGTGGGGGGATTTGGAAAAAAGAAAGGGCTTTAGTTGTTCTCTTGTTCCCTTGTCCCAACTTGGTGGTTAATCTTGTATCCTAGTCCCGTGGGATCTCCTCTATTGGCTACTAGCTTTAGGAGCGGCACTACATGGGAAACAAGGATTTTGGTTGTGTGGCCGCGCTTCCCGACACCATATGTATTACTCCCCTTCGCTCATGATAACCCCTTTTCACACTTTTCCCATCCATGACCTGAAACGATGCCCCAGAGGTTGATGCAGCTAAAAAGAAAGTTAAATGCATAATATGGCCATTTACAACATGAAATGTACCATAAAATGCAAAATATGGTCGGGGCATAAAAATTTAGCATGTGGGAAAAATCCAAACATGAGCTCTACCCCTTATCATTATGGCCATCACCTTAGTTCCTTGGGCCACTATCCCTGCATCATTAAGGAACCCATGACTGTCTAAACCCCTAGCAAGCAATGAGCTACCCAACCTTAAGGGGGTACTCATTGCTATATCATACACATCATGCTCTCATTCCTTGGAGCCCCGAGCAGTTAGAAGAAAGAAAAACCAACAGAAGGAAAAAGAAATATAAAGAAGGGTGGAAAAACAAAGTCTGGGGTAACTCATGTACCATGATTGCTCACCCCTACATCTATACACCGATGTGTGGGCTTCCCTCATTATAGCTAACCTTGTACCATGGCTTGTGGCTTCGAGCCTTCCCTACTGCCCCACTATGTTCCATCAGTGTTTCATATGACACCTGCCATTGGACGAATGTACCATGGACAAACCACCTAATAGTGTCCTTTATTAGCCTCCCTTTTGATCCTAGGGACACCTATACATTCTAAAGCCCATTTGGAAGGGCGTGCCACTATGAAGTGTCCACTTGGGCCCTTGATTTGTAAGCTCATTTACTCATTTACACTAATGAATTGTTGTTCTGGAAGGTGAGGAGACGCATTAGATCTTATACAAAATTGCAGGTGGGTCTTTTCTTTGGGTTTGGCCTCCCTATACGGATCCAAGCCCTCTATAAGGTCATGATAGGGTGAGCTTTGAGAGCCATGGGCCTCTTGCACAGCAGAGCATTGATTGTCATACCAAGGGATTCTTTAGCACCACATTATGCTTGCTCGTGCCCTAGTCATGTAGACATTGCCCAGCCAGCCACATACCTACACCAAACACTTGGCACTTGATCCAGGGCCTAGATGAGGTTTTGTCTCACCTAGGGAGACATGGGAGGGCTTGTATCATCATCCTAGCCCTCGTTGAGGAAGTATCAAAATGTTTGATCCAGTTAGAAACCCATGAGACCATTAAATGTTTCTCATAGCCATTTGGGAGCACCACAGATGTTTTGCTTGGAAACCAAGGGGCCAACCCCTTGGTCATTAGTTTGAGAACCCTCTTCTTCATTTTGACACACGAGGGACATATATTGGCCTTCCAACAGCCCTTTGCACCATTATTCTATCATTCCAGCATCATTAGGAAGGTTTATTTTGTACTTTTGAGCTATTTGGTGGGCTTTTCAACAATTAGATTGTTATTTTGCACATTAAAGTTTATTTTAGGGGCTTATTAGGCTAAATTGAACTCCTTGAGGCTTATATAAATTGAAGAGACCTCATTTGTATTCATCATCATCACTTGGATTTGGATTGGATCTTTACACTGAATTTCACACTCTTTTCTTAGTTGTTTGTTGGATGTTTCTTGATGCATTTTGATATCTTTGGAGCTGAAATTTTCGTTCTCTTGGACCCATCTTCTTGATCTTGGTTTGGATATATCTCTTGTTATCCTGTAAGTAAATTTTGTTAAGGATTTTTTGCTTACGAAATAATGTCTAATGTGTGGGAATTATGTAACTAACCCTTGTTCTTTCATGCCCTAAATGTTGAATATCTTTGAAAAAGAATGTTAGATTGCAAACTTGAGCATTTTACTCATTCATAACAAGTAGATTAATGTTCCTAGTGGAGTAGAACTTGTTTTCTCTCCATGAAAGTACATATATCTTGGGTGGGTAAATTCTAGAGAGTGTTTGCTAGGGCATCAATTTCTAGTCTCCTTGAAGATGATTTCGGCCAAATTTTGAAGCACATAGACTCCATAGCCCAAGGACAAGGCACTGCCCAAAAACTTTTGGTGATCACCCTCCTTTTCTCTTTTTCATTTTTTTTGCCCTAACCCTGGAAGGCCAACTAGGGCATATAGCACGAATTGCTTTAGGAGATGAGTTTTTTAGAGAAAGTTGGTAGACGACTGCGTTGGTGACTCCTCTAAGTGCCCTCCAAATTTGAGGCAATTCTCGTTGCTAGTTCGAGAGAAATCTCAAGCCCTAGCTCTGAAACTATTTCTATCCTTAAACGATCTTTGTTAGCGACATTTCTAGGGTCATTTCTTCGTGAAAACTCGTTGGAGTTAATCATTCTTTGACCCCTATCATCCTTGCTTGACCCAGGCATCTTATTCTCTCTGAAATTTCAAAAACCCTAGGTCTTGCTTGGATCCCCTTAGGTCTCTTTTGTGGTCCCAAATACCTCCTTTGAATGGGCTTTGGAAATCACTTTGGACAATTTCATTGATCCTATCATCCTCGTGGTTTCCTTTATACCGGAACTCCTCCTATCGATGAAAGTTTGTAAAGAGCAGCAAACACTGACTGGGGTGACAATTGGTCTTTGTCCCATTGTTGTCATTTGGTCTAGTAGTTGTCCCTTAGTTACCCCACCTGGGACCCTTGCTAGATTGTGTAGCAACACACTCTACTCAGCCATTTCATTCCATGTACCTTACATGCTTCTAGCGGGTCCCTTGCCTCCTCTTATGTTGCTCACAAGAATTCTGCAATTTCAAAATGCTTGTATCTTCAGTCGACAATCTGCATCTATCAATCACTTCCTGCTGCTGCAAGTTGTCCCTTAGTTACCCCTCCTAGGACCATTGCTAGATTGTGTGGCAACACACTCTACTCAGCCATTTCAGTCCACGTACCTTAAACACTTCTAGCAGGTCCTTTGCCTCCTCTTATGTTGCTCACAAAAATTCTGCAATTCCAAAATGCTTGTATCTTCAGTCGACAATCTGCATCTATCAATCACTTCCTGCTGCTCCAAGATGACTGATCATAGGCTCATACAAATCTGCCCTCTTGCTGCTCTCCTGCTCCTCCAAGACTGCCTACTAATAGGGTCTTCAACTAGCTGCCCTCTTAACTCTAATATGTTGCACCAAATCACAGAACTAGGGCTTCCACGAATCTTCCCTCTTGCTATCTCTTGGCTACTCCAAGAATGACAGACCTGGGGCTTGAACAAACAGTCCACTAACTGATCTTTGTTGCTCCAAAATTATCAGTTCTTAGGGCTTCAAGGACTGCCCTCTTAACAATGGCAAGTCTTCTCCTTGTTCATTGTACTAGGGCACAAATACCATTGTCCAAAACACTTAGGACAGACCCACAAACTCCATCACCTAGCAATCAATCATCATTAAGAAACAAATCAACATGCCCTATTTCAGATGTCTGCTCCACCTTCCTAAGGTCACAATTCTGGGAAAAAGCCCTGAGATTTTCGGCCATCTTTAGGGCTCTTGTACCATCTACAGTTTTTTCCTAATCGTGACCTCAAATACTCTTGTTCACCTTTGCAAACCTCCCTTATCGGCTCCTCTCTTCTTCACTGCACCTTCAAGTATCTAGGCCCCTTAACACAGCCCCAACACAGGCCTTAACAACTCCGTCCAGCACTTCTTTAAGGGACTCTAACCTGTTTCAGGATGCACTACATACTCGGCCTAATCAGAAAGCTGTCTTCTCTAACGCATGCCTAGAAACACTCCTTGTAAACTTAGCCAGCAGCTCCAACTCGGTCTAGATCACATCTTATGAAAAGATACAAACTTGTCATCTCTCCAACTCAAACTAGGATCTCTTGGACTACTACCTTAGACTAGTTCTCCCTCTTGATCGAATTGCTCTTGGATGCTGAGAAAGAGCTTAACCTTGTCTTTTATTTATAGTGTTCATGGTGGTGTCACATTCCACCAAGGGTCACACCATATCATTAAAGCCGACCTAAGCAGAATTTGCTTACACACTAATAAATCATAAGACAAAAATTTATTTCAATCATCTTTTGCCACCTCATTGAAGCCTTTGGTGTCCCTTAGTCCTTCAAGGGTGCCCCACATGCTCTCAATGAATAAAATATCAATTTTTTTCACTCAGTTTCCTGCCCACAACTTTGGATACAAAACCCACTGCTTGGGTACACTGCCCAAAAAGCCACTTTTGTGGGTCAACTCCTCACAAACCCAGTACACTCGGGGTTGTGGGAGTACCTCCCCAGTTAAACAAATCAACATTGAATACAAAAATGGTTGATATACCTCACAATTGATGACCCACCTTCATAAAATGAGCAAGCTAGATGAATAAATGTATGTTCTTGAGAGTGAATGAGAGGGATCTGAGGCTAGCTATCTATGGATCATGGTAGGGTTATTGACCAGCAAACTACATCATAGGAGAAAAATTTTCTCCTAGGGTTACCCAGATATGTGGGTGGGTAACACTATAGATCCACAAGTCCGTATAGCCATTTATTTATCTCATTTTAAGATGCAGAGATTTGTAAATTACATAAGTCTCATAAACGAGATATGAGATACATCACACACTTCTGTAGGAAAAATTGTTTCTCATGGCCAAATTGTAAGAGAAAAGCATCATATTACAATGTTTAAAATTTAAATGACTACAAATAATAAAGCATATACTCTAACAGTTAAAAGAAAACAATATAAAACAAAGTATAAATAATAATAATAAATAAAAGCAATTTGAAAGTGTCCACGAGACAAATGGAAATGGAATTTTAAGCACAATAACAAATAGAAACCTAGTGTAAAAGGTTCAATTATTCATGATACAAGTAACTAAACATCAAAGCTCAGAACAAAAGAGATTCAGTGTAACTACCAAAAGAACCTTTGTATCTACTATCAAGGGCAGAAAATATTACTAGTAACTCTAACCGGCTGGCTAAGTACTAATAGCATAGCATATTACTAGTAATTAACCAATTGCCTCATAAATAACTGATGACAAAACAATAATATTGATAAAGCACTTACCTTGGAAAACAAAAGCTTGTATTCAGGAAACTAAGCATGAGATTGATTTCAATTTTAGATCTCATTATTTGTAATACTGATAACCAAATAAGACATGCTAAGGTATGATATTGATTAATCCAAAAAAGGATCTCATAGAACATCCTAATGCATTTGGAGGAACATTACACAGCAAATTAACTAATGCCAGTCTAAATATAACAGAAACATGAGATCATAGTCAGAGTTATTATTGTAATAAAAGGTAATAATATTGTAATAAAACCAATTTCAGACATGCAAATAAATTACTTTACAATATGTTTGGAATAAATTATAATAAAATGGTGTCAGACATTCAAAAAAATTACATTACAATATGTTTGTAATAAAACACCGTTCGATATGCAAACATATTACTTTACAATACTTTTCAATCCATCGAATATCCCCTTTCATATATGTACTACAAAATGTATTACTTCAATTAATCTTTCAGCGTCCTTTCTCTTTTACTTTGCTTCCACACACACAAATATTTAACATGATATCAGCTGAACATAGTGACTGTAGCACAGAAAAGACCAGCATAGGGATTATATACTCTAGAAGAAACTATTTTGAATCTTTATGTTCTGATAAACCAGTATATGGGCCATAAGAAAAGTACATGTTTCGCCATGCCAAAGTCTGCCAGCTTTACTTGACCATTGGGATCCACCAGCATGTTGGCTCCTTTGATGTCCCTGTAATATTACAAATCATGATGAACAGTGAAAATATATCTAGTAAGCCACAACAATAGCGAATGAATCAATTATCAATCCACCTTGACAAGCATTCAAAATTTTGGCAAAATATAGTCATTTTGACATAAAAACAACTGTAAATGACTATAGCATCAAAACCAGATCTGCTCAAGCACCTGTGCACAGTACTTTTGCTATGCAAATATGCCAATCCTGCAAGAATCTGTCGTGTATAGCTGCGAATAATTGGCTCTCCAAACTGGCCATATTCTTGAAGTAGTTTGTGTATAGACCCACCAGAAACATATTCAAGGTAAATATACAGTTTATCATCAACCTGCGCACATGATGAAGTCAACCTATAATTAACATACAGTTAGAATCAACTGATTATTATTAAGCATCTTAATACAAGTAATATTTTCACGTTATCGGCATCTGCAACCATGACAATTTTGTTCGACGGTTGATCTTTCGCATGCACAATCTTCTTCAGATGCATGAAAAATATCCACTCTTGATTGGATGCCCTATTTAAGGCAGAATAGAGACATTTTAGAGAATTCGTTGGAGGACCTACAAAAGGAAATAAAATATTACTTGATCATGAATTTCTCATGTATCAATAACTTTAGCTTTACTTTATGCTTTCTGAATAAAGGTGCTTATTGTTGATTGTAATCTTTTCTTCAGTTTGACCTACGTTTTTGGTCATTAGTTGGACCATAATATATTTATCTCATATATGTCACTTGGAAAATAGGTCTGAGGGAATACGAAAATAACATTAGTTTATAAAGTCTAAATACTAGAAATGTGTGTAACTTGGAGAACTCCTTGGCATCTCCTGTATCCTTGGTCCTAGGACTGGTCTATCCTAATGATAGATTCTTATAAATTCATCAGGCTATGGTTTAGTAATTGAGCTGGGAAGCTACCATGCACATAACCTAGGCTCAAACCATGACATATGTAGAGCCCCTTTTGTGTGTGTGTCTGTGTGTGTCTGTGTGTGTGTGTGAGAGAGAGAGAGAGAGAGAAAGAGAAGGTGCTTAACCACCCGAAGTTGGTTTCCCTCTATCATCAAAAGGACTTAACACATTGTAGAAATTTATGAAATGCTGTAATACCATGTGGAAATTTCTCAGAATTCAGAAATTTCACCTCTTTCATAAATATTTCCTAGATCTCAACCCTGTGAATTCAGCCTTGGGGCTGTTATGGAATACAAAAGAAAACAGCAGTGGCCAAAATAAACAGACACCACATCATGAGCTGTCCAAGACATGTGGACCACATCTATCAAAACCATAAAAGCGAGAATCTGCCCAAGTCAATCCATTGATCCTGGAATACCAAGCTTATGATATGGATAACAGCCTATCCAACGTTATCAACAACTTGTGAACATGAGAATTCATCACATGCACCTCAAAGCTCCAGCAACTGAAACAACCTGAACTAAGTCAACTGCCTAATTTTGAGAAAATCCTAAAGCAAGAGTAACATGATCAGCAAGTCCCTCCATCTGAGAGAATACATCAACCCTATCCCTGTACAGTATTCCCATTACTGCAAACCTGGAATCAATCTCAAGGGTCAGCATCATCCTCAATCAAGGTATCAACAGCTAGAAGGCATATGGATGGAATAAACCAATGCAGAATGGCTAGCATATACCCTCGGAGATAAATTCCCCCAAATTGAAGATTTTGATCCTCCTACAATGCTCTTGAGCCTCATTGAGACTAGAAGACTCATCTAACCTTTCATTGGAATGTACATGTCCTGGATTAGCAAGTAACTTATAATGGCCACCCTCTCTCACCCCTCTAGATAAAGTCCTTAGACTAGCTAGATCACAGCCACTGATGGTGTAATCCTATCCCTCAAATGCACCTCTCCACTATACGTCTATCATACAAAACACTGAAAGAAGACTCTTCCTCAAACTAGGAACAAATAGAATATCACTCAAGCCACAAGTATCACCTAAAGGCATCTGAAAATAAATAAAGCCAACTCCACTAGCAATATAATATAAGTGGCATCATCACCAAGCTCCATGCTCAGACCTCCTATTACCGCCTCACATCTAGGGCTAAATACAGAAAAAAAATCTCCTATGATCCTAATCAGACAACAGTTCCACAGTTGATGTCAGCTTTTCTCCACAAACAATTGCCTGTAGATGCCTCGTGTCATGCTCAACTCACTCATTTGATGATTTTGTATGCTGACATGCATGGGCCACATTTGTTCATTGCTTCAAATTAAGTGTTAATGACTTATGTATTTGGCATGAAAGTAGCGACCATGGGTTGAATTTTTGCCTCTTACTTGTTTCACCTTGGTGGTTATAACTTATCATCAACTTCTAGTCAAGTATAGTCACTCTTGGGAGAGAGGTACTACTAGGGAACTTCGGGGGTAACATGTCCATGTTGCAATCAGTACATAACATGTTCCAATTTTCCCATCTTCATTGTCCCTCCTTTTGGATTGGTTGTTACATGTCACACTTATAGTTTCATGCTTCATAATACCATGTGAAGAAGGGGCTCGAACGCTCGAGATAGATGCAGCTTTACAAAAAAAGGAGAAAGCAAGATGGAAAGTACAATATGCAAAAGAAAATTAAGGAATAAGAATGATAAGTCAAAAGCCAAAGTAAGGCTTGAGCTCTATCCATTCGCTATGAGGGCATTTCCCAAAGTCCTATGCAATGTAGTGTCTACCTAAAAAGGATTAAGTGAAATAATCCCAAATCCCCATGCAATAAAATGCATAAGTAAAAACTAAAGAGAATGAAAAAACACAAGAAAAAGGCAAGAAAAGGGAAGTAAGACACAATGTCAAGGAAAGGATAACTCAATGGATAAGTGTTCCCTCTACAAAGGCACTCATGTGGATAAATATCTTAAACTTACATGACCATGTAACACAATTCATGAAGTCAAACCCCATACCATACCATTTATCACTACGCATACTCCTTGATAAGTCTCCTAGGAAATACCACTTTTCTTGGATATCGCCACACCTAATTGGAGTTAGGGATGATCCTCCCACACCTAATGATAATCTTCCCATGAATTCTTTGACTTACTGTGAAGTTGAATATGATACATTATGTGATCTACCTAATGCCATTTCCATATGACATGACTCACTTTTTATGTTGCATTGACTTGTGTACATGCAACGGATTGATGGTCGCACTTGGGCACTTGGAACGCCTCCTTAGTTGTATATTTTACATTCCTAGGAAATACCATGTTTTTTGGGTATTGGCACACCTAATAGGAGTTAATGATGATCCTCCCATCAATTCTATAAGTTATTGTAGTTAGGGATGATCCTCCCACACCTAATGATAATCTTCCCATGAATTCTATGACTTACTGTGAAGTTGAAGATGATACATAATGTGATATGACTAATGGCATTTGCATATGGCATGACTCACCCTTTATGTTGCATTGACTTGTGTACATGCCCCAAATTGATTGTTGCACTTGGGCACTTGGAACCCTTCCTTAGACGATGCACTTTGCATGGATATGAGGTAGATATGAACTTTGAGTCCTATTACCTAACAAATTGTTGGGTATTAAATGGCAAAGATTGGATAGTGATAATGATGGTAGCATCTTGGTAGTACCCCTACAAGATATGATTTCACATTGATAAATCCCAATTGCCAATTAGAAGAGGGTTTAAGCTAGAAATGTAGCACTATCACAGATTACTAGATGAAAGGAAATTCTTAAATCTGTGGAAAGTTATTGCTCCACTATGGGACACCAAATTTATTACATCATCATGAAGTTTGCACCCATTGAAACGGTAGGGTTGATTTACAAGCTTGCAGTTTCTCATTCCAATAATGAATGTACCAACCATTTATAGTCAGGAGTAAGATTTGGCAATACAGGAAAGGTGGTGGCCAAAACATCAATATTTTAACCATCTGATCATTAGGATAATGAGGTGGCTCCCATTTATGGCCTCACTTTTGATCATTATGACATAAAAAGAAATGAAGTGCAACCTACATCAAGGTTAAAATGGAATGCATCAAAGATATTCCATAAAGAGCAACCAACATCTACAATAATGGTAAAGGTGGTGACAAAAAATTGTCTACTTTAACCAACTTGGCTTGAAACATTATGGAAAGATCCACTTTATAAGGGATTCAATGTGCATTTTTTTAAGGTAACACCTTCACAAAAAAATGCAAATTTTTGAGCACAAGTGGACCCTTGCTTCATCTAGAGGCACAACTACAAGACAATTAGCATATAACTTTGTGAACAAGAACAACAACCACATGTGGAGGGGCACTTTATGGCTATGAGAATTGATTTTAATATTGGTGATTATTTTAAGAATTGAGATCGTTAACCCTCCATTTAGCAAGGGTATCCATAAATAATTTGTTGCATTTATCGCTCAAATTAATGAGTGAGGCAAATTGGTAACATGTAGTAGCCTTCATTGATGATTTGGTTGCATTCTGATTTTTGGGCACTTTCACATTACCAAGGCAATTCACATTATTTAAGGCACTTTGCGCATATCAATCCATAGATCATGTTACCGCAAAATCTAGCAGCTAGGAAAACCTAGGTGCTATGGCAACAAAAAGATCAAAAACCATTGTGAGCTCAATGGCCTCTCCCTTGTTGTTTTGCAGTCGGATGTTATCCCCACAAGGGAGGCTTCTATGGCAAGAGTTAGAGGTTAGATGACCTAGGGTTTCCAAGCCAAATGACTCTCTAGAAATCTTGTAGAAAATCACCTAGAAAGATCTTCAATAAAGGAAAGCTCAAGGGTAATATGAGTTTAATAGTTATGGAAGAAGGTACCAAAAAAGCCTTGGATGTCGGGATATGATTTAGATATGCTAAAGTACACTTTTCACCAACCCCAATAAACTAATGGAAATCCACTATAAGTCAAGATTTTACTAATACGCGGATTTACAACATGCAATAACATATTAAAAAAAATAGCCTACAAAGAATGCTATTAACAAAAACCTTACGCTTCCCGGATGCGGGTGCATAAGGGACGCGAGCAGGGCACGAGCCATCACGTGGCCGGGTGTCACGATCATAACGTCTGGCGGTACCACGCGTTAGGCGGATTTAATATGGTTGAAGGCGATGAAGGGAAGGCATTAATGCCTGTCTTCTCGGCTCGAGGGAGGCAGTTGGGAAACGGGGTGATGAGGGAGGTTAAACTGTGGAGGATGGCACGTCCGCGGGAGTATGGTGAGCCTGGTAAGGAGACCCTCCTCCGCGTTTGCAGCAATGCGAATGCAGCGCTGAGGGGTGTAAGCTCCAGGAGTTGGGTATGTGAGAAAGCTGCTTGTGAGACTGATGCTTGTGAGACTGCTGTTTGTGAGCACGCTGTTTGTGAGATTGCTGTTCATCGCTGGAGTGTGAGCCAGTGCTTTATGCTGGACTTCTTGTTGCTGATTCTTGTTGCTCGAGAAGTGAATTTGCTGAGTCTTTTGGCTCGAGGGGCGGATTCTGGTTGTAGGAGCTGGTCCGTGTTGTAAGGATTGGTTCTTGGAGCTGGTTCGCATTGCGGCAGTGGATTCTTGAGGCCGGAGTCAGAGCCTTGTGGTGGAGTTCGTTCCTGACATTGGGGGTTGCTTTTGCCCTGGTTGAAGCACAGAGTATTGGAATTGGAGGGAGATTAAGGATGCCGAGGGATAGGCCAAGAATGGGCAGCCGGAGGGGTGGTATTCAGGGCCGAGCGCCGCCGAGAGATGACCATTACTCCCCTACTTCCTCCATAGAGGTTACCTCACAGCCTCGATGGTTTCAGGACAGCAACGATGAAGTTGGAGGGCAAAAGGAAAGCAGCCCAATTGATGAAGATAGCCAGAGGGAGCTTCCCATGCTCAGGTATCGTCTCCCCTGTCCGCATGTCAATTCCTCTTTGATTGTATCCATTACTGTTGAACCTGGTATCGAGCCTCAGTCGGATAGGCAACGTTCCAGTAGAAAAGACTCCCCTGTCGCTTGCCTTCCGGTTGGAGCAGAAATTGGTTTGGCTCAGCCTGAGCGTATTCCGGGGCCGAGTTGGTCGGAACCTCGTCATGCGTGTGGGCTGCGACTGGAGCGCCCTGCCCCTAATTTGGATCCTGATGTTGGCCCCTCGGTGCGTGCGGCTACTACTCTGCCTGGTCCGAGCAAGCCCGCCCAAAAAGACAGTCCTCATAAGATCATTCAGCTCTCGGATTCGGAGAAAACGATCCACTTCGGATGCCAAATTGCAGAGGCGCTCCAGTCTACTGATGAAGAATGAAATTGTCCTGGTAACTTTTGTTTTGGTTGGGATTTTCAGGTGCAATTCGGCTATATTGTCAATGTGTCGGCTTTATTGTTCAAGTGTCACATGTAATTGTCCAAGTGTCAAGTGTCTTTGTCCAGTTGTCTGTGTCTTTGTCCGGGTCATCATACGGCCCTGGTGTGTTTGTGTTCATCAAATGTTCAGTCCAGCTATGTTCAGTCTATCAATGTTATGTAACAGTGGCAGCAGTGATACAGCAACATACCCAATTTTGAATCTCTTCAATTTGGGTGCTGGAAAATGGGCAAGGCCAGGGCGCATAAGAAAATCTTCTTAAGCCTTGCCCTTTGTACACTTTTTTGTATATTTGCTTTGTAAGATAATAGAATTAGTCAAATTCAGAAAAAAAAAAAAAACAAAAACCTTACGCTATTAGAATGTAGGCAAGGGATAGGTAAATAAGTAAATTTTATTCGTTGATAATGCACAAAACAGCGGCAAATACTTAGACATCAACCTCATTTTTTGCGGTAGAATATGCAATAATGCTAGATTTTGCCTTTTTAACATTAATAAACGTGAACCATGCCTAAAGGGAAATAACATACAACGGTAAAATGTTATTACATGCATATTTAGACCAAAACTTAACCCTAGCTACAATAAAACTAAGTTGCATGAAACATTGAAACATCTAGAAGTTTTCAAAACAGAGACAGCCCGAAACGCAACCCCCAAAAAATGGAAACACGGTCGAAACGTTATATATATATATATATATATATATATATTGCAAGAAAAGAAAGAATGAGACATATAAATGACATTTTATTAGGAAATCCAAATTATATTAACTCCAACAGATGATTATATGATGCAAATATCCAAAATTAGCCTTTAAAGATGAGGCTTTGCATCCAAGACTCCAAAATCAGCCTTTATATGTGAGGCTATATGTGTTAAAACTGAAATAAAACATGAACTACAGACAATCATGGCTACATTAACATATCATTACTAATAAAACTCCTCATCCTCATCAGCAAAGATCAATCAAGATGCTTGTTCAACAAAAGAGGCAACTCTACTAGTACTTCCAGTTGCACTTGCATCACCACTGGCACAAATATCAAGAGTAGAAAGGGAGAGCTCTAAATCCAAACATTTTGCATCCACATCCCAATCTTTATGAGGTCCACTTGTATATTCTTCACCCCTACGAGACACAAGGGGCAGGTTTGAATGCACATATATAAGGTCCTCTTCCTTCTGCGATCCCAACCTGTTGCGCTTCGCACTATGAATGAAATTGTAGGTGCTCCAATTTCATTTTGTTTATGAAGAGTGTTGAATTTCCACAACCTATGGATCTAGGTTAGACTCTTAAAATCATTAATGCTACCAAACCAAGAATCTCAACCATAAACTACTTTGCACAACGAAATATAAACAGCAGTAAATCACACATGCACAGAATATAAACAACTTTTTATAGTTTTCAACCCAACTTCATTATATTAAACAACATATAATACAACACTCTAGGGCCCCCGTACCAGGGATAATGGCCCTCATAAATCCATTAGCACAAGATACAAAATTGGGGCTTGGTGTCAGTCCATCAACAACCAAGTTGCCCTCAACAAGATACTATGACCATCTGGCTGTCGCATGCTCTCTCAGCTCCTCTCGTCGTACCATGTACCTGCCCAGTCCTTCAACTCCCAATCTGCAGCTCTTGCCTTTATCAATGCTCCAAGTCCATCTGGCCATTGAATCTCGACTATCAATCTCCTCTCTAGTTGTCCCTTCATCCATCAAGGCACAACACATCGAGACTACTGTCGAGTTGTTCATATAGCTCCTTAGCTACTCAGGGACCTAAGCCCACTATGGTCTTCCTATGCTGCATTGATGAAGACCAACATAGGGCACGGAGGGCTACCACCTATCACTGTAAGATGTCCATCTCCTACAATGAACACGGGCAAGGAGGACTACCCATCTTCTATCGTAGATGTCCTTCTCCAAACACAAGTCTCGGGCTCCAAAAATTGCTCCTGTTTGATCATACACTTGAGCTCATCAACTACCTCTCTCTCAACTACCTTTGTCCATCAAGGTGTTGGTCATCAGACTCCAACTTGTACACTATCACGTTGTCCTCCAGCAGACCGTAAGTGTCCAATCACATCCACACTTGATCTTCTCTCACACTTACCTCCAACCGTCCACAAGAGACCAAGTCCATGTTGTAGCATCTGCTCCTAGCTAGGGCATCTTCACAGCTAGGAGACCCTTACACATGGTTGCCCACAAACTCCATCAATTCGCCCTTTACTTTGCAATAGAAGAGCTATTGCACAAATTTGGGCACATCAATATGTCCTCACCTAGGACATCATCCAGGGGAACATCTGCAACACTCCTTGTTATTGTCCTCTTGCCTCTCATCTGATGAGCTTGCTATCACCTTGGTTGCTTCGTAGGCTTCCCAACAGTCCACGTGGGCTCCTCCAAACAGCTCCTAAGGTCTCCTACAACTTCCCATCAAACTGATCCAAGCATTGGTCAGTCTTTGACCCAACACAAGACAAAACTCAGTCAAAACATACTTTTGATTGTTGTTGTAAGATGAAATGAACTATTGTTCCTCGTTGTGGATGGTTAGGGCACCTTGGAACGTTGCAACAACCCTAATACACTCACCTACACAGCCCTTTCTTACTGCGACCTGCCCTTGGAAGACTTCCCTTCATCCACGCTGCTTACCTGAGCATAAAACAGCCCTTAAACTCCTCCACGCAACTCTGTTTGGGTGGGTTAGGCCTGCGGCCTACCCACAGCAGTCTTCTAGGGTTGCGGCAGCCTTATCTCAGGGTCTGTCCACCCTTTATCACTTCGGACTTGGCCCAGAATTACTCCTCCCTGCCTCGACCCTCTAACAAAGTAGCTCGAATATCAATCCAGCCATGAGAAAGTGCCCAGAAGTGCCCTCTCCTCCTCGTTGGTCTGTCCCTTCTTCCTGCGGCACAAAACAAAGATTAATTCTCTCCTCCAACAAGCTTATCACTTGTAATGTATTATGTGTTGCACAATGGATACCAAAACAACTCCAATTCACCCTCTATTTATAGCCAAATGATGGGATCCAACGAATAGATGAAGAGACACATCCATTGGCTAAATTTTTACTTCAAGCCTACATGACTTGAAAACCAATAATTATTTGGCAACTTCAAAAATTCATTTCTCCACTTCGACAATTCGGAATTTGATGATTCTCGAAGCATTGGATTCTCCTTTCCGCCCTCTAATGTCTCATGCCATCACATGTAGAAATGTGCCTCTGGAATTGCCCAAAACACGATTGGGTACAAAACCCCAAGCTTGGGTTCCAAGCCCACAAGCCTACTTGTGGCGCTTTGACATCCAACCCTCAAACACTAGGGCTTGGATTACCTCCCAAGCTACACAAAAAATCAACACTCCCTCTTAGCGAGGGAGGTACTTCTAAGACTAGGAAGTAACCATCATCATTTGGCGACGACACTGCCCATCTGGCATCCATCACTGCAGCATACCATGTAGAATGAATTTGGCAATCTCGATAGTGCCTCTGCCTCATCATATCCGAACCGGAAGATCCCAAACCTCCATAGGGTTTCTCCCTCTGAGGCTAGACTCCCTCTGAGCCTACAAAATCTCCACCGGCTCAGTCCTGCAAGCACTTATCCTCCTGGATCAAGTACCACTCATGCCAATCCCTGCAATCTCGAATATGCAACATCACGAACCGATGAAGACTCTAGCCTCCCATCCTGTAGTCCATCACATGAAGCCATCTCGATCAACTAGATCTGGTCCATGCCAAAGAAACCCTCGAGTTGTCCCAACAATCCATGACAAGTCAACGGAAGTCCACGATCAGCAATCTACCCTACAACAAACTGTTGTTCAGCAAACTCACCACCAATCCACCAGACCTTCCAGCCAATCTCGCTGCCAACCCAATCAAGACCACATCTCCATGTCTTCATCTGAAACCTCTGCTCCATGATCTAGACACCCACAACTCCCTCTGAGTTGCTTCGATTTGCACACTCTACTTCACTATCCCTCAAAGTAGCTCAGATATCCTCTAATATAGGTTAGAGTCTTAAAATCACTGACACTACCAAACCAAGAAGCTCAACCATAAACTACTATGCACAACAGAATATAAACAACAGTAAATCACACATGCACCAAATATAGACAACTTTTTACAGTTTTCAACCCAACTTCGTTATCTTAAACAACATATAATACAACAGTCTAGGGCTCCCGTACCAGGGATAATGGCCCTCATACATCCACTAGTACAAGATACAAAATTGGGCCTTGGTTTCAGTCCATCAACAACCACACTACCATCAAGAAGATACTCTGATCATCTGGCTATGGCATGCTCTCTCAGCTCCTCTAGGTCCTACCTCGTACATGCTCAGTCCTTCGACTCTCGATCTACAGCTCTTGCCTCTATCAATGCTCCAAGTCCATCTGGCCACTGAATCTTGGGTATCAATCTCCTCTCTAGTTGTCCCTTCGTCCATCAAGGGCACAATACATCGAAATCTTGTCGAATTGTTCACAGCTCCACTTGTGAACAACTCTCGATCTGCCCACTACTACTCCTCCTCTACTCAGGGACTTCAACCCACTATGGTCTCCCTGTGTTGCACTGATGAAGCCCAACATAGGGCACGGAGGGTTGCCACCTATCACAGTAAGATGTCCATCTCCTACAATGAACACAGGATAGGAGGGCTGCCCATCTACTGTTGTAGATGTCCTTCTCCACACACAAGTCTCGGGCTCCACAAAATGCTCCTGGTTGATCAGACCCTTGAGCTCATCAACTACCTCTCTCGCAACTACCTTTGTCCATCAGGGTCTTGGTCACCCGGCCCCAACTTGGACATTGTCACGTTGGCCTCCAGCAGACCATAAGTGTCTAACGACATCCACTCCTAGCTAGGGCATCCTCACACCTAGGAGACCCTTACACATGTCTGCCCACAGAGTCCATCAATTCGCCCTTTTCTCTGCAATAGAGCTATTGCACAAATTTGGGCACATCAATATGTCCTCACCTAGGACATCATCAAGCCATCATCCAAGGGAACATCCACAACACTCCTTGTTGTTGTCCTCTTGCCTCTCATCTGATGTCCCTCTTGTCACCTTGGTTGCTCGGTAGGCATCCCAACAGTCCACGTGGGCTCCTCCAAACAGCTCCTAAGGTCTCCTACAACTGAAACTGATCCAAGCACTGGTCAAATTCTTTGACCCAACACAAGACAAAACTCAGTCAAAACATACCTTTGATTGTTGCTCTAAGCTAAAGTGAACTGTTTTTTTTCTGATTGTGGTTGGTTAGGGCACCTTGGAATGCTGCAACAGCCCTAACACAGTCACCTACACAGCCCTTTCTTACTGTGGCATGCACTTGAAAGACTTCCCTTCATCCACGTTGCTTACCTGGGCAAAACCTAGCCCTTAAACTCATCCACGCAACTCTATTATGGTGGGTTAGGCCTACGGCATACCCTCTAGGGCTGTGGCAGCCTTATCTGAGGACTTGTCCACCCTTTATCACTTCAAATTAGGCCCAGAATTATGCCTACGACTAAAACTTAATCACTAAAGTAAATAATTTACTTTACCTAAGTTTTTATTTTAACTCAATAAGCCAACATATAATTATGTGCTTTTTCCTAAATTTAGCTTAGGCTAAGTTACATTAGCAAAGATTCTAAGGTGAAATGTGGGTGACTTTTGCACGCCTAGACACAGGGCCTATGCAGAAGTACCTACCCAAGCTATGAACTTCAACAACTTGATTTGAGGATCGTTCCCCAAATTGAGGTTGATCGTGATGCTTAGAGACTCATCCAGCCCTTCCATTGCACTTTTGTAGCATTTTGAGCCCTCAAAAGGCATGAAATCATGCTCATAGAGGTCTTACAGCTCACATATGTCAGCAGAAATTGGCATATTTTATGTTGTTGAGCTATTGGGTTGGCTTGTTGTTGATTTTTCAAAGCTCTTTTATGTTAACTGAAGTTAGAGAAGGAAGGGTTCTGCTAAATTTAAAAGTGCATTAAATTTGCAAAACAACCCTCATGTGAATCTAAGGCACAGTCTTACTTTCTCTTAGTGTTGACTTAGGAAAATTCTCTAATTTCTCTAATTTTCCTTGGTCAAAAATAGTAAATCAAACTCAGCGTGCATGGAGATTTTATCTCAGTTCGACTTCAGTTCAGTGAGGCAGTTTGACTCGAGTTCAAGAGGCCAATTCACTTGAGTTCAAGATCTCAGTTAAACTTTAGATCAGTGAAGACAGATCGACTTGGGTTTAAGGAACCAGTTCGCTTGAGTTGAAGCGTAGTGTGATTCTATATAGAAAAGAGTGCAGAGTTGGTGAGACACATGATTATGCACTAGCAAGGATTTGTGGCTTTTGGGCTCGGGAAAATAGTTCCAAATTAACGCGTGAGGTTAGGAAGAGCCAGAGCACATCACTGGAGGCTGAGATAGCTTGCACAAGGAGGCTGAGATAGCTTGTGCAAGGAAGCAGTTCAACCTATACAATTGGTACAACCTGCGCAAGAGAGAAGTCGAATTGGTCTAGGGTGTAAATGATATTGTTTTGAGGAACAGAGAGTTGAAGAGAATTTTTCTAGTGCTTTGTAATTAATTACTGAGATTTTTCTGAGCACATCAATAAAAACACACAAACTAGCAGGTTTTCCCCAGTTGGGGTTTCCTAGGTATTTATAGTGTACTGTTTATTGAGGGTTTGTGTCTTCGTAATTTTATTTTCTCTATTGCTATTATTTGTTAAAATACTCAACATATTTAGTAAACGAATTTTGCAATTTAGTTTTCAGTTCTCGCATCCCAGAATACTTGTTAAATTAGTAGTTGAGTATTAGAAAGATTTGATAATTACTTATTATTTCTTAAGTTAAATCGTTTTTGTGTTCACATTCATCTGAAAGCAATTACAGAAGAGATATGAACAGTAGAAACAATGAATGACAGTAGGATCATAAAGATGACAAGCTACAGCCAAACATATGAGACACAAAATTTTACCCAAGGAAAACCCACTTGGGGGAAAAACACAGCAACCTTTTCCTTAGAAGAATTATTCAGTTCAGCAAGAGATACACCTAATCCTTTTAGTGAAAAAAAAATGTCAAATTGACCAACAAGATAGCCCAGGTCAAATTTGGTCAAACTGCCCTCTTATCAAGTCATATAGCAGCCCAAAAGACTCTGCCTGGTCTGCTCTGTTAGAGCTGAATCTTTTTATTCAAGATAAATGTCAAACTGACCACCAAAAAAGAATTGGTCAAACTACCCTCTTATTGAGTCATATAGTTGCCCAAAAGACGGGTTGATCTGCGCTATTAGGGTCGAATTTCGTGTTAATTTTTAGCGCTAGATTGTTCTCTATTGTAGATAATTGCAATTTTAAACTTTTTCAACATTTTCATATTACATTCACCCCATAACATCATATCATCATTGGCAATTATCTAGAGAGAACAATAACATCAACAATGCAGTGGAACAGTAAGGAACAACGAAATAAAGGCATACACAATAGAGACACCCGGATTTTGGTCGGAGACCAGGGCAAAACCCCACTAAAGGGGAAAACCCATAATAAATTCTTCTTCTTCTATTAGATATTCATCAATGTGAAGCTGAGATACAAAGTACAATAATCATGAGACATATTTCTTTTACAATCCAACACATTAGTCCTACTAGGACAATCCAGCAGGAGGCAGGCCTCCAAATCACATTGTCATATGAACACAATATACATAATTGTCATTGTCATAGAAGTTCATCCATCACTATCATATCATATCATAAAACCATAAAACTGCCATCCATATTTGCCATCATTGCTATACACCAAAGGTTACTGCCACGTTAAAGTCACTGCATCAAGGTCACTGCCAAGATCACTGACATATAGATCTAGGTCACTGATATAGGGTTACCGCCAAAACATCACACTGTCATCCACTGCCATATCAATGGTTACTGTCACACATCAAAGTCATTGTTATCATTGTCATCAAGAACACTATTATCAATATCATCAAGAACATTGTTATCATTGTCATCAAGAACATTGTTATCTGTTGAGTATGTTGTCATTGATGTCAACACACCGAACATCTCCTAGTGTGTTGCATAAGCTCCCCTTGACTTCATACTTCCTTTTTTTGTTTCTTTCCAAGATTCTCTCCCCCTTTGACATCAATGGCAAAGGGTGGCTAATGCGTCCTTGATGATATCTTCATGTGATATGGCTCCCCCTCGATAAAAGACTTACTTCTTGTATCATTTCTACAGGCTCCCCCTGACAATACGCTCTCCCATTGCATCATGTCTTCCAATTGTGCAGGAATTCATTATGAAACCTGTTTTCTTTGCCAGACCCTGGTGGTCTTGTCTTCTTGCCTGGTGAATGCTTTCCCTTCCTGGCTCTATGAGGTCCACATCAATATGTTAGATTTCTGAACAGAGCATACTTGTAGCTATGAATATCTTGTGTGTATGGTAGGAGACAGAACATACATGTTATTGAAAGGCAGTGTGATGGATACTAAAGTGCGAATTTCTTTGTGATGAGAATGACAGCAGTGGTGTATTGAGGATTTCTGCATGTGAGATTGTTAACCTGAAGCATCCATTGAAGCTCTATTGTGTATGGGATCTATTACAGAGATCGATGGTAGAATTGCTTATGTAGTGACAGAGTTTGTAGTAGAGGCCGTGACAGAGTATTGACTATGTTTATATATTTGACTTGCTTGTCTTGCAGGGGATGTTGTGAAGAGTTTATTACAGTTATTTTGATTGGGTTTTGTAATGGTTATTGTACTCATCACTTGGTAAAAGATGATGTGTTTGGATGAGCTTGAAGAGCTCATGTTTAGGCCTTGTAATACTGCTACTGTAAGGACGTGAGGTCATTAACATCTTCAAGCAGTATATTGTTGAGCCAGGGTTTGTTGTTTGTAGCAAGCTACTGTCAAAGATTTGACAGAGGTACATTGAGCAGCTTGTTGACATATCTATTAATAGCAGAGGCCCTGACAATCACTGCACACCTGAGCATATATTGATAATACGAATAGAAAAGACAAATGCAATCATTGATGTCAGTATTGAATTTAACAGTGTGTTGGTCTAAGGTTATTTGGTGACACTTCAAACAACAATAATGACATTCTCTTTACGAGAGCAGTAACCTTGATGACAGTAGTGACTTTGATAATAGTGATGACATTCTTTTGATGGTAGTATCTCTAATGTATGTCAATATCCTTGACATGGCAATTACTTTGGTATGTTACTTGTGATGATGAGAAGACAAAGATGGAAACAACACTGCAGTATGCAATGTAGAACTAGTTACCTTTGTATGAGCCTATGAAAAGTTTTTGAAAAGATTGGATTGCTAAGGTCAATATAAGCTTGTATAGGCAGGGATCGCGGACTTACGCAGAGTGTGCCCGAAAGCACAAGAGTGGTGTTATATATGTGTTGGTTACGGCCAATAATTGTCTTGCAAGTGGCAGAGATCAAAAGCTTCATACTGCTACTATGTTATTGTTGCCCTAACATGTTACTATGGCTGAGCACTAGGAGGTTTTCATAATCCTTGGTCATATGTTGCAGGCGTTTGTATGGTTCAACAGAGTATGCAACTGAGTTTGATGGCCAGGGTTTGTGACTATATGTATTGATGTGTTGAACTTAGACCAGGGATTGTTGATCAGTACTAGGATTTCATAGTGTCATTGATAGCTTATTAATGCCAGAGTTTGCAACGTACTTAATGTATTGTTGAACCAGGATGATATAACTTGAGCAGAGGATTTGATATCTTGAGCTGAAGCAGCATTGGCAGATTTGATTATGATAGCGTACTTGGAAGAGTTGGGTTTGGTATCGCAGCAGCAGTGGCAATGAGAATGGACAGTTGTACCAACAGTAGTGGCAATGAGAATGGACAATTGTAGCAGCAGCAGTGGCAATGAGTGGACAGTGGTAGCAGTAGCAGTGGCAGTGGACAGTTGGCGCAGTGGCAGCAGGAGTGACAGTAGTAGATCAAGAGCAGATTGTAGTTGGGTCATTGTCGCTGGTATGGAAGCCCAAACTTATTTATGGAGCATTAGCTTCCTTCCAACCCTTGCTAGTAAAACCATTAGCGAGTCTTGTACATCATAATTCATCCGGTAAATTTGTATGTAAATCATACATAACAGAGCTTGTTGGGTGACATCTTCTGTGTACCGATGTCATGCGATCTTGTTTCATCTTTGATGCTCTGAATATTTAAAGGAACCTAACCAATTGTGTGAAAATTAAAGGAAATATTGATTCACCCCCCTCTCACTATTTCCAACATTATCACTGTCATCAAGAATACTAAAGGTCACTGTTGAGAAATCTAGGGCAACATGAATTAGGTGATTTCTCTTGATTAGTAACTACTTCTGACTATCTCTTACTTCATTAGATTAGGATCTTCTATTTGCTTACATTATTAGTGTTCTTCTTCATCAAACAACTAGCAATACATGAACATAAATAGACAAGAGACACAGAATGTAGGCTGTGAGCCAGGGCCAAAACCTCTCACTCTTTAAGAAGAAAACCCACACAAGTTCTTCTTATAGAGATTCCAATTAACGAATACCAAGATCAAGACCCTTGACCTAGTTGCCACTCCAAGACCAAGACACTAATTCTCTTGACTGTCTTCTGCTCTTTCCTTCTTCTTGATTCCTCTTTCCTTTGAGCTTCCTATCACTGTGACATCATCATGACACGAGATCTTCTTACTGTAGTTGTACTGAGACTGCAATAGACCTGAACAGAATCATAACACAGAACTTATCAAAGCATTGTACCAAATTGCGGTCTCGTGTACCTTATGTGTACCCTCATCTGAACTGTGTTTCTCTTTACCACGGTGACACTTTCTCAGACATTCGAAGTCTCTAAAATATCTTTGTTGTCCCTTCATTACTGATCCGAGATCCTTCTATACTTTGTCATCCAAACCGTCTTCTTTTATGTTACTGTCCATCCGAAATTCAGAGAGACATCCGAACTGTTTTCTCTGTGGAGATCCAAACTATATACTATCACTACCCATCCGAATCCAGAATGAGATCTAAATTCCCTGAACTATGATAATGCAAAGACCCTGCCCACCTATTTATAGTGGTTTGTAACATATAATAACTCGACCTATACATCCAAATAGTTTTGTCTCCAAATAGGTGAGCCGACATGACTTTGTACTTCCATGAAGAGAACTAGTGCTTGTCGTTGGAGGGCTTCTAGACACTATTATATACTAATATACATTTGTCATATTCCCAAGAAGGGTTATACATGACATTGACTCTTTGACTTTAATGACAAATCCTAAAGGCTCTCAATGGGAGCCATCTATATAAAATCTCTTGCTCATGAAACCCATGAAGCAAGCATTACAAAATAATTTTATTTTCTTCTTTACATCATTTTACAAAAGTCACAATTACATGTCATTATGAAGACCGAACCTAGTTACACTTTTCAACAGTCACTAGCATACAAGATTCTTGCCATACAAGGTTGTTGCCATATCAAACAGTTACTACCATATAGATCACAGTCATGCCAAGGTCACTATCACTTAGATTTAAGTATAGCTCCAAGTCACTTTCATATAGATCCGAGTCACTGTTATATCGATCACCGTCTCAACATAGAAGCCTTGCAATATTCCTAAGAGATGTGAGACACAGCAAACCACTAATGTGAACCATAACGAGTCACAGAGATAAGGAGTGAACCATAAAAAATAACAATAAGTGAGTAAGTGTGATCCATAGAAACATATGCAATGCACGGAGAAACATTGCAAGCCATGAATTATCCAAAAGCCATAAAACATATGTGATGCCACAGAAACATTGTGAGCCACAAGCAAAGCAAGACGCCACAAACAGAGTCATGAGTCACAGGAATAAATGTGAGCCACAAGCATAGTGAGTCATAGGAATAGATGTGAGTCATGAATGTTACGAACCATAGAGAAATATACTATGTATACAAAATGAGCCACCAAGAAATATAATGCGAACCATTGTGCGATAGAATACGAGTCACAAAGATAAGGAGCAAGTTGTTGTACAATGCGTGCCACTGAAAATCAATGCGAGCCATAGAGATTTACAATCAAGCCACAGAGATACATTTGTGTGCCTCAGAGATCAAAGCGAGCGAGCCAGAGATTAATATCGAGCCTCATAAATGTAATGTGAATCATAGAGTATAATGCAGGCCACGAGCCTTTTGAGATTGAGGATCTTTTCTGTTTGATTAAGCCTACAATAAGCTCTAATAAATCCTTATTTATACTAATCTTAAGGTGCAACGACTAGCCCTTTCTAGGGCATTCCTCGATCAAGTTGTTGAATTTTTTACATGCTATGCTGCAACAATTACTTTTTCCAAAACTTATTTCTTCTGCAATATTAATTAAGCAATTGTAGATAGAATATATGCCATATAAAACATATGCAAAACAGAAGACATCCAAGAACACAAGTAGACACAAAGAATTTAGGTCCAATGGCCAAGGCAAAACCCACAAAGGGAAAACCCAACCACATTCTTCTACTATTAGCAATCAAATGTTTTGTAAATATACACAACGACAGATCAAGAGAATGTGTAAGTTCACCCAAATCTAAACAAGTTGTAGCATGAAGATCACTAGTAGCAGCAAGATGTGCACACTGAATCAACCTTCCCTTTACCTAAATCAACACTGAAACATTGAATTAACCTTGGCTCACCAAGTCTTGTCTTGCTCTCCAAGTCTCTCTCTCACAATCTTCTTCAACTCTCTCTAACTCTCTCTCAAGTTTGAATTCTTCTTTCACAATGCACAAGTATTGAGGGGACAAAGAATGAGGCAGATAAATATAGGAGCAATGAATCCATGCCATAAAGGAGTAACTCACATGCCAAGAGGGAGAGTAGCATATGCCCATTTAGGAAATGTAACTCATGCCACTAAGGAGGTACGCATGCCTTTGTAACTTATGCTTTTAAGAGAGAGTGTAACATATGCTTTAAAGAGTGTGTAACAGGAACCTTTTATGAAATGCTTTTATTGAGTGTAAGAGAGTACAAGAGAATCTTTTATGACATGCTTTTATTGAGTGTAAGAGAGTACAAGAGAATCTTTTATGACATGCTTTAATGATTGTAAGAGTGTAAGAGCATTAATGAGAGTGTAAGGGGAATATGCCATGCCAATAATGAGAGTGTAAGAGAACATTATTGAGAGCCATGATTGAGTGACTTGAATTTCGTTTTAACAATAATATAATAGTATCATAATAATAATAATATTATTATTAATGATAATATTGATGATTAAGTCGAAACTGAACTATTAGGATTGATTGATGATCAGCCGATATTTTCCATCGATGCATGATTACCAATTGATGCAAGGTGATTTACTATTTTTGGAAAGTCATACATGAGACTTTTTATTTTTAGATTTCTATTTTTAGAAATTCTATTTCTAGATTTTCTTTTAGACATTTTTATTTTTTAGAATTTTATTTTTAGACTTTTTATTTTTATGAATTATATTTTTAGACTTTCTATTTGTATAAATTCTATTTTTAGACTTTCTAGTTTTAGAAATTATATTTTTAGACTATCTATTTGTAGAAATTCTATTTTTAGACTTTCTATTTTTAGAAATTCATCCATGAGTTACCAATCTTCAACACAAACCGACTTGATCTTTTCATTATTTTTGCCCACAATATATTAACAAAAATATTTTTAAATACATTTACCAAGTTGCTTGCCCAAATAAATTTATCACATCACTTAAATGATATTTCTTTACTCAAATTCGAATCTTCTCTTTTGGGACAAGATGGGCTTCAATTGGGGTCTTTGGGTTTCTCATGGGAAATTCATCCCATAGTTGCCCCAATTTTCAACATTTCGACCTTCTTTTACAACAAAAGAAACTCGGACCTGCTTCCAGATATGCCAAAATCTCGGCCACATATGGGAGGTCAACAAAGAGAGAAGATGTTGGATTTGTCTTCGTCCTTCTTGTCCTTTACTTCTTTGCTCAAATTAGAAGATATTATGTCTTGTGTATGTGGTGAATGGTGCAAGGAGGAGGAGGTCAAATGTCATATTTATAGACTTCTTGGGAGGCCAAATGGGTGCCACAACAAGCTGGGCCGACTCGACTTTCTTGGTGCCAAAATATTCAAATTTAAAATTTAAATTCATTCTTTTGAAAATGCCATGAGGAACATGTCTTGAATTTAATATTATTTGGAGGGCTAAAATAGAATTTATAAAGACCGACCATGGCTACAAAAATCAACACTTGTAACCCATTTACTTTGTGTCTACTCAACATTGAACTTGTTTAGGGGTTTTTAGTTGAATTAATGGAAGTGATAGACCTCCCATAAAAGGAGGATAACTGCATTCAATTTTTCATCATAACTCTTGTGGATTTCGACCTCTTTAGGAGAGCTGAATTTATCCTCTTATATTTCATTGTTTGTGGAGATGTCATCTTTGTGGCCCTTTTGCTCTTGGAGACTAGTTTCTATAAAGAAGACATCTTTTTAATATTGAAAGAAGGCTTTTATTGGAAAAATTATGAGTATTTATTGCATACCTTTTATGGCTTTACATGTAATGGAATACTGCTAGGGTTTTTCTATTATTCCTTGTGAAAATGCAGAATTTTATTGGAAAAACTTGGTGAATTATTGCATGTTTAATCTATTTTCCTTGATCCCTAGAAGAACTCTTAGAGGGCTTTTCCTTTAGTTAATTTCTCCCCTCATAGAAAGATTTCTAGGGTTTGGAAGTGAAAACTAGGGTTTCCCCCCTTACTCCACGCTGAACTTGATATCTCTATAATTTAAATCCCTAAGACTCCATCACCCATGTAGGGAAAGGCACTAAAATCCTATTCATGATCAAAATTCATTAAATTTCTTACCTTTTTCCTCATTTTTTTCAACCCTTAAAGGCAAGTCATTAGGGCTAGGGCTAGGGTTGAATTCAACTAAGGCTTCAACCATCACAACATTGGAGTTGATTTGGCTTGCTTTCACCTTGATTGACTTCAACCACTCAAAATCTAGCATATTTCATGGTGAACACTAAAAAGTGCCTCATTAAGGCTAACATCATCAACCTTAGGCAATTTGGTGCCCTAATAAAACCTAGTTCTATACAAGGCTTCACCCTGGGACTTGTTGAAAGTTTACCATCTCCTATTGTTGCCCATAACTTTAAGTAAACCTTTTCTTTGTGCTTGCATGCCTAGATTGTTAGAATATAGAAAGTGGCAGTTATTAATCTTATTTTGGAATCCTTTAACATTGATATTTGCTTGTGAATCTTAATTATCTCTTTAGTTGTTTAGTTAGATCTTTTCATCAAACAATATCAAGAATAGTAACAACAACAATAGGGCACACAGATATTAGGCTCTTAGCCAGGGTAAAACCCCTCCAAGGGGAAAACCCATAAACTCTTCTCTTCTTACAAGTTGCTTCAAATGAGACACAAAGACCCAAACCCTAGACCAAGTCCTCCTTCTAGTACCAAATCAACCCTTCCTCGACTCCTTCGAGATTCTACACCAACCAGCTTCAATACTGCAACTTCGACCCTGTAATTTCGGCCCTACAGCTTCCTCAAAAACCCTAATCTAGCCTCTTAAGACCTTCCTAGAGTAAGACAGCTCTTCCTATGGTCAACGAGGTCAACGTAGGATATCCTTCCTTCGAGATACAAGATACTGCACTTTGTCCTCCTACAATTCGAACTTGCAACTTCGGCCTCTATTTGCAACACCAGAAACCCTAGATCTTCACACGTATGAGAGAGATAGAGCCCAAAAACAAGATATTTCATCCTTCTAGCTTCTCCTAGACCTTCTATCCTCTTTTTCTTACTTCCCAACTTCAAATCGAACTCTTTCTTGATAGATCGAACTTGTGGAGTGAGTGAGTGCTAAATGAGGTTAAACTCCTTTATATAGCCTTCTCAAGGGGTTGAATTCCCTCCTTTAGGTCAACTTGTAACTGTTAGGGCCAACTTGCACTTTTAGAGTTTCCAGGACTTTGTAGACCCAAAAATAATTCTTTTTACAATTACATTTTGCCCGAAAGGGTCTTATACACATGATGTTGACTCATGAGAATAAATCCTAAGACCTAACAAGCCCTAGAAGCACGAAGAATATGATTTTACCTAGAAGACCATCAATAATGGGCATGAAACCCATGCTTTAAGAATAATATTTTTTTCTTTTCCTTTTCTTATATGTTACATCAGATACATATTGAAATGAGTACAACAATTATGAAGTCCGAAACTAGCTACATTTCTCAACGGTCCCTCTTAACTAGGGAGTTATTCATAATTATGCAACCAGTAAAACATCATATCTCAAACTAAAGACTTCACACAAGAAGAGTTGGATTGATAAGCCATATTGTAAGCATCACCATTATGACCAGCATTGTCTTTGAGGCCTGAGTAGACAAGCTCTACTTTAATCAAGAGCATTATGCTGGGAGGCTTTACTGTTTGAGGATGAGGTAGGGCATCCAAGATAAGAATAGTCGACGACCAATATTCTTTGAGGACTAGCTATCCAAGATAAGAATAGTCCAAAGAAGGACATACTCTATGAATACCCGGGTGTGGTATGTGCCTTGAGAGACAATGATGATGGTGTCTATAAATCATTGGTCTCACCAGCATTGTGCTCTGATCTTGTGGAGAGATAGATTTGTTAGTCAAGGCCTTGCTATATGACAATGTTGGTTGATATGATGCTAGACAGATGGGTTACCAATCCGACTCTTCTTATGAGATCTCTTCAGATTGAGAATGTCCATGTACCTATAATGAATACTTCCCTAGCAAAGAGGGAGTGTTGAAAAATGTGTAACTAGGTTCGGTATTCATAAGTATGAAATGTAATTTTGATTCTTGAAATGAAAGAAAAATTATTATTATTTTGGAGCATGGGTTTCATGCTCAAGGACTTTTATTTTATAGGTCAAGCACCCATTGAGTGCTTCTAGGATTTGTCCTAGGTCAAGAAGTCAAAAGAGTCGTTGCCAAAAGTTGAAGACCCCATCGAGCACAATGTAACTTGTAAAGAAAATTATTTTTGTCTTAAAAAGTGTTCAGATACCCTCCAATAACAAGTCGGCCTAAAGGAAGAGCCACATCCATCCTTGAGGAAGCCTATAAATAGAAAAGGACTCATCCTACTTGAAGCACATCCACTCACCATTCATTCTAGCAAAGGAAGAGGAAGGAGAATCCAATGAAGGAAGAAGAAGACAAAGAAGATCTTTTGTTTGGGCTATTTTCTCTCACACGTGCTAAGGAGAACTCGGGTTTCTGCAGCCAGACCTAGGGTTTTTATCTTCAAGTTTGATCTTGGAGAAAAGGAGACAAGTAGGTCAAGCAAAGGTCACCACGGGTAAACCTCGTGCTCTTGAAGTGAGGGAAAGTCAAGCGAAGGTCAAAGGATGGCTCAAAAGATAGATCGAGCATCACACTTGTGGCAGCGGCACCTGCTGGGGTCAGAGATTTCAAATCTACAATGGAGGCCGAAATTTCTGCAGCGGGAGATCGAAGAAGTGCTACTGGAAGAGATTTGATTGGGTTTGATAGGATTAGGGTTAGCACATCATTTGAAGAGGTTGGTCTTGGTTTTGGAGGATTGTGAAGTCCATCTTAAGGTCTTGGAATTCGTCAATTGAAGAATCTATAAGGAAGAGAGGAGATTTGTGGGTTTTCCTCTCAATTGGATAGGTTTTGGCCTTGGCTTGCAGCCTATATTTTTTGTTCTTGTTCTTCTTGTTTTGGTAGTTATTTGATGATTCACAAATATAATAATAAGTAACAAATCTAATAAGTAAAAGAATACCACAAGCAGTTATCAAGTAAAGAGAATTAATCATAATCATTGCCCTATTGAATTCTCAACATGGTATAAAAGTTAAGGTTGGCTAAGGGCATCATGAAGATCTCCACTACATTGAAGAAGTTCATCAAGAAGTGTTCAAAGGTAGCAAGTTATCTCAAGAAAGGCATCAAGGAAGCATGGAGCCTCTTATTCTCTACAAAGAAGGAAGTAATCAAGGAAAAGGAGGAAGGTCTCTTCTCAGCACTCATCGGCACATTCCAAGATGAGATCATTTGGGTAATTGATAGATGTGCACACTGCATTTAGGTACATGACAGGTCATCCCAAACAGTTGAAGACTTCATCAAAGGGAAAATATTCTTACTCGGTGGAACTTGGAGATAACAAAAGTTATCCCATGAGAGGTATTGGATTGACCTCTATAGATCTGGAGAATGGAAGCAGCATTCACCTCAATAACATCCAATTTGTTTCAGGTTTTGCATAAGAACTTACTTTCCATTTCAAGTCTAGAATATAAGGGTGATAGAGTAGCTTTCTTTGATAAAAAAATGAAGTATGGAGTAAACACTCAAGCATAGAGAATGCCAGAGTAATTGGCATCCGAGAAGGAAGACTTTATAAGTTGATATCTCTTCTAGCACAAGCATTGGTTCACGTTGAAATTAGCCCATGTGAACTCTGGCATAAAAGATTTGGTCATCTACATTTCAAAATCCTTCCAACTCTAAGTTCCATAGTAGGTGGAATACCTGAACTGAAAGAAGACCATGAACGAGTATGTAAGTGATGTGCAATGGGTAAGAATACCAAGGGACCATTTGGAAGCAGTGCTTCACGGTCAAAAGAAATCTTTGATCTCATTCACTCCAATGTATGTGGCCCTATGACTCCTAAATAACTTGGAGGTCATCTATATTATGTCACATTTATAGATGATCGTTCAAGAAAGACCTCAGTTTACTTAATGAAAACCAAGGGCGAAGTTTTTACAAAATCTCAAGAATTCAAAGCTGAAGCGGAGAACCTTACAAAAAGAAGAATCAAAATAGTAAAATCTGATAATGGAGTAGAGTATACATCCAAGGATATTATAGCATTTTGAAAGGAGTTTGGGATTAAGATGGAGTTGATAGTCCCATATAATCACGAACAAAGTGGAGTTGCAGAATGAAAGAACAGATCCATTGAAGAAATTGTAAAGGCGATGTTACATGATCAAGATCTACCAAAATTTCTGTGGAGAGAAGCTACAAAGACAGCAATATATATTCAAAATCAAAGTCCCCACAGGTCGCTAGACAACAGGACTCCCGAAGAAGTATTCACTAGGAAGAAACCTACCGTAGAGCATCTCTAAATATTTGGGTGTCCCATATATATTCCTATACCAAAGGGCAAAAGAAAGAAGCTGGATCCATCAGGCATGAGAGGAACATTTGTTGGCTACAGCAACTCCTCTAAGGCTTATAGAATCTACATAAAGGACGGACACCATATAGAAGTAAGTTGAGATGTCATATTTTATGAGAGTATCGCATTCAAAAAATCTAAGCAACTTCCCATGGACTCTGATGACAAAGAACTTCCAGTGTTTGAAGAAGAAGTTAATAGGGACGAAGAAGAATCTCATCATGAAGATGAGGGTCCTAGTGAACCCATTCAACCTGTGGTCCTCCCCGAATCAAAAAAGAGACCAAATTGGTTGAAATCTACACTACTTGATGCAGAAGGTCATGGGGCAGCGGAAGGCTCATTTAAAGAAAGCAAGACACCCAAGAGATATTCTAGGTATGCAGCATACATGACAAAACTAATAGAAGAAGAGCCATCCACTTTTGAAGAGGTTTTCAATCATCATGAATGGAAGGATGCCATGAATGAAGAAGATCAATCTATAGTGAAGAATGGAGTTCGTGAGATTGTGCCTAGGCCTGAAGACAAATCTGTGGTAACTTCCAAGTGGATCTATAAGATCAACATGCAGCAGATGGAAGTATAGATAAGTATAAGGCAAGATTTGTGGCTAGGGGCTTCTCTCAATAAGAAGGCATCAACTACGAAGAGACATTTTCTCCAACAGGAGGATATACAACGATTTGATCATTGGTCTCTAGCATCATCGATGGGATGGAACATCCACCAAATGGATGTCAAGACTACATAACTGAATGGCACAATAGATGAAGAAGTCTATATAGAGCAACCCTTAGGATTTGAAGTTAAAGAAAGGAAGGCATATGTTTGCATATTGAAGAAAGCGTTATATGGCCACAAGCAAACACCAAGGGATGGTATGCTAGAATGGATGCATACCTACAAAGAATAGGCTTCACAACAAGTTATGTTGATATGAACCTTTATATCAAGGTTGTAGATGGAGAACCAATAATCATTATTTTGTATGTAGGATGATCTTCTCTTGACAGGTGTAGAAGGTCGAATTGAAGAATGTAAGAAGCAACTAGCAGCAAAATTTGACATGAAGGATCTAGGGATGATGCATTACTATTTGGGAATAGAGGTCTCGCAAGGACCTGATAAAGTGTATTTTGGTCAAGGAAAGTACGTGATCAAGATGTTGAAAAGATTTGACATGATGGACTGCAAACCTATGACCACTCCAATGATCACAAACTTGAAGAGACTAAGGAGTTCTGAATCGAGACCTGTGGATCCTTCCAAGTATAGACAACTGATTGGCTCACTAATGTACTTGGTGAACACTCGAATAGACATACGTTTTGTAGTAAACATTCTCAGTCAATTCCAAGTGGAACCAAAGCATGATTATTGGATAGCAGCAAAACATATAATGAGATATCTGCGAGGAACTATCCACTATTGACTGAAATATGATAGGAAAAATGATGTCCACCTGATTTGATATACAAATTTTGACTGGGGAGGCAGCGAGCAAGATGGAAGAAGCACTACGGGAGAATGTTTCAGTTTGGAATCCTCTATGATCTCATGGATGAGCAGAAAGCAAGACAAAGTTGCTTTGAGTAGTGGTGAGGCTAAGTATGTTGCAACCTATGAAGTAAGCAGAGAAGCGGTCTGGTTAAGGAAGCTACTATCCAACCTATTTGAAGGAACGATGGACCCTACAGTGATGCATTGTGACAACACCAGTTGTATATGATTGTCTGAGGGCCGAGTATTTCATGGAAAGACAAAGCATATAAACAACAGTTATCACTATATTCAGGAGCTAGTAAAAAATGGTGTGTTTCAACTACAGTATATCTCCACTCATGAGCAGGTAGCTAACATATTGACAAAATCTCTTCTTAACAAGAAGCTTGTGTACTTGAGAGACAAGCTTGGCTTGGTTGATATATCCTCCCAAGTTGAGAGGGAGAGATAAGCACATCATTCTTGTCTTCACTTGAGAAGACAGAATGGAGGATTGGGTAATCATCTGGCATCCGCTACTCTTTTAGGATGAGGTAGGGCATCCAAGATAAGAGTAGTCGTGGATCAATATTCTTTGAGGACTAGTTATCCAAGACAAGAATAGTCCAAAGAAGGTCATACTCGGTGAACACTCGAGTCGAGTATGTACCATGAAAGACAATGATGATGGTGTCAATAAATCATTGGTCTTGCTAGCATTGTGCTCTGATTTTGTGGAGAGATAGAGTTGTTAATCAAGGCCTTGCTATATTACAATGTTGGTTGATATGATGCTAGACAAATGGGTTACCAATCTAACTCTTCTTATTAGATCTCCTCAGATAGAGAATGTACATGTACCTCTTATGAATACCTCCCTAGTTAAGAGGGAGTGTTGAAAAGTGTGTAACTAGGTTCGATCTTCATAAGTATGAAATGTATTTTTGATTCTTCAAATGAAAGAAAATTTATTATTATTTTGGAACATGGGTTTCATGCTCAAGGTCTTTTATTTTATAGACCAAGCTTGCTTCTAGGATTTGTCCTAGGTCAAGAAGCCAAAAGAGTCATTGTCATAAGTTGAAGACCCCATCAAGCACATTGTAACTTGTAAAGAAAATTATTTTTCTCTTAAAAAGGTATCCAGATACCCTCTAATGCCAAGTCGTCCTGGCAAATGGCAAGTCGACCTAAATGAAGAGCCACGTACACCCTTGAGGAAGCCTATAAATAGAAGAGGACTCTTCCTACTTGAAGCACATTCACTCACCACACATTCCAGCGAAGAAAGAAGAGGAAGAAGAGGATCTTTTGTTTGGGCTATTTTCTCTCACACGTGCTAAGGAGAACTAGGGTTTCTACATCCAGACCTAGGGTTTCTATCTTCTTGTTCGATCTTGGAGAAAAGGAGACAAGTAGGTCAAGTGAAGGTCATCAAGGGTAATCCTCATGCTCCTGAAGTGAGGGAAAGTCAAGCGAAGGTCAAAAGAAGGCTCAGAAGATAGATCGAAGCTCACACGTGTGGTAGCAGCAACTGCTAAGGGGCCAAAATTTCAAATCTGCAGTGGAGGAAGAAATTTATGCAACTAGAGGTCGAAGAAGTGCTACTAGAAGAGATTTAAGGGTTAGCACATCATCTGGAGAGGTTGGTCTTGGTCTTGGCCTTGGAGGGTTCTGAAGTCAGTCTTAACATCTTGGAATTCGTCAATTGAAGAAACTTTAAGGAAGAGAAGTTATTTGTAGGTTTTTCTCTCAAGTGGAGAGGTTTTGGCCCGAGCTTGCAGCCTATATTTTGTGTTCTTGTTCTTCAAAGAAAGATGACTACTTCTAACATAATGTTTAGATAATGCCTTGATGAATCGTATATAAAATGGTCTATCTACTTATCTTCAAAGACTAGATGACTTCTACAAAGCAACTTAAGCACATACTTCTCTCTATGATGTTATACAGAGTCAAGTAAACAACAATAATGCATGCTATCCTAGAGGAAAGACCAAATTTTACCAAGAACCAACCAAGATGCCTTCTCTAATAATAAAGATCCTTCACTTCTTCCTTCTTCAGCTTCTTCATAGGTTCTCCCATTTCCTCGGGTACATGAACTTCACTCATCTCCTTTCTCGTGTTGTTATGTTGGCATGGACAGTCCCTCTTATAGTGTCCAAACTCATTGCACTTGAAAGCATTGAACCTTGGACATATCTTTCTTCTTGGACTTTCCAAACTTCCCTTTCTTCAGCGTCTTGACTCGAGCTAGAAAGGCTCAAGATTGCTCTTTTGATCTAATGTCATCTTTTACCTTGATCCTTGATTCTTCCAAAATGCATTGTGCCCACAACTCATCAAGGGGAGTTGAATCTTTCTTGGAGTATATGCTTGTTGCAAAGCCGCTCCATTCTGGTGGCAATGCATTTAGTACACACATGGTCACTTCCAAATCAAAGATAGTTTCCCCAAGTCCTTGCAAATGGTCTCTTAGCTGAGAGACTTTCATGAGAAAGGATGCCATATCCTCATCCTTTGATTTCTTCATTCTATATAACTTATTCCGCAAAGACATCTTTTGTCTTGATGTACTTACAGAGTACAAATTCACTAGCTTGTCATACATACCCTTGGAAGTCTTCAAATTTGCAACAAATGGAACAAGAGAACCTTTAATGGATTCAACTATGATCCTTTAAGCCCTTACTTCCCCTTTCTTGTATTTCACTAGTTGTTGTGTCTTGTTTGCTAGGTTCAGTAATTTCCCCAGTAAAATACTCCATTGCTTCTTGTTCTGTGAGAATCGAATCAACCCTTTTCTTCCATGCCAGATAATTTGATGCTCCTACAAGCTTGTTGCTCTCCTTGCAGAAAGAACCCATATGACATGTAGATTCAGACGTAATGTAATAATATGTTACTTGAGATCAAGCTTCTTCTTGACGATATCTTCAATCCTTTTGATGCCTTCAAGATCCTTGAAATATGTCTCCCAAACAATCTTATTCTAGAGAGAGAGATCAACACTCTTCTTGAAGTCCTCTTCTCAAATCTTCCTTCGATGCGAGCTTGATGTAGACATGACCTCTTTGTAGAAACCCTCCTTCCTTGAGTCTTTTCTCAAATGATTCTTCTTAAAGGGCTTCCTTTTTCCCTTCCTCTTGACAAGTAACTTCTTCTAGTGTAATCGCCTTCCTTATTCACCTTAGCTCTGATTCCATGTAGAAAATGGAAAGTGGCAGCTATTAATTATATTTTCCCTTTAACCCTGATATTTGCTTGTGAATCTTAATTATCTTCTATGGTTCTTTAGTTAGATCTTTTCATCAAACAATATCAAGATCAGTAACAACAACAATAGGGGACACAAATATTAGGATCTCAGACAGGGCAAAACCCCTCCAAAGGGAAAACCAGAAAACTCTTCTCTTCTTAGAATCTACCTCAAATGAGATACAAAGACCCAAACCCTAGACCAAGTCCTCCTCCTAGTACCAAGTAACCCTTCCTCGACTCCTTCCAGATTTTGCACCAACCAACTTCAATACTACAACTTCGACCTGCCAGCTTCAATACTACAACTCGCCCTGCAACTTCGACCCTGTAATTTCGACCTTGCAGCTTCCTCAGAAACCCTAATCCAACCTCCTCCTAAGGCCTTCCTAGAGCAAGACAACTCTTCTCAAGGTCAACAAGGTCAAGGTAGATTATCCTTCCTTCTAGCTACAAGACACTGCACTTTGTCCTCCTGCAATTCGTACCTACAACTTTGGCCTCCTTCTGCAGCACAAGAAACCCTAGATCTTCGCATGTGTGAGAGAGATAGATCCCGAAAACAAGATATTTCGTCCTTCTAGCTTCTCCTAGACCTTCGTTCCTCTTTTTCCTGCTTCCCAGTTTCAAATCGAACTTGTGGAGTGAGTGAGTACTAAATGAGGTCGAACCCCTTCTTTATATAGTTGTCTCAAGGGGTCGAATTCTCTCCTTTAGGCCAAATTTTAATTGTTAGGGTCGACTTATACTTTTGGAGTTTCCCAAACTTTCTAGACTCAAAATAATTCTTTTTACAATTGCATTTTTCCCAAAAGGGTCTTATAAACAAGATGTTCACTCCTTTGACTCATGACAATAAATCCTAAGACCTAACAAACCGTAAAGGCATGAAGAACATGTCTTTACCTAGAAGACTATCAATAATGAACATGAAACCTGTGCTTTAATAATAATAACATTTTATTTTTATTTTCTTGTTTTCTACATAGAATACATATTGAAATGAGTACAACAATTATGAAGACCAAAACTAGTTACATTTCTCAACATACATATACTCTTGTTGAAATATAAATTGAGGCCCTAGGCCTTGTTGTCGCACAGATTGTCACGACAACGCTCAGACCAGGGGCTGTCACCCTGATCCCCGATCTCTCCGTTTAAGTTGTCTCCCGTGGCTAAGGGGGGTAGACCCTATGGGACAATGGATGACCAACTGTGGACCATTTGGGTTGGGAGACACAGCAAGGCAATCTAGCACTTGATTGATTTAAGAAATTAATGTACCAGTGCCTTATGGAGTTAATAATTAAATGATTATTTATTAAATGTTGCAAAAGTATAAACCATGTAAAACAATCATTTATCATCAAATAACCCAAACGATGTAAGATATTCAACAAATGCACAACGCCTTAACAATGATCCAACAATTAAACTTCAAGAAAAATTAAATGCTTTAAATGATCATAAAATTTAAATGCTGACCAGCTACCACTTTCATATAGCCAACTTGTAAATAAACATTTAAGTGCATTTAGCTATGGAGAAATGGAAAATAAATACAACAAGAAACTCCAAAAAATGAATTTTCAATTTTTTAGTTAGAATTTTCAAATATATATATATATATATATATATATATATATATATATATATATATTAAAATATTTTTATTTTTATTTTTTATTTTTTTATTTTCTAAAAATAAAACAAAACTAAAATCTTAATAAAACTAAAATAAATGAAACTTAAAACTATTCTAAACTAAACTAAAGGGACCTCTTATATATATTTTTTATATTTTTTTATTTTTTATATTTTTATATTTTTAGTTGAAATAAAACTAATTCTAAACTAGATGAAAATTAAAATATAAACAAGGAACAACCAAAAAATTAAACAAACAAAAAAAAATCTAATTCTAAAAACTAAGATCTAACTTAACAAAATCAAAGTCTAATCTAATTTAAATCTAAACAAAAATCAAACTTCTAGATTTTTTATATTTTTTGATATTGACAAAACCAAACCAAAGTAAAAATTTCTCATTATTAAAACTAAAGCCCTAATAAATAAAATTTAAATCTAAATTAAAGAAAAAAAAAACTAAACTATAGAACAAAATAAAAAGTCCTAAGAATTACTTTTGCATGTTTTTGAGAATTTTTTATTTTTTATTTTTATATTTTTTAATGTTATTTTTTAAAATCAAAATTTAAACAAAACTAAATAAATCTAAAACCTAAATAAAATTTAAATCTAATCTAATCTAAACTACTATGCTAACACTAAGTCCTGACTAAAAGAAATGAAAACTAAACTACGCATAACCCTATCCCGTATATACAAAACAAAAAATCGAAATGTGTTTTTTTTGTTAGCAGGTACACGGAAAGGATTTCGACGGCAGTAAGCGAAGGATCGGTGGCGACGAAGGAGACCAGAGTGAAGGCAGCATTGAGGACGCGGAGAAGGTTGCAGGAATGCGTGGGGATCAGGTGAAGGATACGCAGGGGTTTGGAGAAGCGAATGGGTGTAAAAAAAAGAATCCACGTTTGCTTCGCTTGTTGCTTGCAGGTGCGATGAGGCTTGATGGCGGCTGAAGGACTGGATGTGAAGAACGCTGAGCTATGGAGGAGATGGGCAGCACGAAGGCTACAGATTTTTTGCAGTTTGGAGCAAATGGGGACACAAACCAATAGAGAGAACTGAGCTGCGCGATGGAGCAACAGTTAGCTGCGTGAGGCAGAAGGTTTGAATGGCAGCGAAAAGAGATTGATTGACATGGTAATGCATGAAGGTGAGACGAGTTTGATGGGAGCAGGCAGAAGTGTGATTTGAGAGAGCAGGAATGTGTGGATACACAGGCAAAGTAATATGTGGAGGAGAGGCTATCTTTGCCAGCGTGGGTAGAAATGATGGCCAAGCAGCTGCGGATGGCTGGGTAGGAGTAGCGAGGACAACGTATCAGGTTTGGAACCAGGCAGAGAATGAGTCGATCCCAGCAAGGAAAGATGCGACGAGTGATAATTGCTGACAAAGATGACTGAGCGGACAACAAGAGGATCACTGTTGTATATACAGCTACTTGAGACTTGGCAGCAATCCAGGAGCTGTGATAACAAAAACAAACAACAACAACAAAAATTAAATTTTTCAGTAAAATGAAACCCTGAGCAACAGACAGCTCTGATAAACCTTCAAATTTCCTCAAAAAATTTGAGAATCCATGGAAGATTATCCCTGCAAAAATGATGCTAAGGCCAGATCTTACCCTCCAGGGCCTAGATCTAGCTTCCAACGAGAATCTCTTTCTCAAATCAGCAACCTACAAAGGCAAAAACAGAAAACCCAGAAGTAAAATGTGCCAGAAACAAAACTGAAAACCCTAAAACCAGCGAAAAATTTACAATATTTACAGATTTTCGACTCTTAAGCAACCAGATTTGTCAATAATCCACAGTAATATTTTTAGAATTTAAATTTAATGTGAGATACTTTAAAAAACCCTTCTTGCATTCATAAGAAAATTTCAAATGATAAGGCCGGAATTGAAACTGGCTGGGCTCTTTCAGAAAACGCAATCAGGGAGTTGGCTGGTTCAACCGAGAACTTTCCCTAACACCCGGTAAACTCAAAACTAAGATTTCCTACACAGCTTAAAATCAACCATTAACATAGAAGGAAAAAACAATAGTGAAATCTAGATCAAATGGAGATACCTGCCATTATATTTCAGAATCTAAACTATCATTCAAACCCCAAAGATCAGACAAGATACCTGTGCCTAAATCAATCTTCATCAAGCTAAAATCAATGGCTAAAAATAAAATTATGCAGAAAAATAAATCATCTTATAGCACTTTCAAAAGAGTAACACCAGCAAGATTTTCAACCCATTGCACAAAAAAAATGACTACAAGAGAGCTTTCTTTAGCACCAGACTCTCAGGTCCAATCTAATCTCAAATGACCCCTGACACCCTATTTAAAGGAAAAATTCCCGACGGCTAGTTCGAGTGATCCATGTCAAAATGATCTCGACCGTCTCCTTTTAATCTCATCCGTCGAATTTTTAAATGCATTTTAATATATTAAAAAATTGAAATTCTGCATTTATTTACTCAAAACTTTGACTTATTATTATTTTTTATTTTATTTTATTTTTCCAATTTTTTAATTTATTTTTAAATTTTATTTTATTTTATTTTTATTTTTTAGTTATTTTTTAATTTTTTTAACTTTTTTAATTTAATTGTTTTTTATTATTTTATTATTCTTTTATTTTTGGATCCTCGAACTTAGCCTTTGGAAAAATCACCTAGGACCTAGGACTTAGGACTTATGAGGGGATAAAACAATTTCTAACCCTCAAGACACTTTACATCATGACTTTTATAATTTCACATCTCAAGGGGAAAAACCCATTTGACATAGACCACCCAGTTCTACGACACAAATATAATCTAGCAGATCAAGCAATTTGTAATAACCTAACCAAATAGTTAGAATTATTTTCAAATTACTTTTACACAGACTCGAAGCATACTAGGATTCCCCTAAGTTTCTAATGACAAAATTCTTTCCGGCGTTGGGGTTAGGCTGAAGGAAAACTCTGCCGATCATGGATCGGTGAGACAAAAAACCTTCCGGAACGTAGATTATCACTAGAAAAATAGGTTTGCCTAGGCAATTTACATACATGACTCAAATCTGCTAAGATTATTTACAAATTTACACATGCACATTAGGTTTACAATATAACATGATCAGGTCGACGATGATTGTAGAATGGCACGGACATATCGATCAAGCGCTATCCCTTTTGCAAAGAAAAGGGGGTGTACTGCTATGGGTAGTTGACATGTAGTGGTCAACAGGCCTCGAGTACCCCTTTTCCAGGCTTAGTTTATGGTATGTTGCTCCTTGACATAAAAAATTGTGCCTTAATCCAACTAAGAGGTACCTAGTTTACCCATTCACATACATCACCTTGAACCAATTGACTTAGAACATCTTTTAGGTTGATATATACTGAGAAACCTCCAAAGTGCTGAAATTTCACTGAAGAGCAGGATGTGGGGTGCTAAGGTGATAGTGGCAGCCATCTCATTGTTGTATCTTAGTCTAGTTCTTGCCTTGTGAGGCCTCTCAAAAGGCCTACTAGATTTTGAGGCAACAGTATGGATAACAATTCAAAGTAGAGATGGGCTCAATAGCAAATGTAGGAGAACAACTCGACTCAACCGCATAGGATAGGTGGAATTTGTAGATAGATGCTACAATTTTGAGGATGAGGTGGTTGGTGAAACTTATAAGAAATAATTTCATTCACATATATGACTTCAATAAATGTTTTGTTCACTGGAAAAAATGTTTCTATCCATAAGACCTTAAAAGTGTTTCTAATTTGGTCCCCATTAATAGGTAGAAGAACAACAAAAATAAATTTTTTAATGACAAATAGGTAGAGGAACAACAAAAATAAAGCTTTTGATGAGAAAACTTCACAGATGAGAAAATTACTTATGGATTGTAAGGATGATATCTGATGACACTTATGTGTAGTTATCTATGTAATTGGTTGCTCCTAATTTTAGATGCCATTTCCTTATACATTATTAAGAAAAATTGGATTACTAACCAAACAAGATGAGTAGCCAATGATTTTGTGTCAAAGAAGTATAAAATTTTATTAATTTCCATGTTGCTATAATATGCTACCATATTTAAGAAAGGTAAATTTGCTTTAAAAGCAATATAAAAGTTCTCTTATGTAAGTATTACAACCAACATACCATTTCACTCCCATAGTACTGCACTATGTTTTTATGCCTGAGCGAACTAAGCAAGGCTATTTCCTGTCAAAGGCAAGTTGAAACATCTATCAATATTCATATAGACAAAGTGTTTGTTAAATATACCTGAGACTACCTGCAAGGGTCTTAAAAAGTAAAAATGTCGAATTCACAGTTAAATGTATCATTACATAAATTTTAACTGGACAGTTACTCTGATTTCAAAATCAGAATGAGAGACTCTAAAAATATTCATGCATAAGAAATTTTACCTGTGATAACTGCTTTACACTTTCCTTGGACTTTGGATCATCACCAAACAGTGTAACTTCCTTCATCGCACACATTTTGCCACTTTCACTACAAAGATGGAAAAAGAATTGAGTGGAAAAAATAACAAAAAGTGGCTACACAGCAACCAATCTGGTTTCAAGGCAAAAATACAACATCGACCAACAAAAGTGAATTTACAAATCCATTTTACAAAGACTACACATCTTCATGATAAGACACATGCCGATTGTGAAATATAGCAACTTTGTTACAAAAAATACAATAAGGTAACCATGCAAGACAACAAGGGTTAGGAAACCAATGACATGGAAAAAATCAAGTTATACTAGGCATGTCATAGAAGTTCTCAAAAATATATGCTAGAACAGGCTTCCCAACGTATGGGCATCCTTTTGCATAAATGATCACAGCATAGTAAAATCATACATGTGTACCTGTTAAGACCAGCATAAACATGTCCAAATGTCCCCCTTCCTAGCAGTTTTCCCTTCTTCCAGCGAGATCCAGGACTTGGAGGATTGTCTTGCCTGCCAGGACTCCGGGGTACTCCAGATGATGTAGCAGGTGTTGAACAGGACATAACATAAGGTAATGAATTAGAAATAGACAACGGTGGCAGAGGCAAGCGATGACAAGGGTGTTTCCTTTCTTCTGGCCAGCTAGTTGGAGATCCAGGAGCTGTTCCACTAGCACGATGATGCAAAGGTGTGACTGCCCCACTCTGAACTCTTGAGCTTGGACCACTTGTCATTCTTGGACTAGGATTGGGAGAACATTCCGGGCTACCTCTGCTCTGCTGCCAAAACGGTTGCCCAATCAGATCTCCACCCATGGAATTATGACCTGAATTGTGACCAGAACCAGGACTTGAACAATGGCCTGAGCCAAAGAAAACTACCTCAGGAAAGGATTTAGCCGCCCAGAAAGCACTGTTGGGAGATTGCTCAGAACCATAAACCCTCATTGGACTTCTTGAAGGACTAGACATGGAACTATCCAGCACATTCCCTAGTGCTGCATTAACTGGAATTTGCAGATGTGCTGGAGCCTCTGTATTAAAGAATCCTCTTTTGGGTGAAGATGAAAGATAATGATGGCTAGAAAGAGGACTACCAGGCCTCAGTATATCCTGTTTTGCACATTTCACGCTAATCTTGGGAGATTGCCCTGCATGCATCACACTTAAGTTGCACATAGCAAAATGTCAGTGCAAACAAAAAAATTTAGCACATTGAGAAATCATCTCGATCAACCTTAACAGTAGAGCATAATGTTTCTTCAGCTAAAGAGTCAAGAATACAAGTGAAGAGCTGAAAAAAGGAAGATGCATGATAATGTGAATAAATGACCACAGCAATAAACTAACTTTGACAAACTTACCCAGAACCTCCATAGCCATCAGCAATCACTCTACCAGCAAGGCCTGCATCAGAATGCTTATAATTAGTATGCCCTGGCCCACTGTCCTGCTGCAACTCTGCAGGTTCATCACTACCTACAGAGCTCACACTTGAAACGGATGTAGAAGATAAGCCTCCATCTACACCTGCAATATCCAACCGGTTCAATACCTGGTCGGGTGAAGGAAGTAAACATGGAGATGATCTCCCAGACCTATTCCTAGAAGGCTGATTCAAACTGATCCCAGGTTCTGCACAACATAGTGCTGATGGCAGGGGAAGTGGTTGCCCATGTGGCCTTTCAGCAAAACTCTGAGAACGTGATACATAGGCAGAAGGCAAAGGTGATGCTGAGTCTGTTCTAGGTCCTGAACCATTCTCTGAAGCTGTATCAAGACTGCAGCGCCTAGATGCTCCTGAAGATTGGAAGCTTCCCTTTCCTTCTGATGAGAATTTCAATTTTCGGAAATGCAGAGCATCAAGTAAGTTATCTTTACTTCCCTTCTTCTTCACTTCTTTAGAAGAGGATTTCCTCCACCATGATGGCATATTGCCGGCCTGAAAAACTACTAAGCCAATAGTTTCTAATGTAAGATAGACTACGCCAACTGGGCCTGATTAAACAGCACGCACTATTGCAGCTTTAGATGTGATGTATAACCAAGGAGACCCTTCGCATAGCAGCACCCTCAATAGAGAGGTCTAATACAATCCAAAGGAAATTACATCTGCAACTTGAAGATGTTACAAAACTTGAAATCACATTAAAGATGCAAAGTAATTGAATGTATTGAAATTTTGTTCCCTAGAATGTACCAAAATACAAGTCTTGCTCCTCTTGAAGAAAGAACCAATCTTATATCATGGTCTCACAAATGAAGAACTTGAGCAGATCAACAAATACTGAGGTTAATCCAGTCAGTTTCCTTCCATTAAACAAAACTTCGAATAATCATGGAGGAGTTGTGAAATATAAAGTAACCTGCATTTTGAAATTGATATAAGAAGGCAATTATTTTCCGACTTCGCAGCAATTTATTTACAAACACAAAGACAATACATGAAAAAAAAATTACCACATGATAAACATGTAAAAGGAAATGAACATTGAAAATGCTTGACAGCTCTGAGTATGAAGACCAAGTTTTTGGCCACTGTCTGCATTGGAACATGGAGAGATTGTATTGTTTGAAAAATACTTATTCCAGCTCTTAAAGACCTAAATTGGTGATACATCATACAGAACAAAATGCTTATATTTAAAAGGAAAAGAAAATTGCATCAAAAATGTACCATACATGCAGCTACAGAACCTGGAGATCATTTACCTTACCAAATGATAAACATGTAAAAGGAAATGAACATTGAAAATGCCTGACAGCTCTGAGTATGAAGACCAAATTTTTGGCCACTGTATGCATTGGAACATGGAGAGATTGCATTGTTTGAAAAATTACTTATTCCAGCTCTTAAAGACCTAATTGGTGATGCATCATACAGAACAAAATTCTTATAGTTAGAAGGAAAAGAAGCATCAAAAGCTTACCATACATGCAGCTACAGAATCTGGAGATCATTTACCTTACAAATGAAAGGTGTAGAATTTCTATCCTATTCACCATCCCATCAAGCTAAGCTAAGACACGGCAGGTACTGTAACACAAAAAAATATGTAAAATTCTTCTACGCTCTTCACAATGCCAAAATCTTATTATATGTAAGTTTGCAATGATGAGCACTAAACCTTTGATCCCTTGCCACTCGAAATCACTCGCACATGTAAGTCTATATAACAGCTAAAAGAAGGTAACTTGCTTCAATATAATTGGATCAACTGAAATTCCTAAACAGAAGCTCCAATGTATGCATAACAGCTATAATCATCTATGATCCCTGTTACCCACCCATGTGGGTACCCCATATGAGAAAAAAAATTCTCCCAATGTTTCAGCCTGCCAGCCAGCAGCCTTACGATGATCCACATATAGCTAGCCTTAGAGGCTCATCCACATATAGCTAGCCTTAGAGGGCTCCTCTCATCCATGCTCCGGTCAGTGTTTTATTTTATCTAGCCTGCTCATTCAACGAAGGTGGGCCATCTATTATAAGGTACATTAACCATTTTATGTATTCAAGGGCTTTCATTTAATGTTTAAAGCAGTGTTGTAAATATCACAATTATCGCAATAATATCGTCGTAATCATCACAACAATCTGCCATCTTTCAATTTATCACAATAGTTTAAATTATAGTGTTAATTTTGTATTTATCTCAAAACTATCTGAATTTATTGCCATGCTGCTGGAGAAAAAGGGGATAAAGTTCTGGTTCAGGGTTTTCGACCTTATTTCGCAAATTTTGCTAAGGGATATTGAACTTTGAGGCTACTGTGACCATTTTCCATCAAGCAAACAAGGGGAAATTTATACTTTTCATTGCCATCAACTAAGCATTGTGGAGTGGGGATCTACTCCAATCTACCAGATCCATATTCCCAGATCTGTGAAAAAATTATGCCCTCATTTTCTTTGATTTTCAAGTATAGGGTTTGCCAATGTCCATTAGCTATGCCACTTCTTGCGCTTTTTTAATGAGAGATTTAATACTTATACACCTATGATATTTTAATTGCAGCATTATTCAAGTTTTTTGTGGATTTTGATTTTGAATTTCCCCATTTTTTATGCACCGTAGGTCCAAATTTTAAAATTCAATCAGAGCTCTCCAACATGCCAAATCCAATGGACCGAATGTGAGAGTATGGTGAACCATGTCAGGGTGATAATAGAGCAAAGCTGAGTTGCCTGCTATGTGGAATGGAAATGTTTGGGAGAATCACCCACTTGAAATAGCACCTTGCCCAAGACATAAAGTGGATATTTTCCCTATAGCTACCCCAGACATTGTCCTGATTTCAAAGAACTCAATTCTTGATAATGCTAGAAAGAGAGATTAAAGTGAGGAAATGAGAAATTGCAAGGGAATCACAAGCTTCTCAAGTGCAAGGCAAACCTAATCCTTGGCCACACCTTCTTAATGCGATATGATTATCGGATTATCTAGATGCCTCATGATGATCATCTCATGAGATGCATTTATTTTGTTTTGATGCAATTTTGTCTTATCATGTTAGGGCTTATGACTCGGGATAGATATCATATTTCAGCATCAATGACTGATGTACCACTTGACATCTTATACATTTTATATTGCAGTTTTATTTTTGTATTTGTGTGGCAATGTGTTCGTTTGATGTTGATGTTGCTTGAAAAGAATAGAACTTTGAAAGAAAAGAAAAAAATTGTACCTTTTAAGTTTCTCAATATTTTTTTATGTATTCCCTGATATTGTCAATAATTTTAATTTGGAAGCCCCCAATGATAAATTGTTGATAATGACAAATGTAACATTTTTAGCAGTGTCTATTTTTATGCATACTATATATGGCAGGGTCCCCCTATCTATTACAAGCATTTTCTACTTACTTCTATTTTTTAGGGGACTGCTATTTTTGGCATGTCTATTTATAGCAGGGTGAGGTGACAATCTAGGGGTGACATGTGGCAGCTCATGCATTGGACAAGTGGCAAGGTTACAAATGAATCATCAATCAAATGGCAAAGCACATGGGTGTGACATGGCAGTTTATAAAGGCAATCAATAAAGGGTGTGACAATCAATAAAGGCAGTTTATTTTCCCTCTGCCATATTTTTCTCTCTCCTAGTGTGTTTTGGTTTCACCTTTTCCCTCTTACTTGAACTCCTTTCCCTCCTATTCCCATTCCTATTCTCTCTCCAGCTGCACTCTTTCCCCTTCCTACTCTAGCTCCTTGTGACACTCCACCCTTCCCTCAACAAAAAAGAATGTTTTTCCCTCAACAAGTCAAACTACTAAAATTATGCCAAATCGAATCTACTAAAAATACATGAAGAGAAAAATAGCCTAGTTAGAATTGCTTGGGGATAATATTAACCGAGTTAGTCTATGCCAAAGATGCCTTGAGATATTTTTGTCACAGTGGAAATTACCAATAATAATCCAAGGATCTTTTACCCAAGGTGAACTATCTAAAAGTGTGCTAAAAAAATATTTTAATCTCACGACAACTCAACGACACTTCAATTTAACTCTAGCATGGGCCACTTAACTAGATTTCCTCTCCAATATGACAATTGTTCACTCAACAAGCTTCTTTTTCAAATGCGCATTGATGGCCAATTTTCAAGAATTCGACCTCGTCTTTGCATTAGTACAAATAGAGTAATTAAAAGGGAGAAAACACAATAAATTCAAGGGGAAAGCCAAATACAACTCAAATTATCTTGAGCCAGCATCAAAAATACTCTCATCTCCATCATTATTCTTTCCTCTCTCTTCTAGCTTTTGCAATCTTGTGTCTAGATATCATTGTCTTCAATTCTTTAACAGTCATCTTAATGTAGCCAACCTTTCGGCTCTTGCACAATAAACTTCAGTTTTGATCCAATAAATCTCTTTAGGTTTGTTTGACCATTGAAGTTTCAATGAAATTGTATGCAATTAAGAGTTATTTCACCTAGCAATATAGTAAGAGCATCTGTAATGTCCCTTTTTCTGGGCGTTAAGAGTAGAGACCATCTCAGTAGCCTAGGCTACTAATGAAAATTAATTGCAGGCTATAAGTGAATTAATTAATTAAAGTGTCTGACAAAAGAGAATATTATAAAGTCATTTTACTAAGAGAAAAGGTGACCAAAGCCCCAAGGCTTAGCTCAATTGGTCAAGTTCCCATCATTAAAAGTACCTTGCTAATGGGAGGTCACGAGGTCAATTCTCCTTGATGCTCTTGGGGTTAGGCTTTGGTAAAGGAGTCAGCGAGAAGCGATCCCTTTAACTAGATCTGCCTAAATAGTTAACATGGACGTAGAAACCACCGATCACCGATGTCTATGAACCACATTGAAAAAAGAGAAAAGGTGACCCATAATATTCGAAAGGCCCATAGTATTGACCATTGTATTCAGATAAGCCATGGTAATAAAAAGAGAAGCAATAGCTCATCCATAGGTATGTGAAAATGATTTGGTTAACTAATTTGCTAGGCTCATTGAGCTTCATATGGGGGTTCGTAACCCTAGTGTATATCTTCTTCGAGGGTGAAACTATCCTCCCTAGCGATCAAAACTAGTTTCGGTGGAGAAACAACCCCACCCTAGCTAGTCAAAAGGGAGAACCATTACAAGTTCTTTAGTGGTGCTTAACAAGGAAGTAGGATTGAGAATTGTCATAATTTGCGATTCAAGAGATTGATGTATTTCCAACACACCGAGATCACTCTGGCAAAAGCAATTACATTACAAAGGTCGAGTTACTTAGGGAAACGAAATATCTTTGAAAAGGGCATGTCATTTCAGTATTTCCAAAGACCGAGTTTTTGGAAACTCGAAGCCAACCATAACAGCGACAACCAAGATTGAGTATGGAGGATTTTTGCCAGGTTTCCAAATCTGAATTAATGTAAATTTCTCCTTAGTTTATTTAATAAAATTGGTTAGAATTTTTGGTGTGGCATTTCTTTAGAAAATTGTGGTTACTAACTCTCCAAACTTTTGATTGGAATTTATTTAAATATACCGACAAAATTATCTGAATTTATTTAAATATACCGACAAAATTATCTATGGAAATTTTCTGAAGAAATGAAAAGAGGAGTTCTCAAAATTTATAAAATAATTAAAAAAAGATATTAAATTGTTATTAGAACGTTGGGCAAGAATTGACATCAAGCTTTCTCTTGGGACAGGCAGATTTCTTAAGACAATACTCGAACCAGTCCCAGAGATAAGCGAACTTCATCTGGCTCTTCGGAGCTTGTAACTGTAAGCCACGGAAGCGCTGCCAAAAATCAATAGCAGATTCATGAGGAGCCCTTCGTTCCTGTAACGATTTCCAGTCAAGATGGTCTAGATTAAAATGATGGAACCTGTCTTCAATAAGATCACAGAAGTGCTGACATGAGTGCACGGTGTCAGCCGGTAGGCTAAGCACCCAACTAAATGGGGATTCGCAAAGTGTGAATGCAAGCAGCAGACCGACCTGTTCGTCACTAAACTCGTCTTCCTCATAAATCATGGAAAGGAAGTTATGTAAGTGCTCAGGCCAGGCCACTTCACCTTCACCATCATACGTGTGAGTGGACAAGAGATTGAAAAGCTTCCCCGAGATGGAGACACCTTCACGATTCGAAAAACACCTCGAGGGAGGAAGAATGCAAGATTCCATGAAAGATATGCAAATGTTCAAAACTGGATGAGAGGACACTACTTATCATCAAGCCTTCTTTTTAGTGCCAGAAATGTTGACGGTGCTAAACCCGCCAACATGTCAAGGGGATCTTCCCAGTAAGAAGTCCCAATTAGACCTCAGACGATTTGGTGTAGGAGTCCCAGCAATGGGTCGTAAGGTAATGCCTTGACCGCAATGTTGCACAAAGGCAAGTAAGATAACTCTGCCACTAGCAAGGGTGTGACTGATGCAGTGAATCAAGGAATGAGTATGAGAGGTTTCAACACTTCAAAGGGGGAGGAAGGTGAAAGTGAGTTCCAAGTTGAAAGGGATCAGTCCCAACTCAACTAGGAACACACCACACAAAGGACATGCACAGCTTCCAACAGTGCAGTCGACACGAATGCGGCAATCCCAACATACAAGGTAAGATAACACAAACAACACTCACGGATCAGTCTGAAACGAGTGTGACGATTGATATAACAAGGTTTAGAGAAAGGTCCGTCTAGTGTCGGGTAGAGCAGTCGAAACGGACAGTGACAGCATTAACAACATATGCAAGACATTAACAACAATATTCATATAATTGCATGTGAATCAGTTCATACACAAGTACGCAAGTTAAACAACATATATCATTAAGGCAATCTGAGCAGTCCAACTACAATAACAACATATGCATGAAAATGTGTTGGCTTTTATGGTATAAAGAAGTGCAAGTCACAATCATACAATACACCATGTAAACCTGCTAGCCATATCAATAGAACGTTACAGCCACATCCACCTGCTCCTCCAAAGAGATGTACTAGCTCCATGCAGTGGAGAAGCCAAGGCACGTTAAATATTGTCCAAGTCTTCTTCAAGATAGTCTTAGTAGAAGCTTGGTTGACCAAAATCTCTTACAATGAGTTATGAGGGACTATTTATAGCAAAGGGTGGGGTGACCCTTGACATTCCCCTTTGTGACAATTCAACCACCGTCATGACTCTTCACCTACTCTATGACATTCCCCTTTGTGACAATTCAACCACCCTCATGACTCTTCACCTACTCTATGACAATTACATCCAACTGTTGACACTCGACTTACACTTGACATGACTCAACATTACAATGCACATGTACTCATGTGAGACAACATGGCTTGAGCAAGCCTTGCAAGACATCACTGGCACTCGATCCACTGTGGTGAGACCAACTCTTTGACATGCTTGTGATGGTGAAGCTGCTGAGCTGATGCCAAGCTTGTTCGTCCGTGATGGTGTGCATGTATCTCATGTTGACATCTTGCTGAAGCGAACTCTTGCCTCCGTTGTTGCCAGTGCATTGGTTAGGCCCCTTCATCCAACTCCTCTGCTAAAATGCGCATGGTCTTCTTGGGTACGGTTGAACTAGCAACACAATGATGCATAGTGTCCGTGTTGATCTTCAATTGTGTGTTGGTGGTCATGCGCATCAACTTGCCAAAGTGCATGTTCAACCCCAATTGGGCTTGTTTCTTGTCTTCGCCTTGGTGAGTGTGTTGAATGGGTTGGATTGCATGTGTGCACTCAACGACATGCATGTTGCTGGATCTTTTGCATGTGTCAACAACACTGCTCTCCATGTTTGCTCTGTGTCTGCTATTGGTATGGATCCTTAACTTATACTGGCGCAATTTCATCCGTGAGTGCATGTTGCGCCCATTGTTGTTCATGTTCCTGCTGCAACTTATTGGTTTGACTATACAGATTCATGTTCTTCCTAAGTTGCAGCTTCGGCACATGCAACTCCTTCTTTGTTCCATCTTCTGCCTTCGCGTGATCTTCATGTCGCGCCATCACTTCATAGTCTGAGTCTCCAAAGTTGCTTTCATTATCAGTGGATCTGCTTGATCTTGCAACTTTGCTCCGCCTCTATGTTGTCAACAACCTTCCTCTTGCATCCATTTTGTTCGCTACATTCAGTATGCTGCCTTCAATTGTTGTTCATGATGTTGCTCATTGTGATGCTGCTGCTTGATGTCCTTGTCCATGAAAAACTTGATGTCTTCGTGAGTAGGTAAGCCCATGGACACTTGATCGACTGCATCCCTAAGTGTGCTCTAAACGGTGTCTTCGTCTCTGCTCTCTTGGAAACCATTGTACTTGTACTGCTGAGAGGTAAATGAACACTTGTGATACCTGGAGACATGGCAACACCCATAGCAAGCAATCTGTCACTCGAAAACCAAAATGAACATGTGACCTGCAATATACCTAGGTGAATGATCGTCAAGGTTGTGCAATTTTGGTCGGGAGGTCGGGAGACCGATTGCCAAGACTGCACAAGGCACAATCCAGGCTGCTGGGAGACTCACTGACTACTGGAACTGCAAAATGCGCAATCCAGTTGGGCAGTTGGCTGCTGGGGTTGCAGAATGCGCAATTCCAGCTAGGAAAGACTGTTGGCCCAAGGACAGATTTGCACAAATTTTTGGGCCAAGCAGCCACTGACCTCCAGAAATGCACAATTCAGTCCAGGAGGCCAGTGCTGGGCCACATTGCACAAATATGGAAAGGAAGGTGAGCCTTCCTTCTCCAGATTGCACAATGCAGCCTTGGTGAAGGCAGAGACCGGGCCAAGGTTGAGACACGGCCAAATCCTTGGGAGACTGCACCATTCTTGAGGATCGAGTTTATTGAGTAGGAGCCAACTCATACCACAGATGAAGCAATTGTTTCCAAAAAGGAAAAACTTTGCAAGACCAACTTCTTTAATAGTCAGAGGTGGTCGAATTTAGTATTCTTAGATCGTGTTGCCCTCAAAGGCCAGTGGATTAGCTAGTCATAATTGCAATTGTATGTAGAAAAGGTCATTCGAGGGCCAATTTTCTTAGTATATAGCTCATGCGTTGGGATTCAACGCATTAGGAACAAAATCTTTGTGGATGGTCAAGTAGTCTTTGCTGGTAGATTTCTGAAGCATTATCTCTTAAATCCTGTAGCAACCAATTGATGCAGCAAACTATTCCCTAGAACCCTAGAGGACTTTGGTAGTAGAACTAGTAGCCACACCACCTTCCTAAGAAGTTGAGCTTGTTAGCAGAAGTATGGTGGAATCACCAAGTTACCATGAATAAATGCTTAACATATAGACATTAAGTCTATTCAATAAAAGGATTGATGATTTGGTCAAGTATCAGTGCTTGATGATCTTCTTGCATGTTCTGTTTCTTTCTCATGATATATGCAAACCATTATATCAATACATAAGGAAAGGCCATTAGTGTAGTCATTTTATGTATCTGCATACAAAAAAGCTTGACGAAGTATGGTTTCCTAACTGTTTGACAAAATTCATAAGAAGATTTGGTATAGTAGGTGAATTTCCATGGGATTGGCAGTTAAAGATGGATTTTATCAAGCAATTAGCACTCCTTTGAAATCAGTACAGCAATATGCAAGTTGGTTCCTTGACAATGATGTTTTCAGGGAGAAAAAGAGTAATGCAGAACAACAAACCCTTCTCAAAGGGAGTCCATGTTGCTCTCTAGAACAAGCAACCAAAGAATCAGCAAACAGAAAAGGAAGTGGGAAATTGGTTGTTTGTACTAGGGTCAAATTTGAAATTTATGAAGGCCCATTGTTTCTCTACACCAAGAGAACTTCTCAGTGCTCACAAACTTTGTCAATGCATCTGCAACATTCTTCAAAGTGTCATTTGCAACATTCTTCTTAGTGTCATCTGCAACATTCTTCAAAGTGTCATTTGCAACATTCTTCTTAGTGTCATCTGCAACATTCTTCAAAGTGTCCAACTTTACTAACAACACCTTTTTATATTCAACCATATCCCTCACAAAGTGATCTTGTACATCAACATGCTTTGCCTTTGATTGATAGGTAGCGTTTTTTGCCAAGAAAATTACACTTTAGTTGTCACAATTTATCCTTATAGCGTGTACCAACCCATACTTGAACACAATCTCTATAACCAAACTACTTCCTTGCTTGCATGAGTGGTTTCCATGTATTCAGTTTCTGTAGTTGAAAGTGCCACTACATATTATCTCTTGCTTATCCAACTAATTTCTCCTCCAAATATGTTAAACACATACCCACTTCTAAATTTTTTTTGATCTAGATCTTCGGCCTAGTCTGCATCAACAAAGCCACGTATGTCTAACACTCTGTCCAATATTGGTCTTGCTTGGTAGCACAAACCATAATCACTAGTGCCACGTAAATACCTAAGAACCCTCTTTACTGATCTCCAATGCTCCTTCCCTGGTTTTGTCATAAACCTGCTCAATAGTCCCACTACATGTACAATGTTTGGTTTGAAACAAACCATGGCATACATCAAACATCCAACTGCACTCGCATATGGAACACGAGACATGTCCTCTTCCTCTTTCTATGCTTTGCGACATTGTTCTGTAAATAACTTTACACCTACAGGAATCAAAACCTTCATCGTCTTACAATAAACCTCTGCAACATTGTCTTGACATACTTCCTCTCATTTAACCAAGGTTTCCTCTTTGCCCAATCTCTTTTAATTTCCATGCCCAACATAAAATTTGCAACACCAAGATCCTTCATGTTAAATTAGAGATGACAATTGGGTCTTCACATCCTGGATAATTTCTCTGTCATTTCCAAACAGCAACATATCATCCACATACAAGGCCAAAAATATAACACAATCACCAACTAATTTAAAATACACAGTGATTTGCTTTGCTCCTTGTGTAGCCAAATCCATGTATACATGTATCATATCTTTGATATTGCATCCTTGGTGATTGTTTTAACCCATACTGAAACTTTTTTTGCCTACATACTAGTTCTTTCTTACTCTTCACTGCAAAGCCTTCTAGCTACTTCATGTAGATCTCTTCTTCCAAATCCTCATATGGGAATGTTGTCTTCAAATCCATCTATTATACCTCAAAATCAAAAGCAGCAACAACAGATAAAAAAGAAATCTAATAGAAGCTAACCTGGCAACAGCAGAAAAATATCACCAAAATCAATTCCCTACTCCTCAAAATAACCTTTTGCTACTAACTAAGGTTTGTATTTCTCCACTTTACCTTTTGTGTTCAACTTCTTCTCAAGCACCCATTTTTTATCAATGGGTTTTCTTCCAATTGACAACTAGACCAAATCCCAAGCCCCGTTCTTGTCCAAGGCTGCCATTTCTTCAACCCTGGCGTTTTTCCAAAGTTTGCCATCCTCTGAATCCACTACCTCCCCGACAGTTCTAACATCATCATCAACAATGAATAAACCAAAATTTGAACAAAAATCAAGTGGAGTATACCTCGCTCCCTTCTTTTGCGAACCAATCTCCTCAAAACCAGAGTGTTTGGTTCTTATTCTTCTAATTCTTGTTCTTTTATTGAGTCTAATTCTTCATCTTCAATTCAAACTCTATCTTCTCTAGTTCCTTTTCCCTTGGTAGGACTTCATGACATCGTTCACTTCTCTAGATACCAGTGTTGCACAACTCGTACCCGTATAAGACTCGTTTGACTATTGACTTGGCATCTCATATAATAATCGGGAACGGCCCGTATAAGTGTTAGGGTCCAACCTAACCCCCTTATTTATGTAATAGGATTGAGTCATAGTTATAGTTAAGTAAAGAGTCAATAAAGCCCATATTAATAATTGTAAGTGGTTAATCCGCATTTAATAAAGGGACCACAGTTAGTTGCAAATGGGCCATGGTATTAGATAGATGGTATTAATAAGAACCATGGTATTGCCCCATGGTATTGCATGTATGAATCCTATATAAAGGATAGAGACTCCCCTCAAGGAGCATCGTGTCTTATTTTGTAATTGAGCTCAGCTCTATTGGAGGTTACCCCCTCGAAGAGGCAAGTGAACATTGCTTTCTGAATAATAAAATACTTCTTGTTATTTCTCATTATTCTATGTTCTGGGTATATTTCTTCACATATTTGGTATTCTGGTATCGTCTTGCAGGATAAGAGCATAACAAGTGGTATCAGAGCGCTTTCCAGGGCCGATGGGATCTCCAATTTTTAGCAAAAACTTTTTTGGTTAGAGACATGTTCTGGCGTCTTTAAACCATGGGATCTATCGTTGAGCACACAACCTGCAAATTTGGGGAGGCATGCACGCAGGAAATACAAGAGGTGGTCACGCTTATTGGACTCCCTTGTAACCCCTATGGGTACCCCTTCGAGTGGTAGCGCATTAGACAAAACCGTGCACGGACTCTCTTCCAAGTACCCTCTGGGTATATCGGAAGCCCCCTAGCTCCCTTGAAACCTCGCCATAGATAAACCGTCGGTCGTCTTGCTGCTACAGTACACCGAGAACAGCACTCGAAGAGATTACTCGTGCGTACGATAGGGTAGTCAGGTTGTATAGCGAAGGGTACAGTTGATCCTCCTTGGTTAGTGCCCTGAAAAATTGGGCTGAGTACTACTGTCAGACCCTTATGTATATTGCGATCTGTAGCACCTGATACTCCTGGAGACCATAGTTCCCTTCTCTATCTCTAGATCACACATAATCTTTGCCAGATCAGATCTCGCAGGTGGGGTTTTTTCGCCACAGCAGCAATCAGTTCCGTCGTTCAGATCTATCAAATCAGCCATTCAGATCTATGAGATCCGCAGCAGCGATCAGTTACGCCGTTCAGATCTGACTAATTGTGTGGGTTCCTATACCTGGGCGTGATTTTCGGAGGACTTTGGGCAGCATTGACATTTCTGGGATTCGACTACTGCAGTATTCTGAGACCCCCCAGGGCGCTTATTGGTGACCTAGCCCATAAGAATCAGGCCGACGAGCTGAGCAAGGTGGTACCATTCAATTGTTAGTGCCAAAAATTTCAGGCGGTCCCAAATTTCAAGTACATCAGATCGGTGCATGGTACAAACTAGAGCTCAAGCTATGGCCAATGAGAGGATTGACAGCCTTGAATCACAATTTCAAGATGTCATATGGCAGCTAAAGAACTTAAATGAAACATCTCTAAGGGCAAGGTGGTGGAACGCGCGGAGGCATATATTGGCAATGCAACTATTGAGGGCGAGTCTAGCCCGTCTCTTCACCTCTTTCGCTCCCACCACCACCCAAGCTAGACATGTATAAATTTGATGGCTCTCACCCAGCCGCATGGATAGCACAAATGGAGCAATATTTCACACTGAATTACATCCTGGATGATGCGACTCAGCTTAGTGTGGGTATCATGTACTTGGACAATGAAAGATGGCAATGGTGGCAATGGCATCAACGTTGCTATGGAAGGCCCTTGACTTGGTAGACATTCAAAAAATCTCTTACGGATCGCTTTGACCATGAATCTAATTTTTTGGGTCATCTCACTAAGCTCCGACAAACAAGAACAGTGAACGAATATATTACAACCTTTGAAGCCTTAGCTTTCCGCACTGGAGGTCTACACGATGAATTCTACGTGGAATGTTGTCAGTGGCCTCAAAGAAGCCATACAAGCCCACATCCGACTGCACCACCCTAGCTCATGGTTGCATGCTTGCAGGATAGCTCGTGAAGTAGAACGTGCGTTAGCGGCCCAGTCCAATCGCCCAAATTTCATCGCCAAGGGTTGCCCCACACAGGGTCAAAGCACTACCCAAGCACTCAAGGTTCAAAAGGTGTCACCCACAGAAATGGCGGAAAGATGAAAGCAAGGATTGTGTTACTATTGTGATGAGAAATACTCCCCCGAGCATAAATGCAAGGAGCCCAAATTCTTTCAAATTGATGCTACTGATCACAGTTCATCGGAGGAAGCCCCACCACTTGAGGAACCAAAGGAGGAAGAAGAGGACAACCAACTGGACAATGTCCCTGAAGAACCAGTTATCTCACTACATGCTTTGGCAGGGATTTCTTCTCCCCAAACTCTCAAAATCAGAGGTTTTATTAAGCATCGCCCAGTAGTAGTCTTGATTGATAGTGGCAGTACACACAATTTTATCCATCAAAGAGTCGCAAAAGCAGTGCATTGTTTTGTCTGAGCAGAGTCTAACTTCCAGGTCCAAATTGCTGATGGTGAGACAATGAAATGTGAAGGGCGCTGTGAAAATGTCAAACTTCAAATGGGGGATTATCAATTAAAGACCCACATGTTTGCCATACACATGGGAGGGTGCAACATTTTCCTAGGTGTTGAATGGCTTCGCACACTTGGCCCAATCACAATGGATTTCCAGGAGTTATATATGAGCTTTAAGTAAAACAACCACACACATACCCTCCGAGGACTCCAGGTGGGAGCTCCCTCTATCATCAGCTCACATCGGATGGAAAAATTGTTAAAAAAGGGCCACCATGGAGTTATAGCCCAATTTAATGCCATCCAAGCCTTCGAACCCAATTCTCTTCATATTCATCCTAAGATGCAACAGATCTTAAACAACCATCTGCAGGTCTTTGACAAGCCTCATGAGCTTCCACCCTCGAGCAGGGAACATGATCATAGCATTACTTTGGTCCCAGGGGCCCAACCACCAAATGTGTGCCCATATAGATATTTGTTTGTCCAAAAGAATGAAATTGAAAAAATAATCAAGGAACTCTTAGAAGCAGGCATCATTCGTCCCAGCATTAGTCCTTATTCATCGCCAGTGGTCATGGTGCTCAAGAAAGATGGGGAATGGCGTATGTGTCCAGACTTTAGGGCCCTCAATAAGTTGACGGTCAAAGATAAATTTCCCATCCCGGTTGTCGATGATTTGCTGGATGAACTAAATGGGGCTCAATTCTTTACTAAGCTCGACCTTCGATCGGGCTACCACCAAATTCGCATGAAAGAAGTAGACATTCCAAAGACTACTTTCCGAACTCATGAAGGCCATTATGAGTTCCTAGTCATGCCATTTGGTCTTTGTAATGGACCATCCACTTTTCAGAGCCTTATGAACTACCTGCTCAAACCATGTCTCAGAAAATCTGTCCTTGTTTTCTTTGATGACATCCTCATCTACAGTCGCACATGGGCCACACATCTTCAGCGTGTAGATCTTCTCTTACAACTGCTCCACAAGCATAGATTATTTGTCAAGATGTCCAAGTGCTCTTTTGGCATGGAAGAAGTTGAGTATTTGGGCCACATTGTGGGGCGTGAAGGTGTCAGGGTGGACCCCAAAAATATCCATGCAATGCAATATTGTCCTCAACCAAAGACCTTGAAGAGCTTGAGAGGATTTTTGGGTCTCACAGGCTACTATCGCAAATTTGTTCACAATTATGGTCGCATTGCTAGGCCCCTCACTCAACTCCTCAAGAAAAATTCATTCCTCTGAAATGATGAAGCACAACAAGCCTTTACAGCTCTCAAACATGCCATGTGTTCCACTCCAGTCTTAGCACTACCCGACTTCACCAAATCTTTTGTGATTGAATGTGGTGCTTCTAGTACGGGTATTGGGCGGTCTTAATCCAGGAAGGTCGACCCTTGCCCTTCACGAGCCAACAACTAAGTGGGAAGAATCTGGGACAATCTACCTATGAGAAGGAGATGATGGGCCATCTTACATGCAGTAGATACTTGGTGACCATACTTATTGGGGCGACGTTTCCAAATCCGCACAGACCATCAAAGCCATAAATATTTTTTGGAGCAACGCCTATCCTCACCACAGCAAAATAAATGGGTCGCCAAAACGCTGGGATATGATTATGAGATAATTTACAAGAAAGGGCACGAAAATATTGTAGCAGATGCGTTATCCCGCCAATTCGAGGAGTAAAGTACCCTGCTCGCAATTTCCCTTCCCATTCCATAATGGATTGAAAAGGCTCGCAAGGAATGGTTTTCACATCCCTAGCTCTCCCAACTCATTAATCAATTGCAGACGGATCCAAATTCCACAGCGGGCTACTCGTGGCAGGATGAGATTCTTTGCTACAAGGACAAAGTCGTAATATCACCAACATCCAACCTCAAAAGCCGCATTTTGGCAGAGTTGCACTCATCTCCCACTACAGGACATTCAGGCTTTTAGAAGACATATGCTCGCACACGAAGATCATTTTTTTCGACAGGCATCAAAAAGGACATTCTTACTTTTGTAGTTGAATGTGACATCTGTCGGAGCCACAAAGGAGAAACAGTCAAACCCCCAAGCACATTACAGCCATTGACCATCCCGGCCTCAATCTAGACGGAGGTTTCTATGGATTTCATTACGAGTCTTCCAAAGTCAGGAAACAAGTCAGTCATCATGGTGGTTGTGGACAAACTTTTTAAGTATGCTCATTTTTGCGCACTACCCCACCCTTTTACACCGACTTTGGTCGCTCAATCTTTCATGGATCAAATCTTCAAATTGCATGGCATGCCCACTTCCATTGTGTCTGATAGTGACCCGATCTTCACCACTAACTTTTCGCAAGAACTCTTCCGGCTACAAGGTACCCAACTACAAGTCAATACTTCCTATCATTCACAAACTGATGGTCAAACTGAAGCAGTCAACAAATGTCTGGAGACCTACCTAATGTGTTTCACTTTAGAAAAGCAACATCTATGGGTACAGTGGTTACGTCTAGCCGAATGGTGGTATAACACCAACTATCATGCCACCACCAAAATGACTCCATATGAAGCAGTTTATGGTCAACTCCCTCCTTCCCCTACTTCTTATATCAAGGGATGCTTGAAGGTACAAGCAGTGGATCAACTCCTACAAAACAGCACAACCATGCTGGCCCACCTTAGAGAGAATCTTCATCAAGCCCAAAATCGCATGAAGCAACAAGCAGATCAACATCGCTCAGAACGCCAATTTCAAGAAGGGAATCAGGTATTTTTTACGTTGCAATCATATAAGAAAACATCACTCAAAGACAAGGGTTGTCAAAAATTATCTCCAAAATTCTACGAACCTTATCAAATACTTCAGCGCATTGGAGAAGTCGCCTACAAGCTAGCTTTGCCACCCACTACAAAAATCCATCCAGTCTTCCATGTCTCATGCCTCAAGAAAGTGATTGGGAACCATTGCAGAATTCAAACCAGTCTACCTGAAGTGGATGAAGAAGGGTCAATCTGGCTCCAACCTGAAAAGGTTCTTGACGCACGAGAACAACACCTGTGTGGCCGCACGATCAAGGAAGTCCTCGTTAAGTGGAAAGACACCTCTCCGGAAGATGCCACCTGGGAACCAGCCACTATCCTTCAGCAATTTCCGCAGCTTCAGCCTTGAGGACAAGGCTATTCTTATGGGGGAGGGCATGTGAGGGTCCAACCCTAACCCCCTCATTTATGTAATAGAATCGAGTCATAGTTATAGTTAAATAAAGAGTCAATAAAGCTCATATTAATAATTGTAAGTGGTTAACCCGCATTTAATAAAGGGACCACAGTTAGTTGCAAATGGGCCATGGTATTAGATAGATGGTATTAATAAAAACCATGGTATTGCATGTATGAATCCTATATAAAAACCATGGTATTGCATGTATGATAGAGACTCCCCTCGAGGAGCATTGTGTCTTATTTGTAATTGAGCTCAGCTCTATTGGAGGTTGCCCCCTCGAAGAGGCAAGTGAACATTGCTTTCTGAATAATAAAATACTTGTTGTTATTTCTCATTGTCCTATGTTCTGGGTATATTTCTTCGCATATTTGGTATTTTGGTATCGTCTTGCTGGTTAAAAGCATAACAATAAGACTCGGCTAAAAACAAAATTAAAAATTAAAAATAATAATAATAATAATAATTAAAAATATATATATATGGTAAATTTTAAGCACAAAAAAGGAACTAATGAAGGAAGTTCGCATTGGGTCCAGGGACAAGTCTTATACAGGTCCGTGTGATTTTGATACAAGTCTTACGTGAGTCAACAAGCAAACCCGAGTCTTACATGAGTCAGTGTGGGTAAGGGTCTTATGCGCAGGTTTTGTGTGAGTGACCCATTTCGACATATGACTCGTCGAGACCTGTGAGCCTTGAAGTGTCTTATAAGGGTCATGCTTCACTGCTAAATACCACATCTCGACTATACACAACCTTCTTTGTTTTTGGGTTCCAAAGCTTATAACCTTTTAAACCATCTTTCTACCCAATAAAGATGCACCTTTCATATTTATTATTCAACTTCATTCTTTTCTCCTTTGGAACATGTACATATGCATCACAACCAAATAACTTGAGATGTGAGAGAGAGGGTTTCTTACCAATCCATACCTAATCTAGAGTATTATCCTCCAACGTTGATGAAGGTGATCTTTTAACCAGGTAACATGTAATATCCATTGCATTTGCCCAGAATTCTTGTCCTAACCCAACATCATTGAGCATGCTCCTTACTTTTTCCATCAGCGTCCTATTCATCCTTTCTACAACTCCATTTTGATGAAGTGTGTATGGAGTAGTCTACTGTCGTGCTATACCACGCTTTTTACAGAACTTTTCAAATTCCTTCTCGTAGAAATCTCCACCATTATCTATCCTCAACACCTTAACCTTCTTCTCAGTTTGATTTTCCACCAGGGCCCTAAATTCTTTAAACCTGTCAAAGACTTCAGATATTTTCCCAAGGAAATATATGCATGTATTCCTCGAGAATTCATCTATAAATAACATGCAGTACACATATTTACACAATGATGGAACTAACACAGGTCCAAACAAATCTGTGCACTAGCTATAATATTCCCTCTACCATCTTAGCCCCAGAGGAAAACTTCACCCAATTATGCTCCCCATATACACAGTATTCATAGAAATCAAAATCCAGAATGCAATTAGACATACCTTCTACCATACCATTACCATGTAGCATTTGAAAGCCCTTTTCTCCAATATGTCCGAGTATTTGATGCCACAACAGTGTTTTATCCTGAGACTACAAGATTTATTTCCTTCTTTTGCTCCGCTCTAAGGAACAATAGAATTGTTTCATCCTTCAATAACAGTACTACCCAACAACTCGTTTAGAGTTCCAATCTAAACTCCCCTCATCAATACCAATGCTCCTCGGACCATCTTGCAAATATCTTTCTCAAACACGATTTTTGCATCTGCACCATCAATCTTGCTCACAGAAATTAGATTTTTGGCCAATCCTAGAATGTATTGAACACCAAGGAGTGTTTTAATTCTTCCACCAATCAACTTTAACTTGACTTTTCCTCATCCTATGATACTAGTTTTCTTGCCATCACCTAGGAAGATGTCACCACCATCATATATCTCGTACTCGCAAAACCACTCCCTATGGGAAGTCATATGAAAAAATGCACTTGAGTCAACCAATGATACCTCATGATCTACATGTGTACTTGAAGAAGCCAAGTACACATCCCCACCTTCATCTGAGGTAGTTTTAAGTTCTGCAAAAGAAGCATCATTAGATCCCTTTCCTTTCTCAATAGTTTTGGATCTACAATCTTTGTTGTAGTACCCTTCTTTTCCGCATTTGCAACATACCTTCACAAATTTTCCTGGAGATTTAGATCTCCAACTTGAGGACTTACTTTTATTTATGTTCTAGAAGCATCCTCTTACAGACAGGGTATCCCCATTTTGACCTTCCATGTTTTTCTATCTCATCTCCTCCGAAAACAACGATGAAACTATATCATCAACCTTTAAAGTCGTTGCATAACTACCTATGATGACAACCAAACTATCCCACAAGTCTACTAGGGAACACAATAAACTGATGCACTTATCTTCATCTAAAATCTTAATGTCAACAGATAATAATTGACTCACCACAGTATTGAATGCATTGAGATGCTTTGTCGCCAGGTCTCCATCCTTCATTCTCAGGTTATACAATGTCTTCCATATGAACAATTTATTTACCAGGGACTTAGACCAATAACTGATACATAGCCCCTAACTTGTCGCAAAAAGATTTTGTTGTACCTTCTCCCGAAACATTCAGCAACACTAAATCTGAGACACACAACTCTATTGTGCTCTTTGCCTTGCAGTCCAACTTGGTCTAATCTACTGATCATATTGTTGTTGGTTTAGTACCTGGATCCACAATGATCCACTGATCTTTATCCACCAACAGTTCCTCTATCTTGAGCTTCCACAACTCAAAAGTCTGTCCGTTGAATTTCTCAATCTCTATCTTTGCACTATTCATCATTTCCTTTCACCACAAGAATCGATCCTACAAATCTCCCACTGTAACAGGGTCTACCACAGGCCCGAGCAAAACCATTTAGCCACAAAGGCATCCCTTTGAAGCCAAAACTGCTCTGATACCAAATGTAGGCTTTAACCCTGTATAGATAATACTTGCAAACAAATTCTTAAAACTAATAGAAAAAAAGATAAAATGGCAATTACAAAAAATATACATAGATTTTTCTCCTAGAACCGAAAACCGAGAAAACCAGATTGAATTTTCATTAAGTTCCTTTACAATGTTAAAAAAATAATATAGACATGTTGAAGCATTCATAAACCCCCAATCCATTGCTGAAAATAGTAGCGGGAAAGGTCCTTCTTTGACTTGTGCCCTTAGTCAAAGAGACCAAAAAGCAGTTTTCCTTAGCATGCACGAGTTTATAAAAGTTAGGACGAGCTCCTAAAATTTAGGACGAATTCCTAAATATCAGGGTGAATTCCTATAAGTTAGGACAATTCGTGAAGCAGTTTGACTGATGTGCTGGAGTGGGAGGCTCAGTTGTTGTCTCCTAGTGCAAGTTATCTTTGGAAAAAGACTAGCGACTGAGTCTCAAGTTTTAAATTTGGCCAGGACGAGTTACATGAGTCAATTAGACTCAGTTAACTCAATCAATCACCAGTTCGATTTCCAGAAATAATAAACTTACCAGATTTAGCCTATTCAAAAAGCTTATAAGGAGGACCAAGGCACAGAATTATTCAATTGTTTTGTGAGCACAAGTTGGTGAGACAAGGCAATAGAGAGCACAAGTTTATGCAGGAGCTTGTGGTGGGAAGGGCAGATTGATAAAGGAGAATTCGTTGAGGAATGCGCTAGAATTTAGGAGTAATTCCTAAATAATAGGAGCCTCTATTATGCTAGGATTTAGGAGCAATTAGCGCAAGGAAATAGGAGTTGAGCCAGACAAGGAAAGGAAGAAGCAGGATCAGGTCTTGCAAGGGTGTTTCAACTTAGTACAAGCAGAGAAAACCAAATTGGTTTCTAGTGAAACAGGACTGTGTTGTAAGAGATCCATTGCTCTAAATTTCTATCAATAAAATTCTCAATCAAGCAGAGGTATTCCCAGTTTGGTTCCCTAGCAAAATTGTATTTTTGATATTGTGTGACTGTGTTATTTCTGTTCCTATTCTGCTGCAAATTAAGTAGAGAAATATTTGTGTCTTGGGTTACAACTTAGTTTCAGATTTGTTCATTCAAGCAGATCAAAATTTTCGTGGATTTTCTACATGGTATAACAGCATTGAACAGAATCTAAACGAGCACACAGAGAATGCAGTTGGAAGAAGACTGTCCTAAAGTTTTTTTTTTGGGCAACAGTTTTTGTGACATCACAAGTGCATTCAATCAAAATAAAGGAGCTACCTGAAGCAGCTGCAGATCTCAAGTGAAGCCAAGCCAAGAAGAAGATAAGGACGAATTTTCTAGTTATGTTTTTGTCTTAAGTTCTGGCAGATTGACTCTAGGAGACCTGTGTGAAGATATTCTGGGCATAGTTGTTTGAAGTGTGACAGTTTTGTGATCAGGCTGCAGAGTTTTTGTGTGAGAGAAAAGAAGGTTGTGACCTCTGTTCTGGGCTAGAAGTAGAGGTTGGGAAAGGGCTGAAGTTCTCTCCATGACAGTGCAGGGATTACGGGCTAGTTGGAGGAGTTAGCACACAGGTTGGGTGACTGGTTATCCACAGATTTGGAGGTGGCCACAGGCCTGAACCTTCCTCAGGTCCGAACTGTAACTTGGACGTGGATTACAGTCATGTATGCTCAGAACTGTGGTTATATCAGCTGAGGACAATGAGGTAAGTAAAGTGCTCTTTTATGTTGATTGAATGCTAGGTGATGAGGGTTGTTTGATGAGTTTGAGCAGCAATGACCATAGCTCTAGTTCAGTGGATAAGTAGCAGACTTATCACTGATAAGAGGGTTGTGTATGTGAGACATAAGTACAATATAAGAAGATTGTCTTACTGTTGTTCGAGGGTTGGTTCAAGAACCCTAGATAGAGTTGAGTATGTTCATACTAACCCCAGTTTGAAGACTGTTCAGAGTCTGGTATAGTTTTTGTAATTTTATGCTAAAGACGAGAGAGTCAAGATCCTAGGAGGTAATATATATGTTGTTGCAGACCTGAGATAAGAGGCTGCATTACCTCAAGGTTGGACCCGGAGTTCTGTGGCATATATGTTCATAAAGAGGGTCGAATGTGCTCGTATTGTTGCACAGTGATGCGATCTAAAAGAACAGTAGGAAAGGTTGGTATGGCGTGAACAACGAGGGACTGATCTAGCACAAGTAGTGTGTTGGGAGTAACAACGAAGAGGTATGTTCATAGGAGTGTTTGAACAGCAGTATTGTGGGCCCTAGTTCAAAGGTTTGAAGGATCAAATCTGTGATGAAAGGGTTGGTTGATTTAAGCCCTAGGATCAGCATTCTGAAGCGAATAGAAGGAGGACAAGTGGGCAGATCTGGTAGGCCTTATGACAATGATCATGGAGCAGCTAAAACAATATGTGAAGGCAACAGAGTACTATTCAGAAACGAAGTTGTGAACAGTGTTTCTCATGTGTGAGTATGCAGTGGGTAGATGTACTTATCTACTGTGAGAAGCATGCCTTGTTGAAGACCTCAAGTACAGTGTTCATGGAAGGATCATGGGTTGTTAGGAGGTAGATTCAAATGGGATCCCTAGTTCAGCTGATTAAAGGATCCATATGGTTGATAAGAGGGCAGTTCCAGAAGTCCCTAAGAGCAGTGATGATGGAGCAGCCATATCAGTGCTAGTGGGCAGTTTGTTGAAGACCCTAAGCACTGACGATCTTGGAGGAACTTGAGAGCAGCTAGTGGGCATATTTGTTTGAGACAGCTGCAGCCTCGAGTAGCAAGGCAGGGAGAGCCCAGAGTAGAAAAGTGGTTGAGTGAGAGCAGGATCGAGCTCTCAAGATGGTTTGAATCTAGGCTAGTTGGCAGTTGGGCTGGCCAGCAGGATGATGATGACCATAGCCTAGGGCGAGTGGAGGCAGCCACTCAGTCAGAGACTCCCAGTTTCAGGAGAGTTCAAACCAAGTGGGCAGAGGATTTGGCTAAGGGAGATCATAAAAGAGTTGAATCTTCCAGTACCACTTCCAGCCAGAGGAAGCAGCCACGCGGCGCTTACAACTGAAGTGATGGACTCACAGAACATGGTGGGAAAGAACAAGTCTTCGGATCAAGTTCCGCAGAAGAAAGCAGGGAAGTCTTCTAGTTCAGAGGGAGCAGCTATAGCAGCAGAGAACGTGGTAGTGTTGGAGACAGATCCAGGTGGACGAGGTTCTTCCAAAAGCACCTTCCTTGCTAAGAGGGAGTGTTGAAAATAGTAGCGAGAAAGGTCCTTCTTTGACTTGTGCCTTAGTCAAAGAGACCAAGAAGCAGTTTTCCTTAGCATGCACGAGTTCCTAAAAGTTAGGACAAGTTCCTAAAATTTAGGACGAATTCCTAAAAATCAGGATGAATTCCTATAAGTTAGGACAATTCATGAAGCAGTTCGACTGATGTGCTGGAGTGGGAGGCTCAGTTGTTGTCTCCTAGTGTGAGTTATCTTTGGAGAAAGACAAGCGAGTCTCGAGTTCTAAATTTCGGCAGGGCGCGTTACATGGGTCAATTAGACTCAGTTAACTCAATCAATCACCAGTTCGATTTCTAGAAATAATAAACTTACCAGATTTAGCCTACTCAAAAAGCTTACAAGGAGGACCAAGGCACAATATTATTCAATTGTTTTGTGAGCACGAGTTGTTGAGACAAGGCAATTGAGAGCACGAGATTGTATAGAAGCTTGTGGTGGGAAGGGCAGATTGGTAGAGGAGATTTCCTTGAGGAATGCACTAGAATTTAGGAGTAATTCCTAAATAATAGGAGCCTCTATTGTGTAGGAATTTACAGGGTAAGTTCCTCAGACAGAACACCAAAGGACAACGCTCACAAACAGATCACAGATCAATACACTAGTATTTTGACGTGGTTAAAACCCTCAAAGAGGGAAACAGTCTACGGCCTGAGCCAACGCGGCCACTTCAGGCAATTTATTAATAAAAGAATGAAAATTTACATATGCTTCTCTCATAGACGGATTACCCTACAAATGACCCTCCATGCTCTTTAAATAGAGATCATGGACCAATCGGGTGTTAAGCCACGGATCAAGTGTCGGTAATACCGAGGAGAGAATGAACCGTCGGATCACTACATATCGTGACAGTCGGATTGTAAGTTACAAAATTTACATAGTAAAGAAACACACTTTACCTAACTCTATACTAGACCAAGTTGTACTTAACTATTTCCTATGTGTCGGAATATCCTAACATCCCCCCTTCAGAACAACTTGGGATAGGATTGAAGGATTTACAAATATGACACAATAGGAGAAGGAAGGAGGCACTAGAGCCTATCCCCCCTTAGTGACAACTTCCTGAACTCCAACCATAAATCGAAGTTTAGTGAACTTCGCCTCTGTGAGAGCCTTTGTAAAGATGTCTGCAACTTGATCATCTGTTGAACAATATTGCACTTCAAGAACATGGTCGTGAATGAGCTTTCTGATGAAGTGCATGTGTAGTTCAATGTGTTTGTTGCGATGATGTTGGACTGGATCTTTGCATAGCTTAATGGCACTTTGATTATCACACCAAAGTGTAGTCAGATGCTGCTGCTGAAAGCCAAACTCTGACAGGATCTGACGAAGCCACAAGGCTTCCTTACTAGCTTCTATGGCACCACGATACTTTGCTTCTGCTGAAGAAAGAGAAATGGCACCTTGTTTCTTGCAAGCCCATGTAATAGGTCCTGAACCAAGAGTGAACACATTACTTGTAGTAGACTTCTGATCATCAGGATCACCAACCCAATCGGAATCGGTGAAACCAACCAATAGAGGAGATGCTTCGGCACTGTAATGAATCCCAAACTGAACTGTACCTCGAACATAACGAAGTATTCTTTTAGCTGCTTTCCAATGACTTTCACGTGGGTTTTGCATAAACCGAGCAACAAGGCCAACAGCAAAGGAAAGGTCAGGACGAGTGCGGGTTAGATACAAAAGTTTTCCTACAAGTTGACGGTATAAGGTAGCATCAACTTCAGGAGAAGTACAAGTGACTGAAAGTTTGACTCCAGACTGAACGGGAGAAGGGGCTGGCTTACAGTCTTCCATGTGAAAATGGCGTAGAATATCACAGGCATACTTGGATTGGGACAGGGAAATACCTTCCTTGGATTGCAAGACTTGAAGACCAAGAAAATAATGTAAGTGTCCTAAGTCTGTCATTTCAAACTTCCTTTTAAGACTAGACTTCACATGGTTTATAAGGTTGGGATCACTACCAGTCAGGTTAAAATCATCAACATAAAGAACAAGAATGATAAGAGACTTGCCCACTTTCTTGGTGTAGACAGTATTGTCAGAATGACACCTAGAAAAGCCATTTTCTAAAAGAAAGTTATCCATTTTGGCATACCAAGCTCGAGGAGCTTGCTTGAGACCATAAAGGGATTTCTTAAGCCGACATACAAGGCTGGAGTCTGTTTGTATAAAGCCAATAGGTTGTTCCATATAGATTTCTTCATGCAAGTCCCCATGCAAGAAGGCGGATTTAACATCCATCTGATGGACTTCCCATTTAAAAGAAGCAGCAAGGGAAAGAACAAGGCGGATAGAGTTCATTTTGGCAAAAGGGGAGAAGGTTTCCGTGTAGTCAATGCCTTCAACTTGTGAAAAACCCTTAGCAACAAAACGAGCTTTATGTTTATCAACTTTCCCATCTGGTCCATATTTGGTTCTGTAAACCCATTTGCATCTAACAAGTTTTCGCCCCTTTGGTAGAGGAACAAGATCCCATGTATCATTTGCCAATAATGAATGATATTCTTCATTCATAGCTGCTTCCCAATCTGGATGGCCTGAAGCTTCTGCAAAGGTGTCAGGATCATAATTCACTAAAGCTTGAGCCAGTAAAGAAGAGGCTCTATCGAACTGAGAACGTGTACGTCGTTGATCTATAGGATCACCGGCAAGATCACCTGCTGCATCCCGAGTAGCACGGACCCATTTTGGAAGCTGAGGAGCTGAAGGAGGATCCTGAGAAGGTGGGGGAGGAGTTTCATCCTCGCTTTCATCATCTGAAGAAGAAATATTTTCAAAAGTAGAAGAGATAGGGAGAGGTGGCACATCCGTCGAACTAGGCTCGCAGGCCGATATATTTTCAGCAAACTTTACATCTCTTCTAATGATAACATTTTTGGACTTATGTGGAATAAGTCTATATCCTTTGACATCTTCAGAATATCCAACAAAAATACATTTTTCACTCTTAGGTTCTAAAGCTTTATGTTTCTCATCTGGAATATGGGCCCATGCTTCACTTCCAAAAACACGAAAGTGACTTACATCTGGTTTAATTGAGCTCCATGCTTCTTCTGGAGTGATATTCTTTAAAACCTTAGTAGGAGTGTGATTTATTATGTAATTTGCACAGTTGATTGCTTCTGCCCAATGATTAAGACTAAATCCTTTAGATTGAAGCATACAATTAGCCATTTCCTTTAAGGTGTGATTCTTCCTTTCAACTACACCATTTTGTTGTGGAGTATATGGAACAGTATGTTGCATTTGAATTCCATTCTCAGTGCAAAAGTTGATGAATGTGTTTTTAACATATTCTCCGCCATTATCAGATCTTAGCTTAAGAATTTGATGTCCAGATTGTGTTTCAACAAAGGCCTTAAAGGCCAAGAACATGTTAAATACTTCACTCTTGAGTTTTAAGAAGTATACCCAAGTGTGTCTGGAGAAATCATCAATGAAAGTTAAGAAATACTTGTAGCCAGAGAATGAAGCAACTGGAAGTGGACCACATAAATCACTATGCACAAGCTGTAAAGGGGCTGAGGTGTGCCAAGAGGCACGTTTTTCAAAACTGTCCCGATGATGTTTTCCGAGTACACATCCGGAACAAACACCATCTCTGCAAGATACCATTGGAAGACCTGTCACCATATTTTCTTTACATAGATTCTGAAGAGAGCGATAGTTTAAGTGACCAAATCGCTCATGCCAAAGTTTGCTCACTTCATCATTATGAGCAACAAATACTGAAGGAAGATTTGATGACCCAAAGTTGTGAAACTTATACAACCTGGTAGAATCATCAGCAATGCCAGTAGCTAAAATCTGTCTAGGATCTCTTAGGTCCTTAATTACAACATCGTGAGGTGAAAATTCAACGATTTTACCTTCACCTGAATGAGTTATCTGATATACAGATAGAAGGTTGCAGGATAAGGTTGGAACACATAATACATCATTAAACTGACCATTGTCTATATGAACAGTTCCAGTCCCTACAACACTAAGAGATCTATCATCACCAACATATATATTTTTGGTGTTACAATCATTTAAAGAAGAAAACATGGCTTTGTTTTTGGCCATGTGATAAGAAGCTCCACAATCAATGAGCCACTCATGAGAATGAGAAGAAGAAGATACATTTAGTGCATAGCCAGACCGAGATGTTTGACAACCACATGCAGGAAGTGCCATTCCTGAAGATGAAGTTGAAGTTGAAGAGTGCTCCAAATGGATGTTATGCTTCTTCATTGTTGCTTCCAAGGCTTCCATCTTCTTAAAGCATTTGGATTCTAAGTGGCCATCTCGACTACAAAAATTGCAATATGTATCAGTCTTCTTCCCTTAGTTTTTATTTGTCTTATCATTTTGTTGAAATGATTTTTCATTTTGAGGCTGAAATTGCTTAGGACCATTGTTTGGTTTAAGACCATTCTTTTTAGGATACAACTTCTTAGAATTCTTTGGATTTGGTTGCTACTAGGCGGCTAACGCTTTCTTAGAAGAGTTTCCAAGATGAAGAAGACCAAGGTGTAAGAGTTTTTCTTGTTCTCTTATTAAAGAATCACAAAAGGAATCAAAGGAAGGGGACTTGTAGGTTTGTCCTTGAGAAATGAAGGCTTCTCTTGTAGAATGGAAGGTGGAAACAAACACAGAATAGGCTGGTCCCAACTTAGTAAGAATGGAGTAGATAAGGCTACTATCTTTTTTCTTAACCTTAACACCTTCCAAAATAAGTCTAAAGGTCTTGAACTTGGACAAAAAATCTTCAATGCAAGAAAAATTATTGGGGTCCAATGTAAGCAATTCATTTTCAAGTTGATGGGCTTTAAGTTCATTTTTAATTCCAAAGACTTTAGTAATTTGTTTCATTGCTTCATCAGGAGTATCAAGTTCTGCAATACGGAATCTAAGATCTGGAGAAATAGACATCCCTATCAACCCACATGCTTGGTCTTGTCTATTTTCCCATTTAGCTGCCTTGTCTTCATCTTTCGGTTTGGTCTCTTGGCCTGTGGCTATTCTGTAAAGACCTTTACTTCTAAGTAAATCCACAATGTAGGACCACCATTGGAAGTAGTTGGTGCTGTCAAGAATAACTTGGCATGGACTTTCCATTTTAAAAAAAAACAGAAGCTATAGATGCCGAAACTAAGTGTTGCAATGGAAAGATCTCGAAAAATTAGGTTGTTTCAAAAAAAAAGGTTCTGAAAACGGCTTCCGAATGAAGAAGTTATGGCTTTTTGAAGAAAATTTGATGAAGTCGCCGACAAAGTGCGGGAATGAAAAATCCGCCCCTACAAAATGGAGATTTGATCCCAAGACCTCTACTCTCATAAATTAGCTTTGCACCAAGTGAATTATACAAAAAGTTTGAGAGAGAGAGGGGGGGTTGATGCTTTGGGTTGGGTGCTTGCTTTGAGAAAGCTCTTTTTCCCTACAAAACAAAAAACACAAAACCCAACACAGACATACAAAAAAAAACGAACCTTGCGGCTCGAAGTTAGCTTTAGCCGGAAACTAAATATTTTCAAAAACGAACCTTGCGGCTCGAAGTTAGCTTTAGTCAGAAACTAAATATTTTCCTCAATGTTTCTGATTTTCCGAGATCACACTAAGGCGCAGCGGAAAAGAGCATACGCATGAGAAAAATCATTCCTTCTGTTTCTGATTTGCCCAGATCGCACAGAGTCGCAGGGAAAAGAGCATATGCAGAAATGAAAGGTATAGATCCGGTAATAAAAAAAGCTAAATAAACCAAAAACCGAAATAAACAGAGAGAAAATAACTGTAAACTGCAAATAAACACGGTATACCTCCAGATCAGCTAGGGCTACCGGAAACCTTTTCGCATGAAACGAAAGGGGTTTCTCACTGGAACATATGCTCCCAACACAACAGAGCAGTCCTCTCGGCCCGAAAGCAATCAGAAACAGTAGATCTAGGAAACGGTAGTCGGATGCAGTTCTACCGGCTTCAGATTTGGATCACCAACGGACGCGGCCCTCAAATAGCTCTGATACCATGTAGGAATTTACAGGGTAAGTTCCTCAGACAGAACACCAAATGACACCGCTCACAAATAGATCACAGATCAATACACCAGTATTTTGACGTGGTTAAAACCCTCAAAGAGGGAAACAGTCCACAGCCTGAGCCAACACGGCCACTTCAGGCAATTTATTAATAAAAGAATGAAAATTTGCATATGCTTCTCTCATAGACGGATTACCCTACAAATGACCCTCCATAGCCTGAGCCAACACGGCCACTTCAGGCAATTTATTAATAAAAGAATGAAAATTTGCATATGCTTCTCTCATAGACGGATTACCCTACAAATGACCCTCCATGCTCTTTAAATAGAGAACATGGACCAATCGGGTGTTAAGCCACGGATCAAGTGTCGGTAATACCGAGGAGAGAATGAACCGTTGGATTGCAAGTTACAAAATGTACATAGTAAAGAAACACACTTTACCTAACTCTATACCTAACTCTATATTAGACCAAGTTGTACTTAACTATTTCTTATGTGTCGGAATATCCTAACATATTGCGCTAGGATTTAGGAGAAAACGGCACAAGGAAAGGAAGAAGCAGAATCAGGTCTTGCAAGGGTGTTTTAGCTTAGTACAAGAAGAGAAAACCAAATTGGTTTCTAATGAAACAGGACTGTGTTATAAGAAATCCATTGCTCTAAATTTCTATCAATAAAATTCTCAATCAAGCATAGGGTTTTCCCAATTGGGTCCCTAGAAAAATTGTGTTTTTGATATTGTGTGACTGCGTTATTGACATTCCAATTCCACTCAAAGTAAGTAGAGAAAATTGTGTCTTGGGTTACAAGTTAGTTTCAGATTTGTTCATTCCAGCAGATTAGAATTTTCGTGGATTTTCTACATCCATTAACCCGGGATAAGAATATAATGGGCGAAACCACCATGTGCCTGAAAACTGCTAACAGCAAAACCCACTTGCTGTAAACCTCTTATAATTGATGCATAAAACCGCCCAAAAAGAGGGGGGGCTACCACCCCCTGCAACCCCCTAAATATAACACATACCCAACATCTCTAAATTGGAGTTGGATTCATGTTTGTCCAAGGTAAACCAATCTGATTGAAAGGTTTTAAGATGGGCTTTGAAGTTATTAATGCTTGCCTTGATTCAGCACACGCTTATGGAACACCCTTGTAAAGAGGTAAAGGCATCCAATTGCTTCTTGCCTCGGTGAGATCGTAAGGATAACTGCTCCCGTTCCCCCTACGATGATGACATTTTAAGAAGGGTTCCACAGTTGTTTGTGGAAAATTTCCAAGGATTGCATGATATCGATGACCCTACCTTTTGTAAGAAGCTCAAGGTTTTAAATGTTATGGCAAGAACCAAATTGAGTGCCATTGTGCTTGATCTAGAGTGTGAAGGTCTGATTCTTCAAATATTCTAATGTTTCTTCACCAACAACAGAGAGCATCATCTGGACATTGTTAAACCAGGATGCAAAACATTTTGTCCTTAATTTTAGGTGAAGATGATGCCATTTGCAAGCAGTTGCGATATAAAAAAAAAAAAAAAAAAATTGACTATTTGGAGGAAGGAGCAGGTTGTTTCACCCACTGCCCATTAGTTCTCAAAAAGATTTCTGAACATAAAAAGGTTCAAAAAGGGGTTGACTGTAAAGGAATAGAATTCAATGGCATTGCAGGTCACAAAATATTCCAACAAGCGTAAGAACCAAATATGAAGGAAACAAAATTGCCCATCATGGAGAATGGACCACTTTGTTGTTGATCTATTGCAGCCAAATTTTATTGAGGACAAAGGAACAGTTGTGACTATGGAACATGGAAATAATACCTTACTTCAAGAAGAGAATGGGATAGAAAGGGTTGGTGAAGCACATTCCTCATCATCTATAGGTGACATAACACAAGAGGGTGACAATAGCATTAAACTCAAGATTTGATGGGTGAGCCTCCTATGATGACAGGGTTAAAAAAACCCTTCAGTTTTGCAAGGACTTGAGGAGAGACACAGATTGCATCAGAAAAATCATGAAACTACTCTCATAAAGAGTTCATTAAGAGCTCAAACGGCAGTATTGGACGAGACGGTTGAGCATTCACAATATGCACCAGCCATCAATGAAGTGCAAGCAAGCATGAAGGCATCCATTGTGGCTACAAGGCTTTCAAATAGTAGTCACCAGAAACATACTTGGGAAGAGATTAAAATGAACCTTTCAGCAATTAAGGAGAGAACCGAGGTGCTAAAGGACACAATACTACAGCAAGACAGTGCACTTAAATACTTGTGAGTCAAGTGTGCTAGGACAAATAGCAATCTTGCTAGTATGGAGAACCAGTTAGAGTTGCTAATGGGGAAGCATAAACAAGGCTTGCAACACCAGATGCCCATTTTTCAGCGCTCATACAGATAGGGACAACACAAGATTGTGATCAATAAGAAAGCAAGAACCCAATCTTGCAGGTTGTTTGTATAGGAGGACTAGCATATTGGGATACAAATTCGCGAGGCAGAAATGAAGGCAGGGACTCCATAAGTGTTATGGTTACAATTGACATGCGCTATTTCAGAAGGCCATGTCAGCAGGATTAGAGAGAGATCATGACTTGGTATCCTACTAAGTGGGTGACACTTCTCCCCAGAGGTACAGCACAGCAGGAACCCTTGGATATTGGGGATGATGGATTCCCCATTAGGCAATGGGATCCAAGTGGATCATTCCATCACATAGCTGAAATGGGTAGAGCAATGGTGAACAACACGGGGTTTCTAGAGGAAGAAAAAGGCATCATGGTAAAGACCCTTCCTGGAAGACTATTAGCATACACTCTGACGAGAATTCTCGTTGATTAGATATCCCACTTGTTGGTGGAATATTCCAATCATAGGGCAGCTTGTGAGTCAGAGCTTCTACATGAAATCGCAGTTGTGGAAGATGAATGAAGTAGAGGAAGGAGCATCACGGCTCAAGCTCCTAATGACAGATTTCTAGTCTGCAACTATATCAGATAGGAGCAGGCTAATTCATGGAGGGAGCGTTGGATGGCAAAAAAAGCACCGAGGAACCTTGTTTACATCCACATTATTAGTCGGCTTCTCAAGAGGATGAGATCTTTTTCCAAGGTTTCATCTCCTGAACAAACCTTAGTTCAGTTTCGCTGCAACAAACAAGTTAGTCGATTGTAGCATAGGTGGCAAAAAGAAGAAAGTCGTGAGCCATACTACTGCCTTAGGGATCAAGAACCATTATAAAAGCCTGATCCTGATTAGGATCGATGGAGCATGTGTTATCATGTGGTAGCACCTTAGGCCCTTAGGAGATAATTGTGTCAACATCCGATCTCCACAGGTATCCAGACCAGTAAATTTCAACAGATATTTCTTTTGCTTCGGCAAGAGTCTTAGGTTTCTTGTCCCCAAGTTGGTATGTTAGATGGCCTTGGACCGCCTTGATGAACTTGTCTAGGATTTGGGCATTAGTAGGCTTAAGATAATCGGGAATATCCCTAACAACCCTATCAAATATTTGGATGAAAGTTCTAACATCTTCATTTGATCCCTTTTGTATACGGTAAAACCTTTCAACAACAATGTCTCCATCAGCATCAGTAGCCCAACTTTTCCTGAAGAGGTCTTCAAATTGGACAAAGTCAACGATACTAACTTGGGGGAGGCTAATGCACCAATCTCTAACATCTCCCTTGAATGTTAAAGCAAATAACATCATTATTACATCTTCATTTTTTATCATTCGAGTGCCAACTGCCCAAAAGAAGTTATCTACACGCTTGTCAAGAGTTTGATCAGCCTTCCCTTGGAACTAGGGTAGCCATTCATGATATTTCTCAGGGAATGTGTGGGGAGCATCAAGATATGCACTAAAATTCAATGGCTTGAAAGATGCCACATTCCATCTTCCTAAGCTGAGGGGTTTGGGTTTGACTTTCAGTTTGATTTTGGTTTTGGTTTTGGTTAGTGTTGGTATTCATGTTGTTAGGAAAAAGTTGTCTTGCAACAAGTGTTGGATTGTTTGGGGGAGACCTATCAAGCAAAGCAGCTCTCCTAGCAGCAGCTTTGGTTACAGAAGCTATGTTTCCTTTGTAATCTTTGAAACCAAGCAATTTAGGAGCCGCCAAAAAACGATTTATATTGTCGTTGAGAGAATCATCTATTCAAATATTTAACCAAAGAGGTAAGCTAGCTTCCTCCCAGGCAACTGCACCAAAAATGTTACCAGAAAATCTAGCAAGGCCCTAAGGAGGGAAAACATTTGGGACAAACACTAGACTAAGTTACAACAATCGAACAATGACCCACTGTCACCACAGTCAATGTCCCCTGCTCTTTATTGAGTTTCACCGGTGGGAGGAGTCCTGGTAGGAGGGAAATCACTTGGAATAAGTAAATAAATGATTAGGTATGGCGTGATTCCACAAATCCCATTCAAGGAGAGACACAACAATGCCTCAATGCTTTAAAGAAGCTAAAAAGCTCCCAAGAAAAGCCTTAGGTTGATGAGATCAAGACTTACAGTTTGAGATATGTGATGATAATAGGTTTTCCTAAGATCAACACTCTAGGTGATGAGGTAGGACCTCTCAAAGAAGCCCTATGTAATGCTTTAACACTTCCTAAAGCCTCTTTGTTCCCTTTGAGAGACGTAAGAAAGACTTGCGCTAGACCTCGGATTTTATCAATAATCATGGGAAGAAATACTTCTAAGGTATTCAGTAGGTCAAGGAAAGGGAGGAGAAAGGGTTTCTTATGATTTATTCCAACAAATACTATGCTCATACAACCCTCGAGAAAGTCCTTTAATCTAGGAGAAGCAAGCTAGGGTTTCCCTTCTAGGGCACACCCAAGGCAAAAGATTTTATGGTTAAGGAACCGTCAGAAATCCACCAAACTTGGAGATCCTCTAGGCAAGGCCCTAAGGAACAGTCTTGTCCTCGCGGAATCATAAAATTCACTCTCTAAAGGAATTTGCTTGATGCCCTGGCCTAGCCGTTCTAGAGAAAGGGGCCAAAAATTTGAGCAAGAGAAAATATGGAGTAGAGAGGGGTTGACCACCAAGTGCCTAGTCCTTTGGGCTATGGAGTCGTAGATGATTCTAAATTGGCCAAAATCATCCTTAAGGAGGCTAAAGATTGACTCCCTAGCAATCAACCTTTAACATTTACCCACTCAAGATTTATGGAGTTTTATGGAAGAAAGTCAAATTTGTATCAACTAGGAACATTCATCATTTGCCTTACAATGAGTAATACATGCAATTGCGAACCAAATAGCTTTCCAAAAATTATTTTCAATAATTAGGGCACAATAGCATTAACCTAGTTGCAACAATTGCACACATTAGACATTATTCCAAGAAAATATTCAATAAGCAACAACCCTTACAAGATGACAATATGATATATCCATCCATAAATCAAGAGATAGCTCCAAAGAAGATCAAAACTTTCAGTTCCAAATGTCAAAATGCATCAAAGAATCTCCAATAGCTTCCAAAGAAAAGTGTGAGTTCTTTTACAATAGAAGAATCCAAGTCTCTCACAAATAAAAGTGAGTTTTGTTTATATGAGTCTCACTAAGTCGATTTAGCCTAATTCGCCCCTAAAACATTAAAATAATGGGCAAGAAACAAGCCTTGGTCACAAGCCAAACAAATAGCCTTCACAAATTATAAATTAGCCATCCAAGTGCTAGCCAAATTGATGATGTCATATTGATGTAGGGTTGTTGGAGGGCCACGTTGAGTCCTCTTTGTGCCAAAATGTGAGAGAGGGCTCTATAAATCTTGAACAAGGGGATGACCCCTTAGTCTCCATGCAAGTCATCATGTGGGGCCCCAAATTGGGTTTTGGGCACAAAAACTAATCTCGTGGGTCTCCTAAGGACAGAGAAGCTTGTATTGCTCCAATAATGAGGGCTCTGACGATGGCCTTGCCCTCCCTTGTCTCAAGGGTGAGACAAACCTCCTATGGGCCTTGAATCAACTACCATAATATGTTAAGCCAGTCAGGGCACACTAGTCCTTATGGGGCAATAAGCAAAGTACTGAAAGTGATGAAGGTGCCCATGGCATGAAATGTTGCTCTAACACGTGATGGAGTCCCATGTCTCTCAACACATCCCCGAGGAGTGTCAATATGATAGTGTTAAAATTGGCAACTAGGGCCAAACTCCACCTTGGACAGCTCATATGATGGAGATGATATTTTTATTGGATTCCTCTTTCCAAGAGGTGCAGGATTGATCTAAGTTCACCTCATTCTGACAAGTATAAATGGAATTATGAATTTATTTCTTCTATGGACAAATTGTCAAGGTCAGCCATAACTCTAATGTAGGCTCATGAAGCCCAACAGACGTGTCTCTTCACCCTTAACGTTGTGTACATATAGAGGAGTCATTTTCCTCATTTGGTCACTCATAATCACACATATTTCTCTCTCTACATCTGATTGGGTCATACAAAATTACATGCAGCCTGTTCCTCTCCACACGTGCAAAGGTTTGTCTAGAATTTCTATTCTCTGCATTGACTGAATTGCAGCAACTTTGACCAGTGTTGACCGGGTAACGTTTGACTGCGTTTTTTGTGGGAAATTCTCTGTTTGGGCAAGCCACATATTCTAGTACAGAAATCGAGATTTTCTTAGCATGTTGACCAATGTTGACTGCAACCCTTTGACCACAAAAAATTGACTATGCGTTGACCAAGTTTGACCAGAGTTTTCAAGACTATTTGCGCTGATTTGGACTATCCCTGAAGGCCAAGTTGACTGGGTTTGACCAAGGTGAATTGGAGGAGAATTTCTGCTAGTTTGACCAGCGTTGGCTTTCTAGTTAGGGCATCATGTTCAGTGCAGTTTGACTAGACTGTTTTGACAGTCTTTGGACAAGTAAATTTTGTATATTGTACTCTCTTTATGCCGAACTTTTGAAGAATAATAAGAAGATTTTATCAAAGGGTTTTCCCCACATTTGGGTTTTTTCCCTGGCATCCACCAAATATTGTGTCCTCTTATCTTGGCTTGTCTTCTACTTATTGTTTATGTTCTATCTGCATTTACCATCAATGTTAATGTGATTGCTAATCCGGAAATTGATATGGGCTAATAAGAAAAATTGAAGTACATTGCTCTTAAGCATAGAACATACCATTCTTATCTAAAATTAACATGGTATCAGCGTTGAGGTGAAGACAAAGCCCAAGCAAGAGTGAGAAAAGAAATCAGTGAGATTTGTTGGACAAGAACAAGATTCAATGGCCTCCTCATCTTACTTCAAATCTGATGACAAGGTCAATGATAAATCTGATTAGCATGCATGGAAGATGTCTCTTGATTTGACTTTGGAGGAGCATGATGTTATGGACTATGTGCAGGGAAAGATTGTTGAACCTCCTTCAAATGCATTGGCTACCGCTAAGACAAAGAACAAGAGAGTTGAAGTCAAAGCTAAAAAGGTCATCTGGGATTCTATTCATAAGCATTTAGTTGCTTACATCTCTGATTTGGGCACATCTACGGAGATGTATGACAACTTGGTTAGCATGTTCAAAGCTAACAATGCAAACCAAGTCCTCTTTCTCAAGAACAAGTTGAAAGACATAAAGAAGGGAAGAGGACAAAATATCCAATCCTACTTCATGAGCATTACCGAAATCAAAATGATCTTCTTTCAATTGGAGAAATTCTTGCTAACAGGGAGCTCACTCTCATTGCCCTCATGAATGGGATGTGTTCAACACTACTATCCTCAACAATGACTGGATTCCAGGTTTTGATGAATTGTTGACTAGATGTACTCAAGAAGAAACAAGGATGACAGAAAGAGACATACCTTCAAATAGGAATGGTCCTACTGCATTCTCCGTTCATGCTAAAAAGAAGAACAATGCAAGTTCAAAGAAACAATGTCAATGAAGACCGGAATTCAAAGATGGAAGAAAGGGTAGATGCTTCATTGAAACAGGTTTGGCCACTATGCTAGGGAGTATCCTCATAGAAGGGATACACCTCGACATGATGACAACAACAACCGCAACAATTTCAGGGGCAACAACAATCAAAGGAATGGCGGGTTCAACAACAAAGGAAAAAGGAATGCTCCCGCTACTCAACCTGGAAATGGTCGACCTCCCAAAAGATCAGGAAACTCTAGGTATGATGAATCTAGTGTTGTACATAACAAGCAAAAAGAATTTTATCTTATATTTGCCCTCTCTACTACCTCTCCTTCGAATACCTTGGGAAATTGGTTGATTGATAGTGGTGCCTCAAGGCACTTCATTGGGTATAAAGAGGCTCTTTCAAATCTGATAGAAAAGGATACAAATTTGGAAATCATTCTTGGAGACAATGCCACCTATCCCGTGAAAGGAGTTGGTAATGTTACCCTTCAATTGAATCAAGGCAACACCATTCACCTACAAGAAATACTATACGTAACTAATGTACAGAAGAACCTGGTACCTATCTCAACAATGGAGGAAGAAGGATTCAAGATGGCATTCATTGATGGAAATGGACGTGTTTGGAAAAGAAATTTCAAAGAAGCATTTACTCTTGGATTCAGGGTTGACAACCTATATCAAGTCGGAGGAAGTCCATTGGGAGCTATGTCTTGCGACACATCTCTTCAATCCAAATTATGGCACCGGAGGTTTGCTCATCTACATTATAAGGCTTTACCCAATGCAAGGAAGATGGTGACAAATATGCCCGAATTTAAAGTAGAACATGAAGGTGTTTGTCAAGGATGTACCGAAGGAAAACATACAAGGGGACCATTCCCCTCAAGTGATAGCAAGACTACAGACATCTTGCAATTGGTTCATTCTGATCTATCTGGTATGTTGCCCGTGACATCTTTGGGAGGATATTCATATTATGCTATCTTTGTGGGTGACTTCTCTCGCAAAACTTGGATTTATTTCTTGAAGAAGAAGAAGTGTTCACATGGTTCCACTCTTTCAAAACCTTGGTTGAAAATCAAACAGGGAAGAAGATCAAAATATCGAGGACCGATAATGGAATCGAATATGAATCAAATGAGTTCAATAATTATTCAAAGAAGCTGGCATTAAGAGGGAGACTACTACCGCATATACTCCTAAGCAAAATGGTGTTGCTAAAAGGAAGAACCGTTCTATTATAGAAGCCACTCATGCCATGCTTCATGATCAAGGCCTTCCGAAGTTCCTATGGGTAGAAGTTGCCAACATTGTCATCTATGTTCAAAATAGATGCCCTCATCAAGCATTGGATTCCAAAACTCTCAAAGAAGTTTTAACTGGTAAGAAACCTGATGTTTCTAATTTTAGAATTTTTAGTAGCCCCGTGTATTTTCATGTGCTGAAAGAAAAGAGAAGCAAATTGGATGCATCTAGGAAGAAAGGAACATTTGTGGGTTACAGTGAAACATCAAAGGCATATATAATCTATGCCCTTGGTCAAAGAGAAGTGAAAATAAGTCATGATGTCACCATCGATGAAGATGATGTTGCCCTTGGGATGATTAGAAACCTTCCTATTCCAAGGAAGGACAAAGAAGCAAATAGAGGAAAGCAGGGAGAACCGCAGGATGAGCCGATGCCCGATGTTGAAGAACCGATGGATCCCACTGATCCACCTCCCCGTGAGCCCTCCTCAAAAAGGAGACCCTCATGGCTCAGGGACACTCTCGAAGATGTCGAAAGACATATTACACCAAGGGAGACATTTTGTGAAAGTAAGAAGTCGAATAGGTATCAAGGGTACTTAGCTGCCATGAGCACCATTGTTCAAACTAAGCCTTACACATTTGAAGAAGTTGTGAAGCACCAAGTTTGGAAGGATGCTATGAACGAAGAGTATGAGTCAATTATGAGGAATGATGTCTGGGATGTGGTCCCTAGACCCAAGGACAAATGTGTTATCACCTCGAAATGGCTCTACAAGATCAAGCATGGAGCTGATGGAAGTGCTGAAAAGTTCAAGGCCAGGTTTGTTGCTCAAGGCTTCTCTCAAAAGGAAGGTGCGGACTATCATGAGATATTTGCGCTAGTTGCCCGATATACCACCATCTGTTCGATCATTGCCCTTGTTGCCTCACAAGGATGGAATTTACATCAAATGGATGTCAAGACCGCCTTCTTGCATGGCTCACTTAAGGAGGAAGTCTATGTTGAACAACCCAAGGGGTTCGAAGTTCAAGATCGGGAGACACATGTATGCAGGTTGAAGAAAGCCCTCTACGGGTTGAAGCAAGCTACTCGAGCTTGGTATGAGAGGATCGATAGCTACTAATGAAGTTGGGTTTTACAAGAAGTGAAGTTGATTTGGACCTTTACTTTAAGGTTGAAAATAATACACCTCTCATCTTGGTACTTGATGTGGACAATCTCTTTCTGACATGTGCAGACCCTCTTATTTATCAATGCAAGAAGGAGTTGGCTTCCGAATTTGAGATGAAGGACCTAGGATTGATGCACTACTTCCTAGGCTTGGAGGTCTGGCAAAAGCCAAGTGAGATGAAGCACCTTGAAAGATTTAAGATGGTGGGTTGTAAGACCGTGACTACTCCGATGGAACTTAACTTCAAGAAGTTATGAACAAGTGTTGCTTGGCCCAATTTGGGAAATCCTTCTGAGTATCATCAACTCATGGGGGCCCTGATGTTCTTGGTGAAATCTCATCCGTACATATGTTTTGCAGTGATTACATTGAATCAATTCATGGTCGAGCCTCATCACATACATTGGATTGCTGCCAAGAATCTCTTAAGATATCTCCAGGGCACGATCACTTATGGATTGAGATACACTACCAGGAATTTGAGGCTCCGTGGTTATTCTAATGCTAACTAGGGTGGCAATCTGGTGGATCGTAAGAGCACATTAGGATGTTGCTGCTATTATGGCATCCTATGAAATTGTTTCGTTGAGGAAGCTCTTTAGTGAGTTGTTTGGGCATGTGCTGGATATCACCGTGATCTACTGCGACAACCAAAGTGGGATTTGTCTTTCTAAGAATATCATGTTTCATGACCGCTCCAAGCATACTGATATCAGGTAACACTTTATCTGGGATATGGTAAAACAAGGAGCAATAAGGCTCCATCACACTGGAACTGCTGAACAGGTCGCAGATATTCTTACGAAGCCCCTCGGGAAGGTCAAATTCTTAACCTTCCGTGAACGACTCGGAGACGTGGAGGGACCCTCTTATGAGGGTCCCATTTGAGTTGGATATTGAGCTCTGGGAGCTCCGGGAGGCTTGGGGTAATTCTTGGAGCTATGAGCAACCATAGGGTGAGTGGTTCACCTTCCCCTAGTGGTGCGCTGTGTACAGGGTGAGTGGTTCACCTTCCCCTATGATACCCCATGATGGTTGATATATGCATAGGATGAGTGGTTCACCTTCTCCTGCCAATACATCCTACCCATGCAGTCTGGGACTCATGGGAAGTACCTCTCATCTGGCCAATGAGTTGGGAAATGAGGATAGGGACCATAGTACTACCAATGGATGCATCATGTACTACCATACTCCCTATGTTAGGATGTTTGATATTGATCTGGGATCAATGGAGACTGACTTCGGGTCAGTGGAGAGTGGTATGATACACTCTCGATCATTTCTTCTTCATTATTTCTTCATGGTTCAGCAGAGGAGAGCAGAGCAGGGATGACCGAGATGGTCCGGATTGTCAGATGGTTTGGCAGGTGGAGTTCTCCCTAGTTGAGAGGGAGTGTTAAAATTGGCAACTAGGGCCAAACTCCACCTTGGACAGCGCATGTGATGGAGATGATATTTTTATTGGATTCCTCTTTCCGAGATGTGCAGGATTGATCTAAGTTCACCTCATTCTACCAAGTATAAATGGAATTATGAATTTATTTCTTCTATTGACAAATTGTCAAGGTCATCCAAAACTCTAATGTAGGATCATGAAGCCCAACAGACGTGTCTCTTCACCCTCAACGTTGTGTATATATAGAGGAGTCATTTTCCTCATTTGGTCACTCATAATCACACATCTTTCTCTCTCTACATCTGATTGGGTCGTACAAAATTACAGGTAACCTGTTTCTCTCCGCATGTGCAAAGGTTTCTCTGGGATTTCTGTTCTCTGCATTGACTGAGTTGCAGCGAACTTTGACCAACATTGACGGGCAGTGTTTGACTTCGTTTGGCTGCATTTTTTGTGGGAAATTCTCTGTTTGGGCAAGCCACATATTCTGGCATAGAAATCGAGATTTTCTTAGCATGTTGACCAAAGTTGATTGCAGCCCTTTGACCACAAAAAGTTGACTGTGCATTGACCAAGTTTGACCAAATTTTTCAGGACTATTTTGGGCTAATTTGGACTGTCCCTAAAGCCCGAGTTGACTGGGTTTGATCGAGCTAAATTGGAGGAGAATTTCTGTTGGTTTGACCAACATTAACTTTCTTATTAGGGCATCCTGTTGGGTGCAGTTTCGCTGGACTGTTTTGACAGTGTTTGGGCAAGTAAATTTTATATATTGTACTCTCTCTGCGCCGAACTTTTGAAGAATAATAAGAAGGTTTGATCAAATGGTTTTCCCCACATTGGATTTTTTCCCTAACATCCACCAAATATTGTGTCCTCTTGTCTTGGCTTGTCTTCTGCTTATTGTTTATGTTCTATCTGCATTTACTAACAATGTTAATGTGACTGCTAATCTGGTTTTTGATATTGGGCTAATAAGAAAAATTGAAGTAAATTGCTCTTAAGCATAAGAGCATACCATTTTATCTAATATTAACAGATAGTCTAGTGGGCTTGGGCCCAATTAAGTTGCCCAACCCATGATGAAACCACCTGCCAATTACATATAAGATCCAATGCGCTTCCTCACCATCAAGTACAATAATTCATTAGTGCATCTAAGTGAACCAAGCTTGTTAATCAAGGGCACATTGAGACTTCATAATGGGCTTCCCTTCCAAATTTAGGGTTTTACTCTTATAATATTGTTACCTCCCTATTAAGTGTTCTCATCCCCTACGGGGAAAGACAAGTCCAAAGTACATCATCTGATTGGTAGGGGTCATGTCAATAATGATGAGATGGATGGGGGCATGAGGATCTCAAATCCAAATGCCATGGGTTCAAGGATGGTAATGATGAGGGATGTCCATATATTTGGGTATTTAGATGTAGGAGGAGGCAATTGTGGATACAAGAGTTACCCCAACATTTCTTTTTCCATCCTTCTTCATTAGCCTTTTTCCTTTTTTTAATTTTTCTTTGTATTACTGCTTGTGGCTCCAAGAGATGAGAGTATGTTGCATATGATGTAAGCAATTATTACCCCCTTAAGGTGGGACAGTTCATCGGCCACCAGGGATTGGGACATGCATGGGTGGATTGGGACGTGCATGGGTTCCTTAATGATGTGGGGGCACTCATGGGGCCCTAGGAATCAGGGTGATGGCCATGATGAATGGGTAGACCTCATGTTTGGCTTTTGTCCACGTTCTATATTAAATGTCTCGACCATCTTTTGCAATTTTTGATATTCGTTTCTTTTGTTTCTTGCTTGTGACCATGATATGCTTTTAACATTCTTTTAGCTGCATCAACCTCCGAGGAAACATTTCCAAGCCCGACCCAAACATGTGGACAAGGGGACGGGTTGTACCAATGCCTTGTGGACCTAGTGGTCATGCAGACCCAAAGAGGGAAAATGATGAAATAGGGCTTGTAATGAGTCAAGGGGAGTGAAAAATGTGAAATGGGAAAACGGGACCGCGCTACCCCGATTAGTAGTGCCCTTCCTAAAGTCATAGCCCAATAAGGGAGATCCCACAAGAATAGGATTAAGGATTAACCCCCAATTTAAGGTGAGAGAACACAACTATAGTCAAACCCTTCCTTCTTCCAAGCCACCCAATATTCCATGCCGAATATGCCCAGGGAAAAACAAGAATAAGCACCTGATTGTACAATGAAAAACATACCTTTACAATCAAATTGGCCACCTTCTAACATATTCTCTCGATAGATGGGCGAAGGGACATATGACTGATTAAGGGAGTGGAGATCAAATGGCATAATACATCAACTACTCTGTTGGTTGTCAGGGGTTGTTGGTTGTCAACTGAAGAGATGTCTAGGAGAAAATTTCACATATGGGGTCACCCACTTTTGGTGGGTAGCGGTGTTGAGTGCGACATAAGTCTACTTCCTGCTAAAGCAAAGTATCATAGTCGATCCCCAAGTTGTCGCAGCAACCCGAAGTGCTCTTTCTGTCCTCTACACTCCTGGCCCATGCCAAATTTGTATATCCCTGTAGCCTCACTTCACAACCTGAGTCATATCTCAAGATTCAAACTGTAACCAAATGTACTACGTAGGTACCTCAACACATGCTTTGTTGCAACCCAATGTATCTGCCTCAGCTCGAATACATACTGGCTCAAGGTGTACATTGCAAAGCAACTATTTGGCCTAGTGTTAACTAGGTACATCAAGGATCCAATCAACTGCATGTAAAATGTGGGATTCACCAAACCTAAATTTAAAGCAAAATCAGTCAGCGTCTTCAAATTGGTCACCAAAGGTGTAGCCATGGACTTGCAGTCCATCAAATCTAATTGCCTCAAAATCTGAACAATGTACTTCCCTTGTCTAAGGAAGATCTCATCAAGTCTTTGTCCCACCTCCAATCCCAAGAAATAGTGCATTAGGGCAAGATCCTTCATCTCAAACTCCAAGGCCAATCCCTCTTGCACTCGATGATGAATCTCTCTATTCCAGTAAGAAATAGATCATCCACATACAACACCAAGATCAAAAGATCGCCATCAACAATCATGAGGTAAAGATCAGGATCAGCAACACTCTTGGTGAATCCCAAGTTCATCAAGTATCCATCAAACGTGAAATACCATGCTTTGGGTGCATGCTTGAGTCCGTACAAAGATTTCTTCAATCTGCATGGGACTCCTTCCCATGTAGCTCAAAGCCCTGAGGTTGCTCTATGTACACTTCCTCCTCAATCACACCATTGAGGAACGCAGTCTTTACATCCATCTAATGTATCTTCCAACCCATAACTGAAGCAAGAGAAACAATAGTTCTAATAGAAGTGTACCTGGTGACTGGAGCAAACGTCTCGTCATAGTCCACTCCCTCTTTCTGGGAGAACCCTCTCGCCACAAACCTCGCTTTGTACTTCTCGATGCTGCCATCTGTTGCATGCTTGATCTTATAGATCCACTTGGAAGTCACCATTGACTTCCTTTCTAGTCTCAGAACCATCTCCCACACATCATTCTTCATGTGGACTAATACTCCTCCATCATAGCATCCTTCTAAACCTGTTGGTCTAGTGCCTCCTCATAACAAGAAGGTCTAGAATAATTATGTGGCTAATTAATACCATATAGCTAAAGAACCTTTGTGGTCGTCTGCTCTCCCTGAAAGTACCTCTGGGAGTTGCATGCCCCTCTACATCCTGCAAAGTGTCAGTAACATCTCTTGGTAAATCTAACGGCTCTGTTGGCTCCTTCTGATAGTCAAAAGAATGAAGCTCTGGAATAATGGGACCTATACCGGCATCCTTCGAAGCCTCCTGCTCCTCACTATCAATCTCCATGTGAGACTCATATGCCACGACCAGGGATGGATTTGTTAGTAATCTTTACAATCCTCCCTTTCGAACAACAATCACTCTCACAGAGTCTATGCTTGAGCCCTTAGGCCATACAAGAACCTGACCATATACAAATGCAACTTTGTAACCTCTATCCTCCAATACTAATATAGGGAGTGTGTTCTTCTTCAATCTTGGTATGAACAACATATCTCTCATGTGTAGTAAATCTCTGGACTCTAGCTGAAGCGATGTTGATCCAATTCCTTCCACTGTATACTTAGCATTATCTCTAAGTTCCACTTGCCACTCTAAATCCTTTATCAAATTAGTGAGAGAATCTCGAAAACCTATCATGTGCCTAGATGCACCACTATCTACTAGCCAAACATCGCTATTATTAGAAATCGTGCCTGAAAGAGTGGAGATAAAGAAAAATTCCTTTGACTTTTTCTGAGGTGGACGTTCATCATTATCATCATCAACATCGGTTGCTGATGGAAGTTGTTTTCCCTTCCTTTTCCTTTGAGGACACTGGGATGCATAGTGCCCAAAATCATCTCAATTGAAGCTCTTGATCTTTGACATATCCTTCGTCTATTGATTTGGAATGGGAGTAGGTCTTCTACCAGTTCTACTTATCAAACTTCCCAAAATTTCTTTTTCCTTTTCCCTTCCTTGTGTGAATTGCAAGAGCTTGAATTTCTTCATCATGTGGATTCTACAAACTGTTCTTGGACAATAGTCTAGCCTCTTGGACACAATCAACGTTGAGATTTGTAGCTTGGGAGGTACTCCAAACCCTAGGCTATAGGGTTGTGGAGGAATGGGCACACAAATATGTTTATGGGCTTAGAACCCAAGCCTGTGGGCTTTGCACCCAAGCATGTGGGTGTGAAACCGTAAGGAGAATTTGACATGTGATTGATGGATGATAGAGGACCCGGAGAGAAGTAAGGGGCAACGAAAATCATCAAAATCCGAGTTGTGGAAATGAAGATATGAATTTTTGAAATTAAGTGTGGGAAAATTGTCTAGAGAAGTCAAGCCGGCCTTGACATGAGGTGACCCTTTGTTGGACTAGACGTTGCCCTAAAAGAATATAGGCTATAGGGTTGTGGAGGAATGGGCACACAAATATGTTTATGGGCTTAGAACCCAAGCCTGTGGGCTTTGCACCCAAGCATGTGGGTGTGAAACCGTAAGGAGAATTTGATATGTGATTGATGGATGATAGAGGACCCGGAGAGAAGTAAGGGGCAACAAAAATCATCAAAATCCGAGTTGTGGAAATGAAGATATGAATTTTTGAAATTAAGTGTGGGAAAATTGTCTAGAGAAGTCAAGCCGACCTTGACATGAGGTGACCCTTTGTTGGACTAGACATTGCCCTAGAAGAATATATAAATTAAGGTGATTATGGAGGCATTAGTTACACATCCAAGAAAGTAAAGCACATCAAGAATTCACTAATCTAGCCACAGATGGGAAGGACACTTAGCGAAGGAAGAAGGGGGCGGGTTTTGCATCTTTCCTTGATTGTTTTGTAGTCTAAGTTCAAGGGCAGGAGGTCGCAAACTAGAAGGTGAGAAAAGGACCAATTTTGTACACATGATAAGGGTCTTTGTCTTATGTTTTGGCCGTAGGGATTAATTGTTGTTGCAAAGGAGAGTTGACCCCTGTTTGGCCTAGAAAAGGTCTACTATCCCAACCGCAGCCACAAAAAGAATAACGCATGTGAACAGAGGGTGGTTTCCTATGGAAACAGGTTCAGATCTCTTATTGTAGCTTAGGTGCCCTGTGGAAGAACCCAAGGCTAAACAAGTGCATTATGAGGGCTAGTGAACTAGACTAGTTGGAGAAGGGAACCGCAGTGTTGGAGCAGGGTTTAGGGTTGTTGTTGGATGCCTTAACTAGAGCTCAAAAGTACACAGAACTTGAGTGCAAGAGGAGCAGAGAAAAGGTATGTTTTTTCTCTTCTTGTTAATGGTGTTTTGCTAGATGGATGAGTATCCAGATTGGACAATTTGGTGAACATCCTATGAACAGTCATCATCAGCACTTACATGTATGTCAAGAGGAGCAGCAAGAGGTTGCAGGACGGTTTGGTCACCCTCTTGAGTTGATGGGACTTGCAAGAGGATAGAGTCCTAGAAGAGGACAGATTGTCAAGGATGTTGTATTGAATGCTCATGGACTATTGGAGGGTTGAGTGAGAGTGGCCCAACTTGGTAGAACAAAGCAGCCTAAAGAACAACATATAGAGGGTTGTATAGGCTTGCTTCAGGCCCTAAGAAACAAGTCTCTTGAAGGACTAAGGGATTGTTAGAAGTAGCAGAAGAAGAGCTCATGGGTTTGATCAGCCAAGAGCAGTTTGTAGCCCTAGACTTGTCTTGTGGAGAAGAACATCTACAACAGAAGCAACATTCCTCCATGCCCTAAGTTCATTGTTGGCGAAGCAACATTCAACAGTGATAGTGGGAAGCCCTCCGGCCCTAAGTGTGTCTTCATCGAGCAGCACATGAAGGCACTAATGGAAAGAAAGTCCCAAAAGGGCTGAGGAGCAACAGTGGGCAGTTGAGAGTTGTTCACAAATGGAGTTGTGAACAACTCGGCCGAAGTCTCACTGTGTTGATGTGTTCAAGGATTAACGATCAGCTAGAGAGCAGGTGAATTCAAGTTCAATGACCTAATGGAGTTGGTTCATTGATAGAGACAGTTTGGAGTTGTTGTAGATCAAGAGCCAAAGGACCGAGCAAATGTGTTCAGGGTACAAACGAGAGGAGCTAAGAGAGCGCGCTACAACAACCAGATGCTTAGAGTATCTTGTTCAGGGTAGATTTATTGTCAAAGCACTGACACCAACCCTAGTTGTCATTGTCTTGTATCAGTGGATGTATGAGAGCCATTATCCCTAGTACGTGAGTCCTAGACTATTGTATTATCAGTTTGTTAATATAACGAAGTTGGGTTGTTGTATAAAATTGTAAAATGTTGTGCATGTGTTGATTTACTGTTGTATATTGTTTCGTTGTTGCATAGTAATCTTGTTGTGATACTTGGATTAGTAGCGTCAGTGATTTAAGATTCTATCCTAGAGTCCAGTATCGTGGAGAAACAGCAATCAAACCATAGCTTATCAAACTTGAGCAGATTTTCTCGTGCACAAATTCCCTGAACAAATGGATCCCATGAGGAAGGGAATCCATTGAGAGTCATTGTAACAAGTTTTGTATCATTAATAGAATCTTCAATGGCTTTAAGCTCATCTCTCAACTGAGAGACTCTCATAAGATAGAAAACAACAAAATTTGATCTAGACATCATAACAATTCGAAATCGATGCCTCAAGGTTAGTTTCCTGCTAGTGTTGCTACTCTCATACAATCCCACCAAAGCACCATACACTTCTTTGGCAGTCTTCAAACCAGCAACATGAGGAATCAAGTGATCCTTTATGGAATCTATCAAGATTCTCTTAGCCTTGGCTTCATCCTTCTTATACTTGGCTTTCTCCTCAGCACCCTCTAGCTCTGGAATGACTTTCTCCACATGATCTTGAAGCTCATTTTCTTCCAAGATAAGAAGTATCCTGGTCTTCCAAGATCTAAAATTGGTGGCACCATCCAACATCTTCGACTCTGAGACTTGGTTCCATTTTGACAAGAGATCTAAAAACCAATCAAGTTGTTGAATACTTGGTCTCTAAGGCTGACTTCAATGGTTGCTCTTTCAACAAAGCTTCGATACCATGTTGAATTTTCTACAAGATATAGAGTAGATACAATTTTCTGCCAGAAAATTACTTCCTAATGATTTTCACACAATATTCTTATGCCATTGATATCATTGAGCAATTGCACTTCAGAAAATATCAACAATAAAGATCATAAAAAGGCAACCATGAACAAAGACAATAATTTTACCCTAGGAAACCCAACCCTGGGAGAAAGCCTAGCTACTTTTATTTTAGGAGAAATTATTCTTCAACAAGGTTTACAAATCAGCAATTTGTCTAGAAATTTGTGCCAATATCCAAGTCAAAATACTATTCAAACCTAGCCAACACTTTAGCAAGTCAATGTTGGTCAAACTAGCTTAAATATCATAATTTCAACACTGGTTAACAACCCAATCAAAACAAGATTGCGGTCAATTGCGGCCTAATCTGAGATAAAACAGCTCAGTCAACACAAGTCAAACTCGATCAAAACAAAGGCCAAATCAGCTCAATCAAGATGGTCAAACTTCTTTGCTTTCTCCACACGTGTAGTTGTCTAAGAGGGATAAGAATTATGGAGAAAACTTGCACTTCGTTAGGGTCGAAATGAGGCATCACAATGTCTATTTATACAAGTCAAATGGGGGTGTGACAGCCCAAGAGACACACCTCTTCATAAGTTGGCCGAATTGAATGCTTCCTGCATCGACCTGTCTTTTTAATATAAATTTTGCCTAATTAATCTAGTTTGACTTGGAGAACTTTAAGCAAAGCGGGAATACCTCTTGATGCTACACAAAATCAATAGATATCCTTGTGCAACTGTGGTAGAAATTTCAAAATTTGGTTCACTACAATTTCATAGATATGCTCTTTGGAAGTTAGGGTTTATGAATAGTCCTGAAATCAACTTCAAATAGGGCAATATGGCATTTTCACTATAAATTATTTTACGAGATGTTTTAAACCATGAAATATTTATGAGTCAACGGTGAGATCTCTACATACATGTGGCAAAGATTTCAGACTTTGGTTCGCTATAATTTCGGAGATATGATCCGAGGAAGTTAGGGTTCCTGAATGGTCATGAAATCTGCTTCAAATAGGTTAGCTTGGCATTTTTGCTATAACTTTTTATGAGATGTTACGGACTATAAAATCCTAAATAGGATTATAGAGACAAGATCTCTAAGTACCTCTTGTTGCAATTTCAAACTTTGGTTCACAATAATTCTAAAGATATGCCCTATGGAAGTTAGGGTTACTAAAATAGTACTTAAATCATCTTCAAACAGGTCAGTCTAGCATTTTTGTTATAACTTATTTTCTACGACTTTTTACACTGTGAAAAATTCAAAGATCCCAGGAGACATACAAAAGTATCTTACAAAAGTATCTTGAGTAAAAATTTCATAATCAAATTTGCAAAATTGGATATTTGTCATGTTGTACAAGTTTGATCTTGGGAAGAGGCCATAAACAACAAGTTTTGGGAGAAGCAGACCTGCTGAAGGCAAAAGCAGCAAGCAAACCTAGTGAAGGCTAAAGCAACAAGCGAGCCTAGTGAAGGCAAAAGCAGCTAACAAGCCTAGTGAAGGCAAAAGCAGCTAACAAACCTAGTGAAGGCAGAAGTAACAAGCAGACTCAGTGAAGTAGGTTGGTGCCTACAAATCTTGTAGCAAATGAGAACGGTGTATCTTGTATCTTAGTGCCTACAAAGTTTGTATCAATAGGTCAGTGCCTACAAAGTTTGTATCAATAGGTCGGTGCCTACAAAGTTTTGTTATAAAGAAATTTTCATTTATATCTTGTTTTAAATATGTGAGATTGTTTTTTTATGGTTCATAGAACGTTTAAATAAGCAAGAAATTGCCTTATACTAATTAACACCCCCCCCCCCCCCCCCTCTTAGTGTAAATCCAACAGTAATAGGGTGAGTGACTCCAACTTATGTAATGGGTGGATTAGAGTAAAATTTAACTTATTTATAAGTTTTGTGTCTAAAACCTAAGATATAATTTGATGGGGTGGCATCAGTGTTAGAAATATCAACAATTATTGCATTAAGGGACACATTCTACAGCTTAGATGGGGAGGCAAGCAATAAGCACCCCACTACGCAACATTAATGAAAATATGTGTGGCTATAAATGTTGCAAATATCTTTGATTTCTCTCGGTATTTCTATTCTTTTCTAGGTTTTTCAAGTTGCCATTTTTTCTAAGTTTTTCAAGTTTCCAAGTTTTTAAGGTCCAAGTTTACACTTGTCGAAACTTTCCCCAATATTTATGATAAGTTGTGATCACATCCTAATACTTATTTATATCTATACTTGTTGACTGATGGAGATAGACCTCTATGTTTTTTATGTTTGTATATGATGCATAAAAAATAAATAAAAATGGCTACAAAACTCGAATATGCACCTTTTTTTGCCATGCATCAAAAAGGAAAGAGAAAATTGCTAGCTGCACTAAAGACTAGAATCATTTAAAAAACATATGGAACTACAAATACTAATATGAGCAAGACTAAGGAAAACAAGAAATTCTTGACAATATAAAGAGGTGATGTGTTTGAAACTAAAATCGTGAAATTAAAATGAAATGGAGGAACAAAGATGGTTCACATCAATATGAATATGTAAAGCACTGAAAACCATTTGTCATGGAACCAGAGGACAGATGACTGCTTGCCAAAAACACAATAAAGAGGACTAAAGATGTTGTATCTGAAGCTAAAAGTAGTAAATTTCAAACAAGAAACAGAAAAACATCTATAACAAACAAAGTGGTACACAAATGTCAACATGTCTAAGAACCAAATATCAAGCAATTTAATACAAGAAATAAAACAATGAATGATTTTAATGGCAGCAACAACAAGAAGCCAGCAAATGAAATCACTCAAATAACAAGAAGTTTTTCCATTGAAATAATCTTCGTTAAATGATTTCATTCACAACTTGTTCTTCTTCCTAAAAGAGCACAATGGACCCATTAGATGGGTATCTTTTCACTATTATGATCTCTTTAGCCCCTAATGATAACTAACCTAAAAGCCCCGGGGCAGCTCAATTGGCGATGGTCGTGTTATGTGAAAGGAGTTTGGAGATTCAAATCACCTTGATTCATATGTGCCTACAAAAGGGCATACTTAGGCACCTAGAGGTTATAGTGATAGCGGTTGGAGTTGACCCAGTGTCACACAAGTACGAGACCACCCCACTTGTCGATTCCTCTAGATACAAAAAAAAATGATAATTAGCCTAAAGTGTTTGAATTATTGGTGTAATCTGTACACATGTGGACACAACACATTATATGCATCATTCCATAATTATCGTTAAGTCTGTAGTTTATTTCATTTATCATATACTAAGTTTATGGTGAAGGCCACCATAGTGAAACATGAAATGTAGGCTCAATAACCCTCTTGGTGTGTGTGCCCCTATTTGGGGACCCATAAACTTCTCTTTAAGGGGCATCTTGCTTAAAACATGTATAAATACACAACTCAAGCTCATTGTTGTCTCATTCTTTTCTTCTTCTTTATCTAAAATACAAAGCGTTGTAAGGCTAAAGACAATTAATTTGCCATTCCCACTTGTGATCAGCATCTTTCTCTTATATGCACTTGTGTATTTCTGTTTTCGGCACTTGCACGTTTTTTGAGTTTCTCGAGCACATTAGATGTCTCTCTTGCACATTTTTTTGAGTATCTTTCTCTTAAATGCACTCGTGTATATCTGTTTTCGGCGCTTGTACATTTTTTGAGTTTCTCGAGCACGTTATATCTCTCTCTCTAGCCCACTTGAGGAGGCTGCTCCGATTCTTCTGTCGACCCTTATAAAACACAAATACTTGTTTTTTGCTATGTTTGGTGTCAAAAAAATATGTAGATTTTGGGTAGACGTCAAATTTAACATCATGCACTGTATGATACTTACAATTATTCATCACAAGGACTATTGCGTCTTATATAGATTGTGATATAGTGAGCAGTTGAAGTATTTTGTCATAAGATGGATTTCTCTTCAAGGCCATGGTAGGACGTCAACTTTCGTCACTGGAAACAGGTAACGGCTCAAGGCTGCATGAACGTTTCACAAGACTGAAGTGAAAGTTTGGAGAATAACGGAAAACAAGAAACCTCTACCAGCACTGAAAGATATATGAATAATGAAGCAAAAACGCTAATATGTGTGTGAAAAAGAAAGAGACGAACCATGTGAATAATGCAAATGCTGGCAATAGTTAAGAAAACAAAATAAAAGACGTCTTCATCTGAAATACACATTGGGTGGAGCCACAGAACTAGAAATGGCCTACAGCAGGCAAATAGCTCTTCATCTGAAGTATAAATACCGAAAAACCCCTGCGTCTACCTAGAGACCTCGAGACCTCGTAATAATTTTCCCGAATTAGCAAACGACCATGTACGTGGCTAGAAAAGGAAGGGTTTGCTCAAAAAACGGCGATGTTTATATAACTGCACTTAAATAGATGGGGATTTCGCACAAAATCAAATTATTGGCATAAACATAACCAACAAAACAAAATATTTTGCATTAAATCCACATTACATCGATTTCATGGCCTCGGCAGAGAACGCTGACCTCAGATTTGAAGTAGTCGACTTCAAAACAACAACTACGAACCGAACCCAACGTCACAAGGGATGAAGGACAGCAAACTTGAGATAAGAAGCCACGCCCAGCATTCATCTCGTAGACAAACAGCAACAAGGAAGACCACCTGTACTGCAACAACTACAGCTCCAGCTACATTTCCTCGAGCAACGACCGCCGGGGCTACTGCCGCCATTGGCCGCAGCCATTCCGTAAAATCCGACCAACGGCCAATCAAACCCCCGTCCCCGCCAAGGTCTGAACCCGGCTGACTCGAAAGACCGGTGTTGCCGTTGCTTCCCCTTCGAAACTTGACTTCTTCGAACCCTTGAAACCCTCGGGACTTCTCATGCTCATTAATAAATGAAATACCAGAATTTTAACAGCAAAATACGAGAGCTTGTACCTGATGTGAAATCGAGGGTTTGTGACAATGAAAAAGCTTTAATACTTCCAGTTCTTAGTCTTCTTAGCGATATAACGCTGGCGCCGCCATGGCAGCTCCACATAAAAGCTTTTGCGGTTTTTCACACATCGCTTTTAACGGACGAGATCAGAAAAAGAAGAGGTAAAGGAAAAGGAAAAAACTCCCAAATGCAGGTGAAATTTGTCTCAAATTCATGATGAAATTCACCGCAAATTGCACGCCATATGAAAGCTCGTACGGTGCTGGCAACCCAAATGAGACCGAAATTCGTGTAAATGAAATGAAGTTTGGCAGAAGAACGCCGGGAAAACGAACGGGCTGCCGGCTGAGGAATATCCGGCAGGCCCAGTTGGCCCATCCGGCGCACGTGCGGAAGGCCCCGCAGATAAATTTTAGTGTCGTTGATGACGTGGTTGGTTATGATTTGAGGCGGCGAACGTGGGACCCACCGACGGTGATTATTCGTGAACCCTCCTACGCGTTGCCGACAGCACTGATCTGGGGAGTGACACCGACTTACGTAATGTGGGTATTGAATGGAGGATTTTTTAGAAGAAGGGAATAATTTGAAGGGATGGAATATGTTACATTGTTTATTTCTAAAAATTTATTGTGAGGTTAAGAATGTAAATGGGTATTATTTGATTTTATATGTGAAATTATCTTTTTTTAGTGTATTTTTTTTTTTAAATTATATTTTTGGTTTCAAAATTTAAGTAAATGTTAATTTTGTTTTTAATTTTAATTTATTTATATTAATATTTATTTTCTCAATATTAGGATATAGCATATTAATCACAGAATGTAAAATATCAATTAAGATTTTATCTTTTGGTAATGTTTATTTACAACATTAAGTTATCAAAACATCTTATAAAGTTACTTGTGGCTTGTATATATAAAAAAATAATTCAATAACTACATATGTCTATCTCGGCTACATTCACCACCATATTGAAATCTAGATAAATCTTATTGCAAAGATAAGGCTCATACCAACTTACCAGTTAAATTGCATGTTAAATTAAATCAATTTTCTTAACTTACCAGTTGGAGGCAGCTCTCAAACTTTATTCTCTTGTGAATCAGGTAAAATCTACTAGCACCAATGCAGTGTGATAGAAGGAAACAACCCTAAGGAGTTTTAACTTTTTAGATGCAAAAAAATGTCTAAAAGGACATGACTAATAGAACAATGTACCTTGGAGATTGGCACAAGATGGGGCAGTGTAAAAATAGAGTTTATATTTGAGTCTATTTGGATTTACTATCAATATGATAAGCAAGAAGGAAACAATTACCCAAATGCAGGAATATATCATATGTTAAATGCGAAATATGGGGTTCACAATACTAAGTTTCTCATAGAGCAAGCAATGGCTAGCATGAAGTCAGAATAGTACTGAATTGTGTGGTGGTTATTATCTCTGTTTTGGAAAACATTTTCTTTACTTGAAATTGAGTTGAGTAGAGATGTTTGAATTAAAGTTGGACTCCAGCACGCTTGTCTAGAATGTCTTTACAGTTGGGATTTGACAAACTGTAAAATTTCACATGAAAACTATTTTTCAAAAGGGGAGAAAGATATTCCTATCTTGTTTGCAACTTCATCTTTGATATTTCTTCTTTCCCACTGATTTAGGACCTCAAACAGAGTTGAAACCATCCTCAAGATTGAAGAGTTGTAGAAGGGATGTTTTGCCTTCTTTTATGTGCTCCTCAACACTCAAGTGCAGCAATGGCAACAAGAATCAAGCATGTCTCTAGACCGAATTGCAATGCTAAAAAAACTAACGGCTAGACACTTCACTTTTGGGAGAGGGTTTTAGTATTGGCTAAGGGGCACCCAAAATTTAAGGTCACTTTCCAACATTAGAATATTTCTGGAAAAACATAGTCTAGTAATCTAGGTAGAATTAAACGGCAACAGGGTTTGAATTGCTTGCAGAGATTGAGGCTCAAGGCTTGCAATTGGCAGCTTGACCATCAAATGGACAAACTTAAGATCAAGTAAAGTCACTAAGATATTAACACATATTTGACTACGTAAATATGTGTTTTTGTGTTTTATAGATGCTTTTTCACTTCAACAACTTTGAATTCAAAAAATAAATAGAACTGTCATTTTTTACCTTGTGTAGAAATTGTAGTAAAATACAACAACCTCATCCTCTATTATTTTCCACATATTCTAGGTTTTTTCACTTCAACAACTTTGAATTCAAGAAATAAACAAAATTGTTATTTTTACCATGTGTAGGAATTGTAGTAAAATACAACAACCTCCTCCTTTGTAATTTTCCACATATGGTATACTCTTTTGATTGATAAAAAGAGAAAAAAAGTTATTTGGCATAGTACATTTTTTAACATCCTTGTGTTTCAAAAATATTAACAATGAAAAAAGATAACATTTGTAATTTGATTCATATAACGGTTAGCTCGATCAATATGAATGATTGTTTTAAAATAGAGCGAGTAATGACGTCTTTGGCTATAGTCTCATTGAGATTTCAGTCAAGAACAATCCAACTAAGTTGAGCCATTGTCTATCTAAATATTGCAGGGAAAAAGGGGGAATGGAATTATCTTTGTTTTCCCTACCAACATCTGAAAGTGATTGGTCAACATGATCATTCATTATCCCTGGTCTTCAATATCCCATGTCTTCCTACACCCGTTTGATAAGATAAGGTGCATCAATAACATTTGTGTTATGACACAAGTAAATAAGCTCCAGCTGAACACTAAATTGGCATCTTGTGTATTCGAGTAATAAATGGCAGCCTAATTTTCCATGAAAAGGGAGAAAATTTATATCGGAAAGACACCCTTTCGGATATTTGCATCACTGTCTATCCTCGTTGCACACGATTTGGATGATTTCTTCCCATGTCTTCAACTCTAGCCTTCTATTGTGCATTATTCTGGTTCCCGTGAGTTGTTGTCTAATGTAGATTGGAAACTCAATCCTTCCTAATCCTTCCTTTAGATAGATTTCTTCTCTTATGTCTTCAACTCCAAGCTTTTGTTGTCCATCATTCCAGTTCCCACAAGTTGTTTTCTAATGTAACTTTTGCTATGTTCTTTGCTAACCCATTATCTTTTGTATCAAGATGGCTTGAAGCTTCCAAATGTTAAGCATCTCAATGTTTGTCTCATAGTCTATTTTTGGAAGCCTTGCAAAAACTCAATCTAGGATTGTAGAGAAGATATTTTACCATGATCTACTTGAAGGTCGACCATACAGGTATATTTGTTCATGTTTGGTTCAATTTGATGCTCTCGACTCATGCAATTAAAGTAATCCAAACCTTCTTTCGTCAGGCCTACATGACTGCAAACAAACAGGAAACAGGTGAATGTAATGCAATTTTCCTTTACGCCTATGTTGGATAGACTCATATGCATTACTTGGAAAAATTCAACCCCAGTTGGGTGCCTACTAGCTAGAAGTCAACCCAATCCACTCCAACCCAACTAGTGAATTATGCATCCCCAACATGCAATGTAGCCCTAGAATTCACCCATTTAGCTTCTCGGCCTCCAATTCTCTCTCCACATCCAAAACCTCGACTTGGTGGACACCATCCTTAGTCTCCACCCCATTAGTCTTGTGCTTCCTCACATCAGCGATAGCCACATCCCTGAACAACCCAATATCAACAGCACCAGACGCCATATGATACCAAGTAGGCCCCATTCTTAAGCCCCAAAAAAATCCTTCTCTTCCATGTCCTTTGCCCTAAACGACAACCAAATCAAACCTTCTAAATTTTCCCCCGCAATCCTTCCTCACATGGTTTCCTTTTGGTCTGAAGTCCCTTTATCTCCAAAGGTAAATATTTTGACAAATGAATTATGAGGGGTGTACATAGAGAAAGAATTTGATACAAGGCCTGATTTATATAAAATATTAGTGACAGAGATAGGTTCAATGCCAAGCCCAAGTAGACCATATGGAGTTGCACCTTGTAGAAATGAGCCTGTTTGTACCTTTCCACACCTACCAAATGCAACAAGTAATGATCAACTCAGTGAATATTTATTTGTTAGTAGCACTTAAAAAAGGGGAAATGCATAGTCATTTCTAAGTCATGCATCACAGTTGTCTTGGAAAAAAATGACGAAACTGGAAAATGCCCTCGTTTTCAACTCTCCTGAACATGAATATTGATATGTCTTCAAAAAAAGCAGATTCATTTAGAACAACAAAAAAACAAAGCATACCCGAAGGTGATACGTGCCTTTGCTATTGTTCCATTCTGAGACCCATTTCCAGGAATAAGATAAAGGATATCCTCCACTAAGTTTCATGAACTGGAAGTATTTTTAGAGACATATGCAATGTTGTATGGGCATTAATCACTATATTTGGAGCATTTATTTTCTAAAACACACATAGTATTATTGCAAGTAACTGACTTGCTTGTCTGTGAGGCTGATGGACTGTAAGTCTGTAAATTGATATTGATATCATGTTGAAATTAGAATTGAATATATATATTAGGTATACAAACATATATGTCTTTTGTTGAGGAACTTCATATCAAGAGAAAACATTAAAGCACAATATATGAAGACAGACTAAACATGCAACAAAAACATTGCCCTTTTCCAACAATCCTCATGGGAATGCAGAACAATTCTTCACAGTTCCCATTGATTCCAGGACGTTTCCAAATTTTTTTACCTCATAGGATGATTTGGAGACCTCCAAACACCCCACAACAGTAAAAAATCTAAGTAGGAAACGTTTCAGGCGTAGAAGCAAGATTGAGCACCACATTTGAGTTGGAACAACACCAGAAAGAGGGCCATTTTGTTGCACTTGTATCCCGCTTCACAAGATATTTGAGTTTTAATGTAATCAAAAATTGTTTTACATGTTGCAATAGCATTGAAGAGGAGTTATTTTTCCTGATAAATAAGAATGCAAGTGCATGTAGCAATTCAAAAAAATGTTATGCTTATGAAAGGAATTTGTCATTATGCCACAATAAATAAGGTTTTAAAAGGCGAATATGTTTCTTATGCCAACCAATTTCAACGTTCAACCCTACAAAACATAGATTGATGAAAAATGATGTTTGTACAAGAATGTATGAGCCTGGTAGTATTAGCACAATCTTCCCAGTTACAGATATGGTGTTCAAATAATTATGATTCCAAGGTGTTACTAGGATGGTGCAAGTTGAAGCGATAATGTGTAATGTAGTTCCTTAAAATTTAAACATTTTGCATTAAACGTGTAACTTTTGCAGTGTTGTGAAACTTGGCACTAGCAAAAAATCGGCATGGTTCATCAACTTGGGAAATAAAAAACAACAACAACAACAACAAAACAAACAAAACAAAATAAAACAAATCAAAAAAATCAAAACAAAACAAATCAAAAAATCAAAACAAAACAAATAAAAAAAACAAAATAAATAAAAATAAAAAATTGGCAACCTAAAAAACTTGGGAAAATTCCAAGATATTTATATCTTAATTTTTTCTCAATGTTATCTAATATGGATTAGGTTACTAACTGTTATATTTGTGGGGAATGGTTCCCTGTTAAATCTAAGATTTATCACAACAATTACTATTAAAGATTTGTGACTAGAAGCCTATATCTAATGGTAAATTATATTAAAGTCTTCTAAGTAGATTTTCTTCAAATCCCTAAAGTTAGGTCATTAACTACCATAAGACAATATGGTTAAAAATTTAGTTCAAGCTGATTGACAGAATCTTTTCAATCATCAGGTGAATCAAATACTGCTATTGCAATCTAACGAGCATATGAAGGGGCTCTTATAGATGTTTTTCCCTTCTGTCTCTCTAGTAATAAAATGCTTTCAATTGAAATGAGTTGTTAAATGTTTGACATTTTGGAATCAACAACATTCTCTGACTGGGGGACCATTAAAGAAAACAACATGACCAACCAAATTACCCTGTCAAGTTTAAGAAACAACGTCAATAGTATATATCGTTTTGACGTCTTTTCTTTTGCCATGCAAAAGGAAAGACTCTTGCTTGTCTTTGAAGATGTATCTTGCACTTCATTTATTGATAAATTATTGTAAACACTAAAGAAAATCATTGATTTTCAATACATGAAAAGTTGTGGAATGGGACATGTCTAACCACCAAGACACAATCAAATACCCTCATTAATTTTTATTTTGACTTGGTGAAGATAAGGGATCAAATATGACTCCATGCTTATTATGCACCCATAATCTGCTACTCTAGAAATCAACACTTGCCACTTATCATCACAATCTTTTGACCCTCAAAAAATATCTTCAAAATAGTTCACAACCATTTCTATATTCATCATTTTCATCAACACCATGCTTATGGAAAAAACAAACTCATGGAAACAAAAACCCATCCCTGAAATATCATCATGCATGTGATTTGTCTATTTGGCCTCAGAAGCTATTGTCTAAGTAGATTTTACCAACAGTTCAATTTAACATAAATGTTGATAAGAAGAATAAATCAAAAGATTAAGGTAAAACTAGTATGTATAACAGGGGAAAGATGAAAATACAATACACAATAATCCATGGTAAGGTGCAGAAGTAGGAGCACACTCCTAGCAATCACAAGGCACCCAGCACAAACCACTGCCATTGTCAAGTGCTACAAGTAAGGTTACATTGGGAGTGCCCACTTGAAGCATGGTGTAGAACAAACTGCCAATACCATAGAACAGGGAGTCAAAATCCTAATGATGGAGCTTTAGTAATTTTGAACTTCAAAAAAAACTTCCAAAACTACAAGTATCAACACATATAAGTATATTTTGGGTTCATTCTAAATTGATATGCAATATAATTAATAAACAAGGACGCATAACTTACTATCGCAATTGTGAAAATGAGTTTGTTATGTTCCCTACTAAAAATGTAAAGGACCGTTTGTTAGCCAATTTATGATAATGACAAGCAAAACCATTATGATACAATGCTTTGTAATACTCGTTGCTTAACTACGGGGAGGCCGGAGCGGGAAGGGTAATAGAAAACCTCAAAGAAAAAACAAAAATAAAGTTTGCATGGGGACTAGGCACCACGACGAAAAATCAAGCTGAAGCTCTCTCTCTTTGGAAGGGTTTGAATATTAGCATGGCTAACCGAATCAAAATTTTAATTATCATTGGTGACTCTATGATAGTAATTCAAAAATGTTTGAAGCTCTCCAAGAATGAGAACCTCCTCAAAGTTGAATCCTCCTCGATAATTACTAGGATAAATTATTTATTAAAAAAAAATTGAAATGGTTGATATGTTCCATCTATTGCGGGCTAACAACAAGATGGTAGACATGCAAACCAACATTGGGGTGGCCTTGGAGCAAAGCTTCTTAAGTATCAATCACTCTATTAAAATATGTCACATTCCCTGATTCGTATTAACTTCTCCAGGTCGACGTTGTATAGATGGGGTACGGGTCTGCAGCATATCAAATTGGCAGTTAATAAGGTTATATCCCCGATGGCCCTTTGCAGTGCGTTGGGAGCTCGGGTGGTTGGTAAGGAGTTATGGAACAGGTGTGGCAGTCATAGATCGAAGGTCATGTGCGATGACAGGTGGGCGATGTGTCCTTGGTTATTTACCTGGTGCTTTAATATAGTTACATTCGTGGGGAGGCAGGTACCATCGCATTTCGCTCCAGGCTAGTTTTGGCAGTGGAGGAGATGGAGGGTGGCTGCTACACCTTGATGTTAAATTGCCTCGTATTTATGAAGGACAAGACGACAAGGAATGTTAGAATTAACCACGCCATTATTTATAGCAGCTGGTTGCGAATGGTAAATCAAAGGATTTTAACAATACATGGTAGAATCGCCACGAAGATGGCTTTTACAAGCAATGACGGTGGTGGCAGAACAGGGTCAAGATGCTCCAGGAATATAGAAGGTCTGGTTGACAATTCATGCAAGCAGGTGGTAAAGGAAATAATTAAGGAGATTAATGAAAACATGGCATTTTTGTACGCCCAGTTGTCGGGACTTGGCAAAGACATGGAACTACTGCAAAAGACCATGGAAAGTTTGTGAATAGACATGATGAATCTACAACAAAAGATCGAGAACATTGAAATACAAGTGGAGTCTGCAATGGTCGAGGTGCTAAAGGAAGTCTTTTGATTCGGGGACAGTCTGGTCCCCAACGTTATTGGTTTTGCAGACGCTGCGACTGGTTGGGACCCAGAACCTAGAGTGGGCAGTGTTGAAGAATTGGTTACAACTACGGAAGAAGCTTGTAGAGAAATTGACCCTGGTAGTTGTTGCACAAAAGACTGTCACCTTGACATTCTACAATCTATGTGAGTCCATTACCACTCATACTTTCCTCCTTTGCAAATCTTAAGCCTCAGTTCCTCATATCAAGCCTTGAAAATAAGAGAAAGTCCTCAAAAGTCTCTAAAACTCTAGTTCCGCACTTTCTCTTTGCATTACCTGCGGTCCCACACCTAATGGTCATGTCTCTTGTGCACCTGACTGCTCTATCTCTGTTTTATGGGTGCGGATGCCTGCAAAAGTTAAAAAGGCGCAAGTATATTCTTAAAAACTCACTTTGAGTCATTTCTAGAAGCTTCTGGAAGGAATCTTGAGGTGGCAAGTTCGCTCCCTTAAGGATGCATCCCATACCTTAAGGAGCTAACCCCTTGATGTGAGGAGCTTATCCCTTTGAAGGAGGACTCTATCCCTTCATAGGTGGACCTGTAACCTCCTTCCTCTGCACTATAAAATGAAGCATTAGGCTGGTTACTGAAGGGGTTGAAAGTTGAATATTTTTGAAGTGAAATGTTGTTGGAACTTAGTCTTCTTAATTGAGCTTTTATGAGGAGAGATTACATACCTTTTTGATCTCATTTGGAAGAGTGTAAGGCTTGTCAAAGTAAAGGAGACTCATGTTTCGGACCCTGGGAAGAGCTTGTTCAACATCAAGGCTGAAAGAATTGTAAGGTTCTTCTACTTCAAAGTTAATACAAATAAGTTTGTTTTTCTCAATAAGCTATTGTTTTATGGTTTATTTTATGGATTCCTTGATCACCATAATGAACATGATTTATGATATTAGCTATGCATGTGCTATTTGATGTTTGCTTGTTTGTGATTGCAGGTTCTCAAATGGAAACTCTTTCGGACAGTTGAAGGATGGCTGCTACAAACTAGCGATGGACTTAAGGTAGGGTCTTAACACCTCTATAGTTTTTATTTATGAATCGCATATGTTTAGAGAAAGATAGATTTGTTTGTCTGCTTATTGCTATATATCTTTTGATACTAGGGAGATCGGCCTTGTTTGCAAGATCGATTTATCCAGCCAACAGTAGTAGCGGGTAGTTGTTTTGTTTTGAGTTATAATTATGTTTTGTCGATGTATAGAATACTGTGGGGTTTTTTGGAAAGTTTACAGTATAGACTATGTACAAAGCTCATATGTAAATAAGGTTGGTAGCAATTGGGTCCTTCTTCAGTTTAAATTAATGAATATTTCTGAGAGCTTGCTCTTCAAGATTGTAAGGGACTGGGCCCTTTTCTAGTTTATATAATGAAAATGCTACCCGTTTCTTAAAAAAAAAAAATGTTGCTTCCCTCCATAGGCCAACCATTTGTATCTAATCCATGTCTCCACGTCATCCACTCTTTTACTTCAAGAGAAAATTTATGATACATCTGCAAACTGTAGGATTGCCCATTCGAATACCAAAAGCCAAGCTATATAAAGAATAGTATGTGACAAATAAAGCCCAGAGTTTGGGTTTCCATGACGAAAAGAAAAGTACAACAAATGTGCATAGAATTTGAGCCAACAAAGAGCCCTTTTAGTGCTAGTTGGTTTTCACTCTTAACGACAACAATCTTGTTCTACCTTGTTCTTGTTGTTGTATAGGGTAGATTGCACGAGTTTTGGTAGCAATTGGAATGTGGTTTTCATCTTGATAGATATGTCTTCCTTGCCCTTTCTCTTTGGAAAATAAAGGAATGCTAACAAGCTATTGCTAAAATCTCAATCATTGTTTCCCTTAAATATTTTTTTTGGCTTGGGATGCTTCCCGGATAAAAAATACCATGACCCAGTCACATCAGTAGCAACCCGAACATCATATGCAGTTGGAGCACCAACGACAATGGCATTATACATGCCTAAATCAATTACTTCCTGAGATGTATGATCTTAGCTATGCTTAGAGTGACATTTCTTCTGGCGGAAGTAGCATTGATCAACTTATGTTAAGGCAAGAAGGTATTAGGCATGACTCCCAGCCACATCATCATCCACTAATCATTTTCCCTTGCTATTTCAATGACAATTAATTGACGAAAGACATGTGCGTGGAGTTTGGGCTATTAAATGAGTCTGGTGAGTTTGTACAAACACAAGAACCTACCCTACATACCTTTATTTATACCAACCGCATCAGTAGATATTGAATACACAACCACTACACTCACAGTTATTAAATTTGAATCTCCAAGCAACTTAGCGCGCTAAGCCTAACGATCATAGCATTGAAGGTTGATCATTGCATGGTATGCATGATCCCAACTTGTCAAGACTTACTGATTTGCCTTCGATGAACATGGACTTCACACATCCTCTTAAGCAAGCTCTAGAAAATACGGTGCAGGAAAGGTATAATGCTAAACGTTTGGCAAGACAGGATGAACAATTCCATTCAGAAATTATGTACAATTCTCAACCTCTTCCAATGGCCTTCCATGGTATAAAATCTGAGGTTACAAATGAGATTTGGGAGAGACCCTCCAGCACTCAATCTTCAAATCTTTTCCTAGGTATTGAAACCTGATACATCTATTGCAAAGTGCCAACAATGAAAGCCTACCTTAAATCCACTGGTTCATTCATTTATTGTTGTTGTTAAATTCAAGCGTAAATTCACAAAAATATCAACTCAAATTCACAATTTAACTCACTGTCTGTATAGGATATGTGAGGATTTGGATGATAACGCCACCTCCCCCTCCCAATGCATTCATCAGGGAGACTGCGACAAATGTAACAGTAAGAGGGCGAAATATCTATGAACTGTAGTTGGATAGATGACTCCACCCCGTCGGCAAGCGTAACAATGCATCCACCCACCACTACATCCACCTACAAAATTGAGATATCCTCAAGCAAGCGTAACAGTAAGCGGTTTTGGTGTCCCAGTAAAATATTGTCCGTTAAGAGACACTTATCACGAGATATATCCCAGAAGAAATACACACCTGAAGGGGACAAATGTCGTTGTCATAGCATGGGACAAATGTTAGCCCAAAGTCAAACGGTTAGACAAAGGTTGGTCTGACCATTTTCAAGAAGAAACGCCTATCGACGTAAATATAATAAGAAATTTTAATAAAAATTATAAAAGATAGTAGGTATCTTTAATGCATATCATTTAAATTGAATTATATTTTGGGTTTAGAATATAACTTAAAATAATTTTAATTAACTAAAAATTTATTTTTAAACATATTAAAATAAGTTGATAATTTTAGCACTTTAGTTTGTTATAATTAATTAATTATTACTGGATTCATCAATCTCTATTTCATTCCGGCCTACATAAGAAGAAGCACATCAGAGGCACAAGGCATGACAATGGTTGTACATGGACTTTAAGAGTCTCAACGTCATGTTAAAATTAAATTTTGGCCATTAACAAAAATGAAAGTTAATCGAATTCAAAGGGAGAAGAATTAAAAAGGTGCAACTCTTGATCTTACTTAAAGGCATCCTCCAGAGGAGGAGGGAAAGAAATACCACTGTAGACTCGCAGGTGCTTCACAGAATAAGGGCATTTGGAAGGTCATGAAGCAGAGAGATGGATAGGTATCTATATATTTTCATTTTTGCAAGCCTTTCGTAAAAATCTAGGACTTAACTGCATAATTATTACAAACGTATATTCTTTATATATTTTTTCACACTGGTAGGTGATATATATGCTTTTATCTCTCGTAGATATCAGTCATGGACTACACTGTATCCTGGACATTATAAATGGCATATTAATCTTTTTTATTTATTTTTGTTATGGCAAGCAACATGGCTTTTTTTTTAATACATAATGTAATTTTCTCTTTTAATGAAAGTTATGATTTTTTCTTAACAAAAAAATTAATTAATTATTACTATATTTTGAAATTTTTTTAAATTAAATTATATATATTTTGAAATATCCAATAAATTAATAATTGAAAATAATTATATATTATTTAATCTCTATATAAATAAATATATTATTTAATCTTTATTTATTTATATATAATCTTTAACAAATATTTTTTATTTTCTTGCCAAAGATAGAGAAATGTGTTACTACCATCACAAAATATTAAAAAAACCATTTAGTTTAAAGTTTAGTTATTTTATTCTGTGAAAAAAACTTCTAATTTTTGGAAAATTTGGAAAATTTCAAAGGGAAAAAAGAATTATGGATAAGAATTTAATATTCATAAAAACCATTTACAAATTACAAATTATTTTTACATTATATTATTATTATTAAAAATATTGTTGTGTATAAATATAAATTCTCTAATTTTTAAGATGTAAATATTAAAATGAGAGATCATTTTATTATTATAAAATTTTGTTTATTAAGTTATGAAATTATTGGTATTCTTAATTTGTGGTTTGAGTAGCTACAAATTAGAGGCATTTAAGTTGGCAAAATCACCCGTTGATTATATTTGACTTAAGGCTACACCTACCCTTAGCATGGTTGGATTTCGCCTACCGAGTTTCAAACCAGTAACCTTTACACCATGAAGTGCCTTAACACAACATCTTGTCACCATCTACTTTGCGCCTAATGGACAATTTTATTGTAATAATTACTAAAACATTATAATACTATTATTTTATAAGCTTGACAAAACAATATTTTCATCATGTCCAATATATTACTCCACGCGCGGGGAATTGGACCAATAATTTTACATCAAAAAGTACTTTAACATAACACCCAATCAAATTTATCTAAAACCTAATAGACAAAACATTATAATAATATTATTAAAAATATGAAAACTTAAAAATATTTTTATTAAAAATATAAATTCAATTGATTTTTAAAATATAAATATTAGAATAAGGGATATTGTTATCGTGATAATCAATAATATTATTTTATTAATTAAAAAAAAATCTCCGAAAAGAGTTAGTTAGGTTATTGATGTGTATTGTTAATATATATTTAGTTAGGTTATTGATGTGTATTGTTAATATATATTTATTTAAGTATATTTTATCTTAACTCTGTATTTCTTTTGAACCGAAGATTATTAAATGAATAAATTGGATTTAATTTTAATGGAATTATTTTCTAAATTTATTAACAAACTTGTTGTGAATCCTTATTATATGGATTGATAACCATCTTAATAATAAAAGTTTGTTCTTAAAAGTTTTAATTCATTTTAAAATATTTAGATGATTGAAAATTAGAGGAAATGAATCATGCATTTTCTATATTAAATACATAAATATTGTATTTTTACTTAAATAAATAAATAATTTACTCACTCTAAAATTGTGTTTTTTTAAATGTTAATTTTGTTTTTAAATTAAATTAATATATATATATATATATTAATGAATTTAATTTAATTTTAATATTGCAAATTTAAATTTAACTATTCTAGATCTATTTTAATTCTAGATTTATCAAGAGAGATCATATTTCTTTTAATTTAAAAAGGTTTGCATCTCAAGAGATTTGATCTCTCTCATCCCTTGGTAGATTAAGAGTTAAGATGAATCTAGGTTAGTTTAATTTACCCCTTTAAATAGGCTATATTCCACATGAATACCACGGGTCATTTATATTTTTATAAAGTTATATTTTTATTTATTTATATCAACCGCTTTAATATTTTTTTTGGTGTAAGCTTGGGACGACTACATCTTCATTATGTCCAATATATTATCATCAATTGAGGCATGGAATTGAATTGGTGACTTCACATCGAGGAGTGTCTTAACAAAGCACCCGATCACCATCTATCCAAAACCCCATGGACAAACGCTTTAAAATAATTACACTACATTACATTAATATTTTTATTTAATTTAATTTTTATTTTTAAGTAATTTGACTTAGCCAAAATGTTTTTTTTTTGGTAGGTAAGCACTCACGGGGGATTTGAATCAGTGATCTATCGCAAGGAGTGCCTTAACAGTGAACCCATTCACTGTCAATCCAAAGCGCCGTGGGCGACTGAGCCAAACTGTTAAACATTACGTCATAAGACTAATTATTAGAAAATAATTTCAAATTATAAAGTTTTAATTAACAATTATGAAATTGAGAATGATTTAGAATTGTAATACATTAAATGAGAAATAACATTATTTTTGAGAGAAAGATAAAAATTATTAATTGATCTTAATTGTCCGAGAAATGAGATTCAATATTGTCACAAAAAAATATGTGAGAAGTGCATAGAAAATAGTGGAGGAAACAATAATATGAAAAGAGCCTAATTCTTTTTATTAAATGATAAAAATATCATAAGACTACATCATGAAATTTTTTATGTCTCTTGCAATCATATTTATATTATTTATAGGTGCCTTTTTCACCTTTGTTATATTTGTTATATTCGTTAGTTTATATAGTTTTTAATAATAATAATAAATCTATTTTCTCATTAAATACAAATAGTAAAATTTAATCAATTATGGTAATAAATTTATCGAAACAAACTTTTAAATTAATTTCCCTATCCCTATCCCTTAGTCCAATACAGCTTCCTGGTCAAATATAATCGTTTCTTGGTCAAATATAGTCGTTGATGATCTGCTCTCTCTATTTAAACTGTTGCCATGGTTTGGTTCTTCAACTTGTCCTGACGATGAACCACACTTGTTGGTTTGAAATGTGTCAACAAAAGAAATACGATGTGATTTACGCCGAAAATCTTCTCAATACTTGATATGGATCACAGAAGCCTAAATTCAACAATACCATGAGTTATAAAAAACAATAGTAAATACCATAAATCACGATGTTAAAACTAACGAATGGTTGTATATGGTAAAAACTATTATTTACGGGTGTTTTTTCACCTTTGTTATATTCATTATATTTCAAATACCATGGATAAATACCATGAGTTATAAAAAACCATGGTAAATACCATAAATCACGATGTTAAAACTAATGAATGGATGTATATGGTAAAAACTAATTAATGATGGTACAATTGTAATTTTCCCACTTCATTATGATTTATTTTGTTGTCTTCCACCTTGCAAATACCATCGATGGATACCATGGTTTATACCAAAAACATGGGCTTGTAAACCACTAATAGTAGAAAACCATTATTGACTGTGGTGATTCACTAACATCCACTTGGATCAAATCCTCCCCCCTTAGGAAGTGATGCTCTCAATTATGTCAAGTACCCTAGTCAAATGGGGAAACTTCTATTGAATTTTTCTCTTGGTGAGCCACTTTCCTTGATGAAGAAGTTACTATGCTTTGATAACCTAGTAGAATTGTATGTTTTGTCAACATATATCTTTCATCTTTATGTCCATGATTTCATCCATTGTAGCTTGAAACTTATGTGGAGCTCGGTGATGGTCATGTTGTTGTTTTTACTTAGCATTGGTTTTTCGTAGGACATTATGAACCTTTTGTTGTAAGTGTTAGATCCATTCAACAATTTTGGCTACTTGATCATCTTCGACCTAAGCATGGGAGGACTCTGTTAGTGAAGATGCAATCAAAAGAGTGACATCCATAGGGGTTTCTTATTGGAACCCCGAACACGTTTGAAAAGATACATGGCCAATAGAGTTGTGGAGAGCTTTGTTACAATCATGTTGAGCATATAGAAGGTTTTCATCCCATGTATGTGGATGTTTGACTTAGAAGTGTAGAGACATCCTTGTAGGTGAGGTGAATATGTCTTTAGACCTTTCTATGAGCTAGTCCACATGTTTATGTTCTGTAGAGAGAGCTTTTGATGAAGTTGTGGTGGTCGCGGTGACCTTTTGTTCTCCTTGAACTATGAAGAGGACAAACTTGGAAGTATGGGAAGTATGGGAGATTACCTTTCAGCATTGTTTTGTTGAGATCAATGAAATTATAGTCGTTAGAACTGCATCACGTACCCTATAGAGTTGACCCCCTAGAGTAACAATGACATTACGTGGACGAGACTCGTAGACAACATGATGTTTCCACATATAAGGTTATCCTAGAAGAACATCACAAACTTTGAGTGGGACAAGATCACATAGTACCTTGTCTTTGAAGGGATCATGCCATAGAATAGGCTACATTGTTAACTAACACTAATGTCTCATCCATGACTCAAACAACCAATGGTATATGATTGTGGGTGTGGCATTGTCAGTAGCTTCAATCTCTTAACAATTTTGGTTGAGATCAAGTTCTTCTAGCTCCTATTGTTAACAATGAAATGTAGTGGCGTCCCCATCATCCACATATATGAATGGAAGAGGTGCTCCTCCTCAAGCCCCTATGACTCTTCTAGTTGGATCTTTGGAATTATAATGGTAGCATTGGGTTTTGAATTAATGGTCTACTTTGATTTGTCTTATTATGAATTAAAATATCAGCCAAAGCCTGTTTTTTTCTCTTTAATCTCAATCAACAATGATTGTTTCAAGTGGCATTCATTAGCGTTGTGACAGGGTTTTTGTGGAGTTCACACCAATTTCCAGTGTCCTTCTTCGACTTCCCATTACCCTTCTTTATAGGTGATTTGGGCTCATTATATTGAGGTTAGCTTTCCTTGCTTTGTCCCTTGTTTTGTGAGTTACAACCTCCTTTTCCAGGCTTCTGTTGCAATGGATTTGTAGACCCAAATTCTCACTTATTCCTTTGCTTCAATTTATGCTCTAGTTTGATAACATATATCAATAAGTAGATCCTAGTGAGGAGATGTATAGGAAATCCATCTACATTTGGATGTAGCTATATAGGCTAGTATGGTACTTCAAAACTAGGCGTTGCTCAGAGTCTTTGATATCCAACTTTGAGCTCAAGGCATGGAAAATATCGATGTACTCTGGTTTTGTCTAGTCTCTCTTTTGTCATAAAGTTGTCCATCTCATGTTCTAATCATCATATTCCCCTACAGGGTAGAAATTCCCCCTTCAGGGCATCAACAAAATTGGCCCAAGTGGGGCCTACATTAAATATCCCAAACTTGTCTTCCATGTGTCTCTCTTAGTAACCTTTCTACCGATCTTTAACATTGGGAAGGGCTTTTAGGATCACAAAAGTGATATTGTTGTTGAAAAAATATTGGATAGAGTAATACCCTTCTAGCAAATTTAACCATTTATCCAGAGCATCTACATCTATTTGGCCTTTGAATAAGGGAATATCAAAGTTATTGAGCCTACCTTGAAGGTTTTCGCACCTCCAAAATTATTGCTTATTAAAGGTGCCTCGATCACTGTTGGCAGTCAGCGAAGGATTTGCCCGAAATTGTCCATTATCTCATTCATCCTGTTACATGAGTGCTTCCTTGAGCAAGAATTTAATAGCATCTCGTACTCCATCGTCTTTCTTTTCTTATACTACGAGAGGTCTCTTGGGCTGGTGAGAGTGATCGCCCTCAAGTGAAACTAGCTTGAGATTGAACCCTCTATACCTTTACCTCGTTGGGGACATGTGCTAGGAAATGATAAGGAGTAGATTGCTTTGATACCATTCATTTGGGTTGTTTAAGTAATGAGACTAAATATTATCACAATAGAATATGTCACAAGTACATAGAAAATAACAGGGGAGATAATAACATGAAAATAACTTAATTATGTTTATTAAGTGGTAAAAATGCCATAAGACTACATCCTGGAAAACTTCATGGCTCTTACAATGGCGAAGGTCCATATTCATATTATTTGCAAGTACCTTTTCACCTACATTCATGCACTTTTGTTATATTTCAAATACGATGGGTTATAAAATACCATGGGTGAACCTGTAAATCACTATGGTAAAAACTAATGAATGGTAATATATGGTAAAAACTAATTAATGATCGTACAATTTTATCTGAATTGGATCATTATATTATCTATCATCCATCTCTATGAATTTGGAGTGGAAAAGGTGGAGGAATTAGCTCACGGGACTTTGATTTGTCCTATTATGAATTAAAATATGAGCGAAAGACTATTTTTTTTCTCTTTAATCTTAATCAACAATGATTGTTTCAAATGGCATTCATTAGTGTTGTGACAGAGTTCTTGTGGAGCTCACACCAATTTCTAGTGTCCATCTTCAACTTCCCATTACCGTTCTTTGCCTGTAATTTGGGCTCATTATATTGAGGTTAGCTCTCCTTACTTTGTCCCTTGTTTTGTGAGTTACAACCTCCTTTTCCAGGCTTCTGTTGCAATGGATTTATCGACCCAAACTCTCACTTATTCCTTTGCTTCAATTTATGCTATAGTTTAACGACATATATCAATAAGTGGATCCTAGTGAGGAGATGTATAAGAAATTCATCTCTATTTGGATGTAGATATGTAAGCCAGTATTGTACTTCAAAACTAGGTGTTTCTCAAAGTCTTTGATATCCAACTTTGAGCATAAGGCATGGAAAATATCGGTGTACTATGGCATTGTCTAGTCTCTCTTTTGTCATAAAGTTATCGATCTCATGTTCTAATCATCATATTCCCAAACAGGGTAGAAATCGCCCCTTTAGGGCATCAACAAAAGTGGCTCATGTAGGGCCTACATTAAATATACCATACTTGTCTTCCCTATGTCTCTCTCGATAACCTTCCTACCAATATTTAACATGGGGAAGGGCTTTTAGGAGCACAAAAGTGCTATTGTTGTTGAAAAAATATTGGATAGAGTAGTAAACTTCTAAAAATATTAACCATTTATCCAAAGCAACTACATCTATTTGGCCTTTGAATAAGGGGATATCAAAATTATCCCATACCTTGAAGGTTTTCACACCTCCAAAATTGTTGCTTGTTAAAGGTGCCTCGATCATTGTTGGTGGTCATTGAAGGATTTGCACGAAATTTTCCATCATCTCATTCATCCTGTTACATGGGTGCTTCCTTGAGAAAGAACTTAACGGCATCTCTTACTCCATCATATCTCTTTTCTTACACTATGAGAGGTCACTTGGGCTGGTGAGAGTGATTGCCCACGAGTGAAGCTAGCTTGAGATTGAACTCTCTATACCTTGACCTCGTTGGGGACATGCGCTAGGAAATGATAAGGAGTAGATTGCTTTGATACCATTCATTTGGGTTGTTTAAGGAATGAGACTAAATATTATTACAATATAATTTGTCACAAGTGCGTAGAAAATAATAGGGAGATAATAACATGAAAATTGCTTAATTATGTTTATTAAATGGTAAAAATGCCATAAGACTACATCATGGAAAACTTCATGGCTCTTACAATGGAGAAGTTCCATATTCATATTATTTACAAGTACCTTTTCACCTACAGTCATGTACTTTTGTTATATTTCAAATACCATGGGTGAATACTGTAAATCACTATGGTAAAAACTAATGAATGGTCATATATGGTAAAAACTAATTAATTATTAGGTCCTTATAATATTAGTGATTCCCCCATTACTATTGTCATTGTATCCCTTATTGTTATTGTTGTGCCATTATTGTCCCCATATTGTTATTATTGTGCCCCATAGAAGCCCACTATTGTTATTTTTGTGCCCTTATATTATTATTGTTAGGTCAGCTTTGGTTATATTGTGACCCCTTAGATTCCTATATATAGAAAGGAGGTTTTGTCATTTGTATCATCCAAGAATTATCCATTTGTGTAATGTAAAGGAGGTTTCCCCCTTGAAGAGGTTGATTTCTAAGTCGTTGATCTATTTTTTCAATTTTTTTTAGCTGGTTTCATGGTATCAGAGCTTGGATTCTAGGGTTTCGATGCTCCAAACAAGTCATCGTGGAATTTTCGCTATAACCTTTTCTTTTCTTTTTGCGACGTTTCAAAAGCAAAAAAAAAAAAACCCATTTTCGCCGAAATCTCTCTGAACCTGGCGTCCAAATTTAAGATCTTGTCTCGCTATATATTCAGAGATATGATCCAAGGAAGTTAGGGTTTTTACAGGATCCCGAATTATATCTCAAACAAGTGACCTGGGGAAAATCGTCATAACTTTTTGTCTAAGCATCAGATTGAACTTTTGTAAGATGTTACAGAAAGAAGACGGACTGTAATTTTCTGTATATCAATTTCAAATCCTAAGGTCAAAAAAGTGACACATGGCACTTCGTACAAGCTCGCTCTACTGAACCAATCTATAATCAGGTCATCATGGGAGATTTACCATAACTCTTTATTGGAGAATCCAATCTTGATTAGACATGCGGGGTTAGAAAGAGTGCTCAGAGGGTTACCGCAGGAAGAAATTGCAGACCTTGGAGATCCAAAATTACAAAGATACAAGAGATTCAATATCGAGCTCCTATAAAGCGAAAAAAGGTGTGTAGTTTTTTTTTTTTTTTTTTTGCATAAGTTTGGTTTGAAGGAATTCAAAGGGCATAATGAAGCATTATTATCAATAATTGATGCCCCAAAGAAAGAAAGTGGAAACACCTAGTAAGAAACCTGAAAGCTCTAGCATGACTCATGAAGAAGAGGAAGAAATGAAACATGATATATCAAAATTATGAGACCAAGTGCAAAAAATTTCACTCGCACAAAAAGTAACAGAAGCTAAGATGGATGGTTTAAAGAAATACATAGAAGCTAAGATGTATGGCGTGGAAGCTAAGATGGATGGTTTAAAGAAAGATGTAGAAGCTAAGATGTATGGCGTGGAAGCTAAGATGGATGGTTTAAATAAAGGCGCAGAAGCTAAGATGAATGATGTGGAAGCTAAGATGGATGGCCTGGAATCTAAGATGGATGATTTAAAGAAAGATGCAAAAGCTAAAATGGAATATTTGAAGACAAATTTGACAAAGTTTCTATAAGAAATGCTGACTAATGGCGAAAGCGTAGTAAAGGAAACTCACGATGAGAACAAAATAAATGTTAATCATGATTTCATAGACTCTAACGTTGGATCGAAGAACCACCATGTTCCAAAGATCGATATGAGGAAGTTTGATGGAAAGGATCCCGTATCATGGGTACTACAGATGGAGCAATTTTTCGATCTCCATAATGCGCAAAACATACAAAAGGTACGCATTGCAACTTTATATTTGGAACCAAATCAATTTGTATGGTATCGATGGCTTTGCTCTTGTAAACAAATTGTCACTTTGGCTATTTTTACAGATGAAATGATAGCACATTATGAGGATACAAAAAGAAACACGTTTTTAGCCCAATTGATAAATCTCAAACAAAAGGGTTCAATGATGGAGCACATTGAGGACTTCCAAAAATTGAATATAAGGGTAAAAGATATTCTAGAGGAGCATAGGATTGATGTGTTCATGGGGACTTTAAAGGATAACATCCAACATGAGGTTCGCCTTTGGGAACCTAATTCATTGAAGAAGGCATTCTGGTTGGCAAGAAAAATGGAAAGCAAAATTATGGCAACAAGGAAGCCTACCGCTCACAATCATAAAGATGGAAGTGTTGTTGCCCCTAGCCATCCACAACCTATAAGGTTGACACCACAACAATTGGAAGAAAAAAGAGCAAAAGTGCTTTGTTACATTTGTGATAGAAAATACTCTAAAGGTCATAAGTGTGCTCAAAAGAAATTATTTTACATAGATTGTGAAGAGGAGGAAGAAAAGGAACAAGGAATGTCAAAAGAAGAGGATATACGTCAGGAATAAACCCTAGAGAATGAAGAAATGAATCCGACCATATCTTGTAATGCATTGGCTAGAATTACCACTCCTCAAACTATCAAGATAGAAGGGCATATCAAGAAGAAAAATGTAATAGTGTTGATTGATTCGGGCAGTACCCATAATTTTATTCTTTGTAAGATAGCCAAGGAATTGAATTGCTTCCTATATCCAACACCAGAGTGTTAAGTGATGATTGCAAGTGGAGGAACCATAAATTGTTCATGAAAGTGCCATAATATCAAGCTATCCATGGGATAATATGTATTGAATATCCCAATACTTTCCATTCCAATGGGTGGTGTTGATCTTGTACTAGGAGTCTAATGGTTACAATCCTTGGGTACAATAGCTTTTAATTTTCAAGAACTTTTCATGAAATTTTCTTCAGAAGGAAAGGAAGTCGAATTAAGGGGTATCGCAGGGAAACTGGGAAAGATAATCAGCTCTAACAGAATGACAAAGCTTCTAAGGAAAGAACAATGAGGCATAATTGCGCAATTATGTTCACTAGAGGTTCCCACATCGAAAACATTTATTTCTCCAGATCTCCAAAAAGTCTTGGACAATCATTCCAAGGTATTTGAGACTCCCAAAGGCCTCCTACCTATTCGTGATCATGATCATGCCATTCATTTGATTCCAGGAAGTGTTCCTCCGAACATCAGGCTTTACAGATACCCATATGCCCAAAAGAGTGAAATTGGACGTATGGTTGCAGAGCGAGAGGCTGGTATAATTCAACCTAGTCAAAGTTCTTTCTTTGCTCCAGTAGCATTGGTTCACAAGAAGGATGGATCATGGCGCACGTGTCCAGATTATAGGGAGTTCAACAAGCTCACTATTCAAGAAAAATTTCCCATTCATGTCATTGATGAATTATTGGATAAATTGCATGGATCAATTTAATTCACCAAGTTGGATCTTTGTTCGGGATATCATCAAATCAGAATGAAGACTGAAGACATTCCAAAAACAACATTTAGAACTCATGAGAGTCATTGTGAATTTTTGGTCATGCCTTTTGGCCTTACCAATGCACCTTCTACATTTCAAGGTTTGATGAATTCCATTTTCAAACCCTTCCCTAGAAAATTTGTGGTAGTATTTTTTGATGATATACTAATCTACAATAAGTCTTGGAAGGATCATGTTCAACATGTTGACAGGGTGTTCAAACTATTGGAGGGGAAACAATTATATGCAAAATGCTCCAAATGTTTCTTTGGAGTACAAGAGGTGCAATATCTGGGTCATATTATATCTCATGAAGGTGTTAAGGTAGACCCTAGCAAAATTAAAACCATTAAGGAATGTGTTAGGGTCCTATAATAATAGGATTCATAATTTTGAATTGCTTATGGTTAGTCTTGTAATATTGTACATACTTTTGCTTTCTACAAAATGTTTTCCATATTTAAAAAATTAAAAAATGTAAAGAGGGTATGTCCTAAAAGAATAATCAAAGGACAAAAAGAAAGAGAAAAATATCAAAAAAGTGAAAAATATGAACCCTAAAAAAGGAAATAAAACAAATCATGAAAGTGTGCAAATTCAAGTGCCACTAATTTTTACTTTACTATGCAAAACAAGGTTGTGTGTAGCTTGTTAGAAATGCCACAATCCATGATGGTTAAAGAGTGTAATCTTGACTCATTCATGTTTTTAACTTTTATGTTGATAGGTAGAGAATAAAGATCTAGCCAAATTGTTTAACCTTGGCAGATCAGTAGTTAGGTAGAGAATAAAAATCTGCTCATCAGCTTAATTTGAGCCATTGGAAGTTATAAGGTTAGAATTAGATTGTTTGCTTGTCAAAAGAAAAGGAAATAAAGGCTCTGCAAGCTCAAGTGCACAAAATAAAGTGAACGAAAAATGTTGGGATAAATAAAGGGTAGGTAGAAGAAAGGTTGCAAATGTACAAGGTTGCTAAGTCAAATGCACATTTATCATGCTTAATCCTATGTTTCATGTGCAGGAGCATTTATGAGAGTGAAAAGATATTCACAACCTTGTTTGATTAATTTCCCCTCATTTCATTTCACCCCTACATACTTACTTACTAATTTCCCCATTCTCGCATTATTTCTTATAAAATCCCCCTTTCCCCTCATCTTGACCCTTATCTCTTGGTTTCACACATTCACCTAGTAAATTGCCCTGCAAAAATCATCCCCCTACCCAAAACCCCTTTTCCCTGGTGTGAAACCCAATCTCCATTGCAAATATTACCATCCCCCTTATTAATTTCCCTATTTCTCTTCAAAACCCATAAAATCCCCCTAATCCTAAGTTTTTGTTCCCCTCGGATTATTTAATTAACTCCCCGAAATTATATTTTCCCAATAAACCCATTTAACCCACCAACCCTTGGTGCGGTTAAGAAACCCCACCACAATAGCCACTGGTCCGACTCCACTAAACCTACACTTATATTTAGTCTTGAATTTACTTATTAATTTACAATTATTTGTAATTAACCCCCCGGGCCCCGCAAATCCCTATCTCGATTCCCTCCGTGCATCTCGACCACACAACAGCCGTCCGATCTCCCACAAATCCGATGGTGCACATCCATATCGTGCACGATCACTGTCCGACCGTTACCAACCCGAGAGCACACGAGATTCACGGTTTTTCCCAGGCACTATTCTGCTACGTGGCAGCCCCACATTAGATCGCTTGCTTGCAAGGAAACACTGCTTTACCTCCAAAAGTGGTGTGGTGGCCCATGAAACCGCCTCCCTGCCAAGGCCAAAAACCATCCACTGTTCATTTGTAAATTCCGCGCCAAATTGTAACCGTTTCCAGTTAAAAGGCCGGAGAAACCCCATTTCAACTCTTTTCGCTCGTTTGCACTGTGAATGCTGCTCAAGCTTTTCTGCGACACCCTGAGCCTCTACAACCAAAATTGACCACTGTCTACCATCCGAAGAAGCTCCAGACACCCAATCCGAGCATCTAGTTCATAGTTGAAGCCATCGTACCCTCTGCAATCACCATTCAAACCAGTTTGCAAGCCATACCACCAAATTCTAGGTATTATTGAGAAAAACAAGAACGACCCTCTCAATTTGAAAACGTACAGTCAACTAAAAGCTTAATTAATTGAAATGAATTAAAATTTCCTTAAATTGAAGAGTATTTCAATTCAATATCCAAAGCCCTTCTTCTTGCAAATTGTAATTACCCTTCGTTGTACCAAAGCTTCCAAAACCTTACATCTGCAACAACCACAAGCCTAATCCCTATCCATAAAGTCAGTCATGGCTTCCTAGACCTCTCTGGACGTAAGACCCGTGTCAACCCCTCACTTGGACATTAACCATTTGGCACTAGCAGACAAGGATTTTCAAATAAAAGATACTGCTTCCCCAACCTACCTTCTGAAGCTCCACTGCTGGAGTAAGGATAGATTCTTGAACCATACCAATGACATCCATCTGTGGGAATCCAATTTACCCAAGTATTTATTCCCAGAAGTGCACCCATTCCCTGATATCATACACTTCTGTCATGCCTGCCATATCCCTAGCCAAAGAGCTATTGTTGCCCCTAATCAGCAGTTGTTGTTCATTATCACTCCAGAGTCTATCAACCAAATGTTGCAAGTCCAACCTAGCCCTAATGAGACCCCACTATCCATTGGAGACCTATTGGACCTATATATCACACTAGACTTGGTTAAGATAAGACAAATCTTCCAGACTTTCATCATAGAAGACCAACATACTCCCACAGATAGTCCACCTTATGCTGCCACCATTTTTTTAGAGACAGGCAAACATATAATCACCATGCTCTTTTGCATCCTAGGATATACCACAGATGAGCATGTGGATGAGGTTATCCTGGCCTTCTTGTCCATTTTTACCCCAGGAAAGCCTCCTGCTGTCTCATACAACTATGCTTAGTTCATTGCAAATAGAATCCATGAACAATTCACTAGACTGCCAACTGAAAGAGTTTTAAAGTACTCTTCGGTGTTATTTCACATGTTTTTATATTATCAAGCAGATAAATTCCCTGTCAGCATCCAGAAGTTGGATACCAAGGGAAAAGAGAGATCAATTGTTTACTGGACACCCTTGATCCGTAAATACTCCACAGCATTGACATATAAGGACTTCATGGACTCATTTGTCCATCCAGTCATGAACTTGTTGACGAGTACCCCTCAACCTATAATCAACCAAGAAATAAAAAGGGTGTTACAGTTGGCTAAGAACAACAAGGTAGGAGACTGGTATCTGTACCAGAACCACACTGAAATCAAAGTCTATGGATGCCAACTTACCCTTATAAACTGCCCAAATACCTCTCCATGAGGATATTTTCACTTGAGTATTTTAGGCAAATCATCAATTCAGATGAGGTCAACTTCCTAGCTGCTAGGAAGAAAACCCAGTTTAAAATGAAAAACCAATTGGGCCCCTTCATTTGCAATAACAGAGAGGCTGGACCAGAGGCTGACAAGGTATTGTAACAAATGAAATTCAGAAACAGCTTCATGTGGCACTATGACCCTCATGGGGTCATAAACAAGTTGAGACTCAAGGTCAAATTAGGACCTTTCATCCTCCATCCAAGATCTGATATTGAGCAGTTTGCCAACCAATCTAAGTGGTTGGAAAATACATTGATTGACATCGATAGCACAGTAGCGGATGTTGAAAACGCACTAATTGATGTCGAAAAGCAAATTGACCAGAGTTCTTTCCTGCAGGTTCAAGAACTAGGGGAACCAATGAGTAATCCTCCTGTCTTACATACCCCAACCAATGAGAAAAGGAATCCAAAGAGAAATAGGGAGGAGGGTTTTAGTTCTGCCATGGAGACCACAGATGAGTACTTTGAACTCAGAAAAAGGCCCAAGCTTGAATCCCATGTCTGAATAGGAAGAGAACATTGAATCAGTGGAAATCATTGACACTGAAATAATGGGTTAAAGAAGCAAAGACACAGCTGCTTCAGGAGAGACACAACAACCATCAACCTCCAACACTCAAATGATTGAAAGAAAGCTAAGTGTTGAGGTTTCCTCCTTCACTAGGCCAGTTGATAAAGAAAGAGACATCAAAGACAGGAATAAGGAGATAAAGATGAGGAATGAGAAGTTAAAGGTTGAGACATATGCCCAATACTTCAAGCACACACCAGCTAACCAGAGCAGGTTGATGTCAGCTTTTGACATCAAATCATGAAAGATGCAAGTCTCATTCATGTAGCCAACTATCCAGCAGACGAAGACCTCAGCTGATTACAGGAAAACCGATTTTGAGGTATTGGCCAGGGATGTTCATCCCATTGACCAAATAGAGTTTCATAAACAGGCTGCAGAGATTATTTACTCCACCCTAACAAGAAAGGCCATGGCTGCACACGGGCTACAGGGTTCACTGGACAACATCACAACCCAATACAAATTTGAGAAGGCCTCCTCATAGGCCAAAGACAACATGATCAAGTCATTGGAGGACTTGGTCATTGAGCTAGGCCATGATCTGAGTGACAGTAAGGTTGCTGAAAAGTTGATCAAAAAGAAGAATGAGGATATAGCAGCTCTCAAGAAACAATTAAAGCTGCCTCATTCAAAACACCCATAAACAAAAGAGGTCCTGGAGAGCCAAACAAATCATGAGGAGATGATGGACCTAGTGCTTCAGTTGAATGATCAGCTAAAGGAGATGGAGAAGGAATTGGATAGCTTGATATAGGTAAAACAAGCTAGTCTAGAGAATGCCCCTGCCACTGTTATTCCAACAGTAACCACTATAGTACCTTCCACTTTGGCAGCATCCTTAGCTCCCACAACTCCAATGGCTACAGCACTGCCAGCTTGTACACCGTCTACATTAGCAATAGTGTCTACAGGAGATGAGGCACGCAGATTAGTCAAGGCAATGGAAGAAAATTCCATTCAGACGAATGAAATGAACATGCTTAAGGAGAAGGTGACCAATCTGGAAACTGAATGCAAGCTTGCCCAAATCATGCACAAAGAAGAAGTGCATAAAGCAACCAGGATGAGCGAAAGAATAAAAAGCCTGGAGAAGGAACTTACATTGAAGGAACCCCTTGGACAGGCTAAAGAATAATTGTGGGCCAATATCATTGACTCTGTCAATGATATTAGGCCATCCATCCAAGTAATTTTTGAGCAAATTGATTTGATAAAACAGACTACAAAAGCCATACAAGGAGTAAAAGCAGAACTTGGAGACATGCCAGAGGAAGCTGCAAGGATTATACACTTCCTCAACTCCAAAAACAATTATGAGTTGCAGGAATTAGAGATACCTAACAAAACTGGTACAATTTTGGAAGTAAAAAGGGTCCTCACCAAGAGGAATTTAATGTTAAACCTGGAAGACAAATGCCAAACCATGTAACTGTCCATTGACAGATTCATGGTCAAATTTGAAATTTTAAGGCAAAAGGGTTTACCGAATCCCTCGGTAATAAATGATAAGCTGATGACACAGGAGGACTACAATAGAAAAATTAGAGAAGTAGCCAAAGATCAAGTGAATAGTTCATCCATGAAGGGCATACCTACTAGCAAGGTCTTGTACCAAACTTTTGAGAATTTGTTTTACCTCTAGCATGAGGTAAAACACTTTTTTGTGAATAAGCCTAGTTTTTCCAAGTATACAGAGCCAATGAGATTTACAAGAAGATGCTGAAACATGGGAGAAATTAAATGACTTACTGTAGAAAGTCAAAAGGTGAAAATGTACAGTAAGAGTAAAAAGGCACAGTAAGAGGATAATGGTAGATCAACCAGGTCAAAGTGTATCAAAGTGTATCAGTTGAAAGGTCAGAGTAAATAGAACATCCAGTGTGAAGACTAAACAACAAAGCAGAGATTAAAAGGAAAAATATCAAAGATTCAAGACATCACAACCTAATAAACAGGGACAACAAATAATTGTTCAATAGTTGTCTCTATCTTCTTGCATGAAGATACTTCTTTCTCCTAGATTAGTTCCCAAGACAGTTTGGGATATTTTGTAAATTATTTTTGTATAAGTACTTCATAATTCGAAGTATTACGGGTGGATTGCTATACATTTGTAAAGTTATTTTGATCATAAACCTAAGGGTTATTGTACCAATTTTCAAGTCAGCAGACTGGAGCAAGTAATAAAGGGATTGCATTACAGGATTCATGTGTAGAGCTTTTACAGTGAAGTATTTTCTTTGTAAATCTATTATTTTCTTATGTTTTTCACAAACTTAAATGTTATCTAAAGTTGAATGAATTAACCAGAAATTTATCTCAGAATTTGTTTAAGTACACTATGTTTTCAACAGTTAATCATTTACATGTTTTCTTCTGATATCTGGATCTAAGAATCCTTAATTTCTCTCCCATCCCAGTTGACCTCTTTCACTTTCTTCATAATCCAGCCTAAGGAACCCTTAATTGCTCTTTGGATCTGATTGAAAACCACTTCACCATCCAGTCTTGAGATCTGAAGTAACTCTGTTATCTTGCCCTGTAGACACTGTTTTTAGAACTTGATGCAGTCTTGTTTGTCTGACATTTGGCCCCATAGCCCAATGTTAAAAGACACCCCTCTTTTCATCTAAGTGATCCGACCACCAAATCTAAATCAAAACCCAAGTACAATCATAACTAGCCTAAAATCAAATAACTAAACAAAGTTAAATAAAAAAGAGAGAGCCCTCTCTGAGAATTAGGAAGGCTAGATCCTAATCTCCAAAGTTGGTTTGTGATTACCTCTAATCATTTCTCTCTCAAACACTCAAGAGAAATATTGGAGTGATAACAGAATGGAAAATCCCCACATCCATAAAGCATCTGCGAGGATCTCTTGGGTTGACAAGGTATTATCGCAAGTTTGTTAAGAATAATGGGAGAACAGCAACACCTCTAACAACATAATTGAAGAAAGATGCATTTTCATGGACTCTAGAAGCAACAAAGGCCTTTGAACATCTTAAAGAGGAATTGTGCCAAGAACCGGTCTTAGCTACATCGGACTTCACAAAAACCTTTATTATGGAATGTGATGCCTCATGAAATGGAATTCGTGTTGTTTTAATGCAAGAAGAAAGACCCATTGCTTTCGAAAGTTGTCCAATCAAAGGAAAGTATTTACACAAACCTATTTACGAGAAGGAAATTTTGGCAATACTACATGCACTTAAGAAATGGCGACCCTACCTAATGGGAAGACACCTCAAGGTAAAAATAGATCATGATAGTCTTAAATACTTTTTATAACAAAAGATTATCTTCATAAGCGCAGCAAAAATGGGTCACAAAGATGTTGGGTTATGACTTTGAAATCATCTACAAAAAAGGGAAGTAAAATGTTGTGGCAGATGCACTCTCAAGAAAGGATGAGGATGTGGAAGCATTTCTTTGTGCCATTTCTATTATCCAACCAGATTGGATAAACGAAGCAAGGGATGAATGGAAGAATGACGAAGAAGTGTGGGAACTCATTCAAAAGTTACAACAAGATCCCAGTACATCTGATACATTTAGCTGGAAAAATGATTCGTTATTGTACAAAGATCGGTTATACCTATGTAATAATTCCCAACTCAAACAAAATATTCTTAGGGAATTGCACACCTCTCCCATAGGAGGGCACTCAGGATTTCTAAAAACTTACCACAGGGTTAAGAAGGAATTCTTTTGGGATGACCTTAAATCGGATATTCAAAAGTTTGTGGCGGAATGTTTGGTTTTCCAACAAAATAAAGTTGAAACAATTAAGGCCTCAGGTCTATTAAAACCTTTATCCATTCCAAGCCAACATTGGGAGAAGGTTTCAATGGATTTTATCACAGGTTTACCCAAGTTCGAAGGAAAGAGTGTTATCATGGTGGTAGTTGACAGACTTAACAATTATGCACACTTTTGTGCATTATCTCATCTATTTAAAGCGAGTACAATTTCTACTACATTTACGGAAACAATTCAAAAGCTACATGGAAACCCAAAGGTTATTTGTAAGCAACAGAGATCCCATTTTCACCAGAAAGTTTTGGACATAATTATTTTCTTGTGTCGGTACTCAATTAGCTCATAGATCATCTTATCATCCTCAATCTGATGGGAAAATTGAGATAGTAAACAAATGTTTGCAGGGATATCTTTGTTGCTTTGTATCTGATAAACAGACAAAATGGGTCAAATAGTTGCCTTTGGCTGAATGGTGGTCTTCCTTCCATACTACAACAAAAATGACCCCATTTATGGAACTTTATGGATATCATCCACCATCCATCACATCATATTTAAGAGAAAATTCTAAGGTTCAAGTAGTGGAAAATCACATCGAGCATCAACAACAAGTTCTCCAACTCTTAAAGGATAACCTCACCTTGGCGCATAATAGAATGAAATAGCAGGTAGATCAACATCGCAGTAAAAGAAGTTTTGATGTAGGTGATTAGGTATTCCTACGGCTACAATCCTATAAACAAATGTCCCTCAAGAAAGCTAAGAAGGATAATAAATTATCACCAAAGTATTATGGTCTGTACAAGGTGTTGCGAAATATAGGTACTATGGCATACAAATTGGAGCTTCCTTCAGCTTCCCAAGTGCACCCAGTTTTCCATATTTCATGCGTAAAGAAGGTTATAGGTGACAATCTTCCAGTTCAAACAATATTGCTAGAACTTGACGAGGAAGGAAAAATCATATTGGAACCTGAAGCAGTCAAAGAAAAAAGAACTTGACAGCTACGAAATCGATCAATTTTAGAGTATCTCATCAAGTGGAAGGACTTACCTGTTGAAGATTCCACATGGGAGGATGAGAATTTTATACAAAAGCATCGAGAACTACTCAAGCGTTGAGGACAACACTTTTTTGAAGGAGATGGGCATGTTAGGTCCCTATAATACCAGTGATTCCCCCATTACTATTGTCATTGTATCCCTTATTGTTATTGTTGTGCCCCTATTGTCCCCATATTGTTATTATTGTGCCCCATAGAAGCCCACTATTGTTTTTTTTGTTGAAGCAAGAGTCGTGCCTTCTATTCAAATTAATCAAAAAGGAGTAATTACATAAATTACAACCATCCCTAAGGAATCGGGGGACTTAGCTATCCCTTCGAGGGTATGGGCCAATGAGCGAAAAAAGGCATACAAGTTGGAACAAAAACTAGACCTGAAAAGGAATAAAAAACCAAACTATTCAAATTTCGGGACTGAAAAGGGGCATAAACATTGCGTATGTGGTCCGCTCGAAAATCATTACTGCCCACCACAAAGCTGAACAAGCACGGACGATAACAATAAGGCATAACTCTGACCCAAACCCACCAACATGTAAAATGATCCTGGGTCGTTGATCCGCCTCGCAAGATCCAACGGTTGATAAACATATCGGATGGGAAAGAAGCCTGGAGAATACCCGCCCGATGAGGGCGGTATTCTCTCTCCTACTTGATCCACGTGTTGCATGTTGAGTTGCATCGGGCTCAAATCTTTGAAACCACTTTCCAGAGTTGAGAGCTTCTGATAAGCTTAAAACCACCTTGAGGGCGATATAGAAACTAAAGGTAGTTATGAGGAAGGTTTCGAGTCCGCTGAGGAAGCAAAGACTCTGACCTGAACCCATCAATCTGCAATTTGAATCTCCACCCTTGATCCTCAGCTGTTTGATCCAATGGATGAGAGGAATCTTCCTTTGAAGAAAAGCAGGAGCGATTCCCGCCATCCGAGCATCCGAAAACCTGTAGACCAACCCCGCCGGTTCGTTGTATCCATTTCCAATGGTTATAAACCAATGGTGGGGTATTGCTATGCCTTATAACTGGATACTCTTCACCCCCTCTTCCCACCGAGTAAAACTGAGGTGATCAGTGTTAGGAGAAAGTTTTGAAAGAATCCTCAATTTGCAGTTCACCTTCCACCCAAGAACTCTGTGTCTGAGCTATTATGGACTGATAAAGCTAACAAAGGCCTGCGTGCCGCTTCCAAAATTACCTATGGAAAACCCCTTCATGTTGATTGTGCATCTACAAACCCAACCTCTGCTACTGCTGGAATTCTCTTTTCTGATGTATCTCTTGGTCCTCATTCGCCTGGTTGAGACAGTCATCCCTTAATCTACCCCGTGGAACCTCTTGCCATCTGTACTTATTACTACTTTTAGTGCAGAGAGCACCTTTGTTGGCAAGAATGTCCGCCAATTTATTGGTCGTCCTGCGCACATGTGTGAAGCTTAAGGTTCTCATGTTTTGAAGGTAGAGATGGATTCTTTGATAGACCTGAAGAAGCTTCCAGTGTCTCGAGACCTTTTCCAAAGCCGAACCACAACAAATTATCTTGATAGAAACCCACTATTGTTATTTTTGTGCCCTTATATTATTATTGTTAGGTTGGCTTTGGTTATATTGTGACCCCTTAGACTCCTATATATAGAAATGAGGTTTGTCATTTGTATCATCCAAGAATTGTTCATTTGTGTAATGTAAATGAGGTTGCCCCCTGAAGAGGCTGATTTCTAAGTCGTTGATCTATCTTTTCTATCTTTTTTTGAGCTGGTTTCATAACATTAATGATCGACAATTTGATCTGAATTGGATCATTATATTTTTTATCATCCATCTCGATGCATTGGGAGTGGAAAAGGTGGAGGAATCAACTCATGGGACCGTTTCTACTAGTAGGACCTGGTTTGGCGAAACGGGGTCTGAAACCTTCCGAGAGTATTTTGAGGCATCAAATGACATTTTTTGGGGTAATATTTTTTTCTCTGGTGCATCACCTTTCCACGCTATTATACACACAAATACCTTTCCAATGGCGCAAGAAGTGCGTTAATTAGAGTTCGTATAAAAAAGTTATGCCACTCAGAAGTTGACCTTCCTATTTTTCACACGTATAGTTCGGAAGGATGTTGCGTCAACCCCCATTATTCATGGAAAATGGGATAGCCACATGATTATAATGTAAAATACTCTAGAAGAGTCTATATTGTAACTCTATTTAAGAGTTGATGTAGTGAAAATTAACCATTAGTAGGTTATTGGGCTATGCTATAATTGGGCCACTAGGAGGAAGAGGCATTCCATTCTTTCGAAAACATTTTGTTCCATAGCTGAGCAAAGATAGTTAGGAGAGATACGAGATAGAGAAAATAGAGAGGTTTTGTGCATTGTAGCATCCCACGAGCTACAGGGATTACTTCTTTGTACCTGCAACTATATTTCTAAACAGAGAAAGAGAGCGAAGCGACCTTACCTTCCAGCTGGGTTTTCTCCCGAAAGGGTTTCCCAGAGAGCATATCTTGTGTCTTATGTGTGTATGAGATTATTTTGTTGTTCTCTAATTTTATGAGTAATTTCCATTTGCGTGCATGCACTAATTATAGTAAAATCTACAGATCTAGAAATTAAATAAAACTGTAATACTGTAGAATCTCATATTTTTTTAATATAATATTATCATATCTATTGTGACAAACTGTCTAGTGGAATATCCACAGAAGTTTACGGATTACAATTGCAGGCGAGATGGAAATCCAAAAGATTCTTATAGCATAATGGTGTTAAACCCAAACGATGAGGAGCTAGTACTTCTCTCCATCATTTTCTTACATTTCAAAACCAAGTGTGGTATCCTCACTCTATCTTGGAATTCAAGGGGTAGTGTGGACAATGAGTGGTGGACAAATGACAAGTGTGAGTGGTTGTACTTTCTCTACTTTATTATGATTTATTTTGTTTTTTTTTCTTCCACCTTGTGAATACCATAGTTTACCAAAACCATGGGCTTATAGACCACCAAGAGTAGAAAATAATTATTGATTGTGGTGATTCAACAACATCCAGTTGTATCATTAAATCTACTTTTGGATTGTTTTTGCCTCGTTTTATGTGGTACTATTGTCATGTTAAATAATACTACTCCTGAAAACTCCAACATCATGCATAGATTCAAACCTCGATACTTGCCACTCAGATGGGGTGGGGATGCAACCACTCTCACTTGTCATTTGTCCACCTCTCTGTGTGTCCACACCACCCTTTCAATCCCAAGATAGAGGAAGGATACCACACTTGGTTTTTAAATGTAAGAAAATTATGGAGAGTAGTAATAACTCCTCATCAATTGGCTTTAACACCATTATGCTATAGGAAACTTTTGGAATTCTATCTCGCCTGCAACTAGTAAAGAGTGATACAATTTATTGGTTCAGATGGTGAAGGATGCTTGGATTTTAAAGATTCCATTATGACGAGACAAGGGGTATTGATAATCTAAAAGATTGGGGAATTTAAAGGATTTGGAGGAAGCTCTATCATGTGAAACTGGTCATCTAATGATGGTATCCATTTGCTCTATCTTTTGTTAGTTGTTTGGTTTCATTATGGCACTATCATTATACTTTTTCTTGTTGTCTTTGTTGTATCATTATACTTTTTCTTACACAAACTCTAATTTGTTCTAGCGTTAGGCAGTTAAGGGAGCACCTCATCTTTGGGACTCTTTGTTTTCTCTCTATTGTGGTGGGGGAAGTTTTTTTTTTTCGAGGTGTTTAATTTACCAAGGTCAAATGGCATGGGGTGGTAAGAAATTAAAAGGATGGAGGGAGGGGAAGAACCAAGGGAGGGCCTCCTCCACACATCCCAACCATTCATTAAGATTCAATGGACATGCTTAGGCAATAGAAAAAATATCACAATGGGTGTTTAGATGGTGATAAAATCTTGATGGAGGAGTTGGGGAAGGTAGTGAAGGCCAAGAGGGACAACATGATGAAGAACCAAATCCTTGACAAGATTTAGGGCTAGGTCTCCAACTTAGTCCACTCATGCACTAAGGGGACAAAATTTATTAAGATTGTTGAAACTTATTGGATGCTAAAGACTACAGTGGCTCATGCATTCGAGAGGACTCAAATAGCCTATGAAGATACTTTACACACCATTTGGGCTTTTGGGGCAAGTTTGGGACTATGTGCAAAGGGGTCTTTGGTATTGATTTCTTAGTTATTCTAATCATAGAGGAAGAAGCAACATAGTCACACAATGATATGGCATATGACTACATCCATCTTAATTATTTTAGAGGGGGAGGACTAGCCTTTAGCTCCTTAGTAGACAAGGGATAAGATAACCTCAACTTTCAAAGATGGATAGGAAGTGGACCAATTCTAAGACCCCTCGCCCCACTTTAGGTTACCATCAAGTTAGTGTTATCTTTTGTGTTTTACAATTTATATGGGATTACATGTAGACACAAAAGGCTAGATTACATGTGTCTCTTTTGGCCAAATATTTGGTAATAAACTAGTTGACAAATATTAAATTGGTAGGGAGACTAATATCCCTTAAGATAGTCACCCACCAATAACTTGAATATACTCATATTGTTTGTTTGTTTGTTTATATTGTGATATATCCATATTTTCAACTTAAAAGAAAACTACATCGCAAATATTACTAGCAATTGCACCAAGAGGTGTAAAGGAACGTTGATAGGAGGAGTAGGGAAATGTGGAAGGAAATAATCAAGCGAAATATATGGACAATTAAATACAATCAAAATTTGAGTTTCTATAGTAGCAGGAGATTAAATTTAAGAAAAAAATTACATTAACATAAATGTCCTAGAACAATGGCATAGTAATGATGGTATCCTTCCCCTTCCTGCTCCCTCCACATCCTACGCTTTACTATATGACATTTGAGAAATGGAGGAAGTACCAAGGTGGGATAGGAATCAATCAATGGAAAATATGAAGAGAGAAAATGAAGGAAAGGAAACCCTTTGCACTCAAGAAGCATAGAAAATGCATCCATGAACTCCCTCATACACTAGATCAAATAAAAAAATCATCGAGCTCCTTGCCAATAATGAGAAAGAAAAGAAAATTGAGACAAAAAGGAAACTTGAGAAAGAGATGCTCATTTGAATATAACACTAGGCTCACAAGCATCTCTAGCCAAATTTGGCTACTATGTGAAGTTCCTTTGAAATTTAGGTATCTTTTTTCATTGTATAAAGACAATTTATCAAGCAATGCTCAAGTCATTTCATAGGTTAAAATAAGAAGCTCATAAAAGTAATACTCTTTGAGCAGCCAATGATATTTTTATTGGCCATTGTATACCATGACTATATCTATAGAGGGGGGTCACATTAATATTTATAGAGTAATGAAAAGGCAAAAAAAGTAGATTACACATAGTTCATGTGTTTGTAAGCAATTACCATGATTAAAGTTCTACATAATATCAAGTTGTTCAATCATCCAACTAATTGCCGAGTAATCCAAAAATTCATATACAAGATTTGGCACTCTTTTATTATTGTCGAGTACAATTCTTATGCCAAGTTTCATCTGTGTTTTTCACTTGGCTCATTTCGTTGCTATTAGTAGAATGTTATTGAGTTCAAAGTTTCAAGACGTACTGATGAACAACCCAGATCTTCATTTTTAGTTCCGCTTATGAGTCCGTGGGGATCTATCATAAGACCGCTCGCTAGCTCTTCGGTTCAGACGGGGCTACCTCACTGGCCCGAGCATGCTCTTCACATGCACTGGGATAAATGAACTTGAAAGCCTCTTCACCCCTGATTCGATTTCCATACTGTTCGCTTCTAGTAATATGTATTCAAGTTATGTAATAGATATCACTTATCGTTGGCAAGAACCAATGATTAGGCTTGGCCAGTCAGTTAACTCAAGATGATCGGCATAATTAACACGTCTCAATGTTTAACTGTGTGTTCATGTTTGGAATTCCCATTATTGAGCTAAAATCCATAAGAGGGTTCGATTTTCTATACCCCCAAGACTTACCTTCCTTATATTATGAGGATAATTGTTCATGGGCTCCTCATGCTTCAAAAATTTACTTCGTAGATTGCACTAATTATCTTTGAAGAGATCCACACATTCCTTAATAATAATAAGATAGAAATTAACAAAGAATCTTCATTCTGTTCTGCTTTCAATTTCAAGAAATTTCAAGAACTGACTGAAGAAGACAGATGGAGGTATAAGGTTAATGTAATTTTCTATCTGTCCAAGAATTACATTTCTAATATTGTGAAGGAACGTTGTTCTTGGGCTTGTTGTACTTCAAAATATTAATATTGACATTGAACCTAATAATCTCTGACAAGAAAAGATCCACAACAGCTGTGGAGTTGAACTCATTGCATTGAATTTTGTTTTTGGCATAGTATGTCAACTCTAGAATGAAATCTTCATGGCGTGTGCTATGAAACAAATATGAAACAAAAAAATATTCATGAAGAAGAAGTACTAGTATAAGATCAAATTGCAAACATACTTGGATACAACATTATAGTACATATTCAAAAATGAATGCACATTAATTGTTCAACATCGATACAACTTGAAAATATACAATTATTCTATATAAGACAATCGGAGCTATATTACAAAAATTATCAAAAAGAGAACTCACAATGGAATTTCATAAATGATACTTATTTTTATAACCAATATATATTTTTCAAAAGATGGCATCCTCCTAGATCCCAAATCTAGGGAAGTCTCAACTCCCTTTATCATTACTCCTACCTAGAGCATTTGTAGGTCACTCTAGCATTATTCCATTCTAATCCACATTTATAACAAAACTCGTAACCAAATCTGAAACAACACAACCAAAACATGTTTCAGCTCTCATTGTGCTTTGAATACATAAACAATGCCCCATATATTTGTTGCTTGCAATGACCAACAAATTGAAAACAAAGATTCACTAAATGCCTAGAAAAGAGAAAAAAAAAATTAGTGGTTGTCAAAACACCAAATTTGCCTAAGCTAGACAAAATTCAGAAAACAACTTTGCTAAGCCATGCCCCACTAGTAGTTAGATTTGATATTCAATTGAAATACTCAAGTATCCATGTACAAACAACAAAGAGAACAAGTCCTATTGCTAAGGTTAATAGTCTTTTTTTTTTTTTTTTTTTTTTTCAAACTAGAACAATACAACAATTATGGTAAGGGATGTGGAGGACCACCATTTTTTCGATTGGAAACAACTATATTTATCAAAAACAAGTCACAGAATCCCTTCTTGAAGGAAATTACATTTGTTAAACAAGAATGAATTTTACCAGTTTACTTACCTGCAAATCATGTGACAACGTCCAAACTTTTTTTCAACAACTTGACCGCATTTTTCACACCGTTGCCATTCTTTCTCTTTGGTAAGCCTAAATAGCATAAAATCATCTTTGTCCCTCTTGAAAGGCAATAATTTCTCTAAGTCAGCGCAATCCAAACCTGTATCCCTGATCCGAATTGGATCCTAAACACTCTCTAAGCTTTCATAAACTCGTTCAAATTATGCCAAACAGATTCAAGTCTTAGAAAGATCAATCTATTAGAAGGAATCCTCGTGACAATTGCAATTGTGATCAGTGCGGAGCAACGAGGACCCTCAGTCGAGCACGCCGACCGTTGGCCCATGGTAACGTGTGCTGGCGCAAATTGGCAAAAGAAAAGGCTAATTCAAGAAACGGGGGTGGTTTCTGTTAGCACTAAAGCACTAATTGCGTATCACAGGGTGTCCCCCTCAGTGAAGGAAAGCCTCGAAGTGCCTGGACCTGAAATGGCTATGAAATGTGAAAAAGTAATAAATTCGGTTCCGTGGATTCCACAAAACTGGCAGGATATCGGAAGGCCTCGAGGAGGTAAGCAGTTTTGACTGAGTCCCACCCGATTCCACACACTGAGTGACACGCATTCAACGGAAGAGAGAGAGAACCGCTCACATCGGACGGGTAAACGTCATGCTACTTACCCACCCCGATCTGAACGACGACCGTAGGATACGGGGGGCCCAGATCAACGGCGGAGGCACGTCCCAATAAATGACTGGATTTGACAAGGTTGTAAAGAAATATTACATGGGATTTGAAGTCCGACATGGATGATGAGTTGGCAGAAGATTCATGTTTTGTGGGCATCTTGGAGCAAACAAAAATAACGACCGTTCAAATGTGTCCAAGGAACCTAACACACTCACCCGTTGCAGAATAGGTGGCCACCCCCCTGTGAATCATTACGCAGTGATGATGACGCAGAACAGGGGAGTTCGAATAGATAGAGGAAGGAAAACCAGAATGCCGGGAAGCAAAAATGAACCGACACTTTAAAGCCATGAACTGACAGAAGCAGAGGACACACACACACACACACAGAGGAGTTAGTTAGATGCAAAAAGCTAAGAGCAGAGAATAGAGAGAAGAAGCCGAGCTGACCTAAGGGAAGCATCGAGCCAGACAGATCCAGAGAGAGTCAGAGAGTCTATGCACTCCAAAGAAAGCTTGAGAGGTTCAAGCGAGCTCCTTGGCATAGGCTTGTCATGTATGAGTTTCATATTAGGCTCATACTACTGTGACTAGTAGAGGTCAAGTACCAGTAAGGAGATTCTGTGTACTCAGATCCTATTGATTCATATCTGTTGAGTGAGACTCAACTTGAGCTCAATGTTGTAAAGAAACTCTGCTTTGAAAACATAATAGAGAGGCCACCACTGAAAGCTTGACCAGGAGACGTAGCCCAAGAGTATTGGGTGAACTCCTTATTAAACTTGTTGTATTACATTTTTTCTTGTTATGTTTTCTCTAACTACCTCAGTGTCTATGTATTTTGCAATCTTATCGATCCATTGCATAAAGTAACATAGGCGCATCCATGCACATGAGTCTGTAATACCTTTAATTCTTGGATAAATTCCAGATCAAGTGGTATCAGAGCTCTAGGTTACTAAGGTTAGACAAGCTTGCGCTGGATTTGTTGTTGAGTGCTAACTAGATCAAAGCTTAAATTAGGAGAAGGAGAGTTAGTTGAAACTAAACCTGAAATTGGAAGAGTCTATCCTAAGAGGAAAATGTCAGAAGAAAGTCCCTTGGAATCAGACCCTCAGTTCATGGATAGTTTCATGACCATGAGAGCCATGGTAGAGGAAATGTATAGAGAATTTAAGAAAGGTAGAGAGGAAGATGCATCGAACTCCAAAAGAGATAAAGGAGCAGAAGAATCTCTCCTCCATGACCACTCTAAAGGCAAGGGGAAAGCAGAAAAACTTCCCACACCTCCTAGTAGCCCTGAAAACAAAAAGAAAACATCTTTGATTAAATTAGATGTTAAATTTGATTTACCGATATATGATGGAGATTTTAATGAAGAGAAGCTAGATAATTAGATTAGATAGATTGATGTTTATTGCAGAGTATAGAGCATCGATTCAGACAAGAGTAAGATTCAGCTAGCCAGCCTACAACTTGGAGGCACTGCCTTGGTATGGTGGGAAGGCAAGACACAAGCTGACATGAAGAAACATGGTAAAATTCTTTCTGTCTGGAGTAAATTTGTTTCTGCAATTAAAAAGCAATTCTATCCACTAGCCTATATGCAGCAAGCCATGATGAGCTGGCAAACTCTTCACCAATTAAAAGGGAAAAGTGTACAAAGTTACACTCAAGAATTTAGGAAAAGAGCTTTGATTCTAGGAATTTCTTTAGACTCACCTGAAACTCTGTTGAAGTATATAGGTGGTCTACACAGCTACTTAAGGCACACTATTCTCATGTTTAATCCCACTAGCATAGATGAGGTATCTGTTCAGGCTACACATCTAGAAGTTAGAGGAAAGAATGTGAACCCAGAAGTTGGGGGATCATCAAAACCCACGGCAAGCAAAAGCAAGGAAAAGAGAAAATAGAAATGGAAAGAGAGGAAGGCCAATACTGTACAAAAGACCAAGTCTTCATGCACTCACTGTAAGAAGGATGGGCATGATGATGAACACTGCTAGATCCTACATCCGGAGCTGAGACCCAAGAAGTTCGAGGGCAAGAAGAAGAAGACTGCTGCAGCTATTCAAAAAGATTTGGGGTCAAACTCAGGAGATGAAACAACAATCGCAGCCACGGGTATAAAATTTAAAAATTCTGAAGCATCTACTAGTAATTCTGCACAATCTACTGATAATGAAGAAAATGAGAGGAAAAGACATGAGATTTTTCATATTCGAGTTATTTCCAAGCATCAAAAGATTGATAATTTGTTTGATAGTGGCTCACAAGTAAATTTAATTTCCGAAGCAATTGTAAAGAAGTTGGGATTACTAACCACACCTCACAAAAATCCATATCCATTAGGTTGGTTATGTGATAAAGCACAGCTACAATTGAGTAGACAATGTAAACTTAGGTTTTCTTTTGGGTCAACATTTGTAGATGAGGTTGAGTTAGATATAGTTCCTTTGTATATATGTGGAATTGTTTTAGGAGTCCTTACTCGTATGATAGAAAATCTATTTTCTATAGAGTTGAGAACAAGTATCAACTCGTTAAAGATGGAATCAAATATATTGTAAGAGCTCATAAACTCAAGAATAATTATACTCTCATAAACTCAGGGCAGATGAAAAGAATTGTAAATTCATGCAAACAATTTTTATTGATGGTTGTAAAGGAAAAGAAACCTGATAAAACCAATGTATTTGAGGGCTGTGATGTTAAACAACAAGCAGATTTAGAAAAAGTTGTTTCAGAATATGATATACTGTTTCAAGAACCTAAAGGTCTACCACCCAAAAAGGAAATAGTACATGATATTAATTTGCAGCAAGATGCTCCATTGCCTAACATTAGAATGTACAGGTTGTCCATTTTAGAGAATGCAGAAATCAAGAAGCAGGTAGATGAGCTGCTCGAGAAGGGGTTCATCAGACCTAGCACATCACCATGTGGGTCTCCAATTGTCCTGGTGAGAAAGAAATATGGCTCATGGAGAATGTGCATTGATTACCGAGCACTAAATAAGATAACGATAAAAAATCGTTATCCCCTTCCTCGCATAGATGATCTATTGGATCAATTAAAGGAAGCTGTTTATTTTTCCAACTTGGACTTGCATAGTGGCTATCATCAGGTCAGAGTTGCACAACAAGATGCATGGAAGGCTGCTTTCAAAACAAAGCAGGGATTGTATGAGTGGTTGGTTATGCCTTTTGGCTTAACTAATGCTCCTGCTACTTTCATGAGAGTAATGAATGATGTACTCAGACATTTTCTTGATGATTTTGTCATTGTATATTTGGATGACATTTTTATATTCAGTAAAACATGGGAAGAACATTTAAAGCATGTTAAGAAGACTCTAGATGTTTTGAAAAAAGAAATCTTTATGTTAAGCTCTCAAAATGTGAATCTGGAAAAACATCCTTGAATTATTTGGGTCATATTGTAGGGGGTGGTGAATTTAAGATAGATCCCTCTAAGGTTGCAGTCATTGTAAACTGGCCTAAACCCAAATCTGCTACCGAAGTTAGAAGCTTATTAGGAGTAGCACGGTATTGGAGAAAGTTTATTTCTAACTTTTTCTTAATTGCAGCTCCCTTACATGCTTTAACAAGATTGAAAAAAGTGTTTCGGTGGGGAGGCAAATAGCAGAAAGCCTTTAACACCTTTAAAGAAAAGATTAGTACAACACCAGTACTAGCACTGCCCGATCTTCAAAGACCATTTAAGATTGAAATGGATGTCGGTGACTATGCCATGGGAGCAGTGTTGATGCAGCATGGTAAACCCATATGTTATCATTATGAGACATTTAATTCTGTAGTAGTTAACTATCCCACATATGATAAAGAATTGCATTAGTACAGAGTGTGAAAAAAGTGGAAACATTATTTAATGGGAAAAGAGACAGTTATACATACTAACCATAAACCACTTCAATATTTGCACTCACAAACTAAGTTGCAACAATCAAGACATTATAGGTGGATGGGTTTTCTACAACAGTTTCATCTTGTCATCAGATATAAAATGGGCATACACAATAAAGTTGCAGATATGTTGTCCAGACCAACCATAAATGCATCCACTATACTTAAGCATAATTCAATATTGCATGAACGCTGCATTGAACAATATGCTCAAGATATAGATTTTAAAGATGTATATGCAACTTTAAGTCATGGAAAACAAGTAGAAGAATTGGATTATCATGTTAAGGACCAACTCTTGTATCATTTGGGAAAGTTATGCATTCCTCAAATAGAAAGAGTAAAGATAATTCGAGAAGCACACAGTTCTCTAATATCAGGTCACTTTGCTGTAAGTAAAACAGTTGCACAGCTGCAAAGATTTTGTTATTGGCAAAAAATGAATGAGACAGTTTCTAGATATGTAAAAGGGTGTACCATGTGTGCTAAAAGCAAGCCCAACGATAGAAAACTAGGCTTGTACACTCCACTACCAGTTCCTTCTCATCCTTGGGAAAGGGTTTCCATGGATTTTGTTGGAGGACTGCCTAAATCTAGGAAAGGTCATGACTATTTATATGTTGTTGTGGATAGGTTCAGCAAAATGTGTATTTTGATACCTTGTAACAAACAGATTACAGCTGAACAAACTGCAAAGTTGTTCTTTCAACATGTATGGGTTCGTTTTGGATTACCCACTTCCATTATATCTGATCGAGATACCCGATTTGTTGGGAAATTTTGGTCAAGTCTGTGGGAATCGATGGACACTAGACTGAAGAAGAGCACAGCTTTTCATCCGAAAATAGATGGCCAAACAATAGTAGTCAACAGGACAATGATCTAGTTGCTAAGAGGCTATTGCAGCAAGCATCCCAGGCTTTGGGGTGGACATTTATGTTATGTGCAACATGCTTACAACCGAGCTAAACATTCTTCTACACAGAGATCTCCTTTTGAGACCTATTTTCGATTGACACCAAGGTCTCCCTTGGATTTTGTCTTTGGTAAAGACATAGCGGTTGATGGACACAATGATGTGGATAAGGCAACCAAGTTCATCGAACAAATCCAAGATATTCACCAAGCAGTACAAGAACAGCTGGAAAAGAGCCAAGCCAAGTACAAGGCAAGGAATGACAAACATTGGATGGAGCATAGTTTCCAAGTTGATGATCAAGTCTGGTTGTATATCAACAAAGACCGAATGCAAGGTGAAGGTAAGAAGCTAAAGCTAATAAGGTATGGACCTTTCAAGATCCTTGAGAAAATTGGTGAGAATGATTTTCGCCTTGATTTACCAGCTTACATGCACATCTACTCAGTTGTTAATGCAAACAGCTTGAGATTATTTGAACCTTCATTAATTGAAGATCCCGAAGAGCAGAGTCAATTGCCTTCTATTGATGATATGTTGCCTGAATATCTTAATGAATTGTAGGAAGATACAGTTCTAGATAGGAAGGTGAGAACTACGCGCAGGGGGAATGTTGAGTACCTTAGGATTGGACTCTAAGGTTCAAAGCCAAGCAGTGAAAAATGGATAGAAATTGGGCAAGCAAGGAATCAGTACCATCACTTGATTGATGCTTAAAAATAAACTTTTGGTGGTCCAAAAGCTTTTTTCAGTAGGAAGTTCGTGATCCGAATTGGATCCTAAACACTCTCTAAGTTTTCATAAACTCGTTCAAATTAGGCCAAACAGATTCAAGTCTTAGAAAGATCAAGCTATCAGAAGGAATCCTCATGATAGTTGCAATTGTGATCAGTGTGGAGCAACGAGGACCCTCGGTCGAGCGCGTAGACCGTTGGCCCATGGTAACTCGCACTGGCGCAAATTGGCAAAAATAGAGGCTAATTCAGGAAATGGGGGTGGTTTATGATACACGATTAGCGCTAATTGTTTATCGGAGGGTGTCCCCCTCAGTGAAGGAAAACCCCGAAGTGTCCGGACCTGAAATGGCTATGAAATGCGGAAAAGTAATAAATTCGGTTCTGTGGATTCCACAAAACCAACAGGATATTGGAAGGCCTCGAGGCGGTAAGCAGTTTTGACCGAGTCCCACCCGATGCCACACACTGAGTGACACACGTCCGGCAGAAGAGAGAGAAAAATGCTCACATCAGACGGGTAAACGTCATGCTACTTACCTACCCGATATGAACGACAACTGTAGGATCTGGGGGGGCCAAATCAACGACAGAGACGCGTCTGGATAAATGACCGGATTTGACAAGGTTGTAAAGCAAGATTACATGGGATTTGAAGTCTGACATGGATGATGAGTTGGCAGAAGATTCGTGTTTCGCGGGCATCTTGGAGCAAACAGAAATAACGACCATTCAAATGTGTCCAAGGAACTTGACACACTCACCCGTTGCAGAATAGGTGGCCACCTCCCTGTGAAGCGTTACACAGTGATGATGACACAGAATAGGGGAGTTCGAACGGACAGAGGAAGGAAAACCAGAACGCTGGGAAGCGGAAACGAACCGACAGAAATCTGACTGGCTTTAAATCCATAAACTAACAGAAGCAGAGGACACACACACACACACAGAGGAGTTAGTTAGACGTAGAAATCTCAGAGCAGAGAATAGAGAGAAGAAGTCAAGTTGACATGAGGGCAGCATCGATCCAGACAGAGCCAAAGAGAGTCAGAGAGTCTGTGCACTCCAGAGAAATCTTGAGAGGTTCAAGCGGGCTCCTCGGCATAGGCCTGTCATGTATGAGTTTCAGATTGGGCTCATATTACTGTGACCAGTAGAGGTCAAGTACCAGTAAGGAGAGTTTGTGTACTCAAATCCTACTGATTCATATATGTTGAGTGAGACTCAAATTGAGCTCACTGTTTTAAAGAAACTCTGCTGTGAAACCATAATAGAGAGGCCACCACTGAAAGCTCAACCAGGAGACGTAGCCCAGGAGTATTGGGTGAACTCCCTATTAAACTTGTTGTATTACATGTTTTCCTGTTATGTTTTCTCTAACTACCTCAGTGTCTATGTATTTTGCAATCTTATCGATCCATTGCATAAAGTAACATAGGCGCATCCATGCACATGAGTCTGTAATACCTTTAATTCTTTGTCCTGGATAAATTCTAGATCAATTCCATGGGACACAACATTGTGCACAAAATAACCTTTTGCATTCAGGGCATTTTGAGCTTTTAATACCAATAAAAACTACCCCCCTTGAGCTTCCTTCTTCAGGCACATCCTTTAACAAAAGTGTCGAGCAATCTTTGAAAGGGAAATAGAACCTCTGGGAACTGGGAATCTCAACTTCTGCGAATGCGAAACACCATTCCTCAAGGGTTTGTTTTAGAAGAATCAATTGATATTGTTGAGGACTCAAGTGCTCATTGCAGTTGGCCTCAGGGCAATGGATGGTCACCAAATTTTCTTACAATTTTCTACTGATATGCAGGACTATGCAAGCGGAACAAAACATGTATGAACAAAGCAATTCTTTCAAAAATTTCATATGGGTTTTTGGCTTCTAAATAGATGCTACACAATTATTTCACAACAGGGACATCTTCATTTATTCCACGACTTCCAGAGTATAGCGATAATTATGTAGAATAAGAAATAAAGAGTGGTAAGGTTTTGATGATGACATCCCATTCCAACTGTGTGGGAACGATCCCTGGTTTTCTTTTTTCTGTAGGAAAGCAAGCCAAAGGATTGCGTAAAGGTTGTAGGATTGAGTTTTGTGAGGGTCCCGCAGCTTCCTACTAGCCCATCCTTGTGTCAATGTCTTTTGTGAGCCCAAATTTGTCATCATTCGAGCACGGTGGAGCAGGTGCGGCAAGCTATTTGATCCCCTGGCTCAAGAACTTCTCATCATCCTCATCAGCGTCTTCATCGAGTAGAGTGATTCATGATGGGGGTTCGATCAAGGCGTCGGTGACTCCGCCCCTGAGCTCCCTGAAGAGACTTAACATGGTCAAGAGCACAGAGGGTAAGCAAACGAGAGAAAAGAAGGGGGTTTAAAGTCACAGATCTATTTGAGCTATAGGGGTTTGGGTTGTGGAGTCATAGCCCTGTTATTGCTTTGTAATGTTAGAAATTATGAAGGTCGAAGGGAAATTCATTGTCGCATCCGCTAATGTCACTACTAATCCCTAGGTCTTTGAGACAAATGTCAATTTTTAATTGAAAAGAGAGACAAAAATAGACGCATCTGATTGGCCAGGGTGAGCAGTGTTTTCTCACCCAGTGCCGACAAAGAAAATGCCTTTCGGGGCAATTACGTACATATACTTAGTTTATTATAATGTATACCTTTGTTATTCACACCATGATATTTATAATTGAGATATATAATGTTTGTACTCAGTCCTAAATTAATACATGTTATTTAAATACAATAATTATAATAAATGAATACTTCATTATTAATTTTAAATTAAAAGCACATATATATAGATATATTCATTTTTTTGGCGAGTGAGGGTCAATACAACAATATTCATAAGCATGTAACCATTACAACAATATTTATCTTCATCATGTCACTTGTAGCGGAATAAACCTAGGTGGGGAAGTGATCCAGGTGGATATTAGTGGCCACTCGCCTATTCCACTTGGACCCCCACCATTGTTTCTTTTCAGTTTCCTTAATTGTAACACAACTTACTATTTTTGGCAATTTTTTTGGGTTCTAAACTTCCGGAACCATTTTGAAGGACTAAAAAATGTTTTTAGGGAAAACGAAAAGGTTGAAAAATTGTCAATTCCAATCACTTATTTATTTTCAGCCTCCTCTTTGAAATCTTCGAAACGAGGCATTATGATTGTCAAATAGAGATCATATGCCAAAGTTACGACCCCGGGAAGTTAACGTTCCAACTTACCCCAAAGGGGCCCACAAACTTTTGGCGCTTCATCTCCTAGGGTTAGGTTTTTGGATGTTTAGGGTTCTTCATTGTTTCTTAATGATAAAAAGGTCACTGAGCCTCATTGTAAGACAACTCAGAGGCATGTAGCCATCACATCTCTTCACATAGATAAGCTACCATCGCCTGAGCTAGTTTATTTCCATTTTGTATGTAAGCATATTTCAGTTCTTCGATATTAAGGAAATGAAGTTTTATTTCAGCTGCATCTCGATGTTTTTGTTTGTATCTGTATTATGTTGTGTTTTTGTATAAGTCTGGATCAGGAAGATAACAACCGTTTTACCCAACCACCTCGAATAACCCCAATTGACACACACACACACACACGAGCGCACTAGGTATTTATTATTAAAATAAATTATAAAATATATAAAAATAAATTATATTTTGGTTAAAAAATTATATAATAGATATTTATTATTTAAAAAAGATTGGTAATGCTGTTTATTACTTTTTTGTTTTTATTGTGAATGATTTTCATTTATTGAATTTTAAGGAAAAAAAACAAGGAATTACTTGAGTTTCTCTATACATATTTTTTTATTTCTATAATGTTATAATGTCATAGTTTTCACGAGTTAAAAGGCTAAGAGGATCAATATTTTCATAGTTTTTATGAAATTGAGATTTAATATAGGTATAACATTATAAGAAAAAAATGATTTTCATCTTTACCTCTTTTAATGTTACAACGATGAAAAATTATTTCAACCTATAGTTTTTTTTTGTTTTTGTTTTTTTTCAAGTTAAGGATCTTACAGTAGACTTACATGTCCTAATCAAATTTGGCTTGCCAAGACTAAAACCAAGTAAAGAAGTATAATGAGGGATGAAGCTAAAATGTATCAAAAAAATCCATAACAGAGTTGGGTATGACCATGCTCCCTGAATACAATGTTGCAAAATGAGGCTATGAGAGCCATATTATATGAGATAAAACATTTTAACATGCAAGAAAATATTTAAAAACAAATAGAAGTTTAGAGCTTAGTATAGGTGGCATGTTACCACGTGGATATCATATGCACCAGCTAGTGGGAGAGGGAGGCTCTAGATTGGCAGGAGGTTGTACTCTGTTCGAGATCAGAGCCTCTTACAATCGTTACAACCACACATCCATAATTCGGTACAACAAATGGAGCTCCTCCATCTTGAGGAGGTGTTCATCTTTGGTTTCAATTCGATCAGACAAAACCTTCTTAAGCAAATTCTTGATGTGCCAATACAGATCGACCATGTGTAAGTATTGGTTTCTTCTTGCTCCAAGAGTGTCAAAATAGGGCACTCAATTTCCTGTTGAAAATGTAACTAGTGTCGGTCTTCACAATGTAATTCAAATATATCATTGATGTATTTATTATATCTATTTATTGTTATTATTTTATTTCTAATCAAAACATGTTCTTCATGCTTATTGGGTCAAACGAGTCAAAATGAATATTTTATGAGTCAAAAGAAATGTAATTGAGTCAAGTCCCATTTAGACTTTTGTAAAGAAAAATAAAAAGATTTTTTATCGAGTCAAAGTCCACCAAAAGTTCTCAAGTCGACCCTCCTTGGGAACAAGTTGGCCCTGGCTTCCAAGAGCCACCTATTCGACCTCATGGACAAATATATACAGAGGACAATTCGATCACTTTAGAGCATATTCACTTATCATCATCACGTATATCTTCTGCACCTAAGTAATGAAGAAAAGGATGAAATAGAAGGAGATAAGGGAGCTCGCACATGTGGAGGAATTTTAATGAAAAGGACGAATTCCAAATCTTATTGCAGACCTGAAATTTTAGGGGCCGAAATTTCAAGAGTTGACCAAATTTGGGACAATTTGACCATATTTGACTTTGACATTGGAGTTGATTTGGAGGAGGGTTGGACTTGACATTTTGGTGGCAGTTTTGGGTCGTGGTCTTAGTCATGTTTATCTCATTTTGATCTAATTCTATAAGAGAATGATTTTTTTTGGGTTTTCCCCCTTGTAGGCATTAAAGGGGGGACTTGGAATAATGCTTACATTAGTATATATGTAAGATTGGATTGTTGGTTGTTGGAGTTTTGTTGAGAGATTTTCTTAACAATATTCTCCTTGTTTGGAATTTGTTGGATCTCATGGGCACTATTTATGTGACTTGTAATTTATTTTTGGTGTAAAATATACAAATTGTTTTTGACCAATCTATACACTGTCTACTTCTGCAAATTTCTTGTAAATTTTATTTTATTTTATTTTTTAAATAATAAATAACCTAAAATCCCCCCTCGATCGGGGTGACGGAGTAGGAGGGCACAGGCATTAAGACAAATAAAACGATAGGACGACAGGGACGGCTGACCACGGTCCTCATGCTTGAGCAGGAGGGCATGGTGGCATCCTGCATGAACATGGGAGCAATGATGGAGAGAAGTGGTATGATTAGGAGGAGAGAGGTTGGCAAGAACGGCGACGACAGACGGATGGGACGTGGGGTAGGTGGGAAGGGATACATGAGGAGGGCAAGAGCAGGGAGAAAGCACAAAACGCGGAGAAGGGAAGACGGGAGCAGGGCTACACAAATGCTGGGATATTTCTGGGAGTCTGAGAACGAAGAGATGGCTCGCCTAGGCAGAGGCAAGGGCCGAGGGGGCTGAGGGGAGAATGCAAGGCCCAGAAAGGGGAGGAAACCCATCGAGGCGGCGGTCAAGGAAGCGGCAAGAGCATATAGAGATGGAAAGGAAGCTGACATTCATAATCTGATCCAGGAAATGGAGGACAACATCATGGAGGATGACTCAGAGCCAGAAATGGAGGAATGGGGGGACCTTGTTCCCGACCCAGGGCATACCAGGGGCAGGATGACTCTATTCAAACAAACCCTGCACATTTACTGGGTCATGAAACGCTTGTTGGCCAGAGCTCTAGAATAGGTGGCGGGAGAGATGGCGGAAATCGCCCAAGGCATGCCCAACCTCAAAAAGGAAATGAAGAATCTGCAGATGATAATGTTTATGTAGGATAGCAAGCTGGATAGGATCCAACAACGAATGATGGAGCTGGCACCGGTGCTGGGTGACTCTGCTGCAGCACCGGCTATCGTGGACTCCAAACAGGATGATAGCAAGGAATAGCTTTTTACCTTCTAGGTTTTACGAGTCTTTTAGCAGATAGCCTTTACTTTTCTTGTCTTTGTATGTTAGTTCAGATCGTAAAATATGTATCTAGTTGTGAAGTGTATCTAGCTTGGGTTGAAAGACTTGTAAATTTTTTCTACTAGATGGCTTATAACAGACTAAGGTGGCCAACAAACTTGGTTTCCCAAGTGAGCAAGTTGAGGCCACCAAAATTATGTATATGGAACAACTTGCTTTTATAAATAGAAAAAAGAAGGAACTACCATAACTTAAAAAAAAAAACCTAAAATTTTATTTTATTTTTTAAATAATAAATAACCTATTTTTTATTTATTAATATATTATAGAAAATAAAACTTTATAACATCTACCAAGCTTATCCTATAAAAAAAAAAACATATACATGTACATATTTATTTAACAATTTTTCCATTTTACTCTTTCCATATCTTCCTATCAACCCACACAAATGAGCAATTCTTTTATGAAAATCCATCATCCCATTATTTTTTTTTTGAAATTTTTAACAACTTATAATACGCATTAAAGCTATCATTATACATTATTTTCTCTTCAATTTTATTATTATTATTCTAAAATATATATTTTAATATTTTTCCAATACTAAATAAATCTACAATTAAAATAAATACACAATATTTTATAATTTACTAAATAAATAAATTATAGGAATAATTTGAATTTATTTAAAATATCTTTGAATTATTAATAAGGTGAATTAAAAGATCTTACAATTCTCAAATTTTAAAGGTACATATTATAAATTTTTCTTTTCAATCTATTCTTTTCTATCTACCGTACCTTAAAAGAAAAGAATGTATAAGTCAATGAACTCTCAAAAAAGGAATGGTTATTGATCTTGCGTTATCATTTCTATCCATGATCTTTTCATTTTACTCCGAGAAAGGAATCAATGGGATGGTGGACTCTCATAAAAGAATTGCTCATTAAAATGGAAAAATCGCTAAATAAATATGCACATGTACATGTTTCTTTTTATGGGATAGGTTTGGTGGCATATTATAGAGTTTCACTTTCCATAATAAGTAAATTTTTGTTTTATTTTTTAAATTATATATGATTGAAAGTAAAATAACATCACACCACACTTATCTCGTAAAAAGAAATATGTACATGTGCATACTTATTTAGAGATTTTTTAAAGTATTCTTTCCATATATATATATATATATGATTTTTTAAAAATTATTAAAAAAAATAATATGATGGAGATTTTATTATTTTATAAAAAAAAATTTTAAGGTATATATCATAAACATATTTTTTTGTGAATTCAATTATTTTTAAAAATGTTGAGATTAATGGATGGTGAAAAAGGGATTGTTATTCCTTTTAAACAAGAAGAGATCATTAAATATTAATATGTTCCTTTTTATTGGATGAGTTTGGCGGTTATTATCTAGTTCCACTTTGAATGATATATTTGTTTTTTAGTTAAAGGTTTAATTACCTTGTTGTAAATTTTAAAAATTTTGAATTGTTATTTATTTTGAGTTTGTTATTAGAGAAACCAAACCATAGATAGAATAATTGTTCAATTTATGAAAAATGAGCTAAGAGTAGGAGTTGTGATTTTTGATGCGGCGGCCTCTTTGAGTCGAGATGATTCGCGTGTGTAGCAGCAGCCCCTGGTGCAGTACTCCCTCCATCCCATGGCCCCGGGAGGGGGCCCTGAGGCCCCTCCTCCTTCGCCTCCTCCACCAGAGATCCTTACATTCAGGAAGCTGTCGGCGACAGTAGTAAACACTTAGCAAGGAAACTCAGTGCAAGTTTGTAAAGAAACTTTATAGCATCCCCACAGTTGCCTTACACGTTGAAGATTCTTGAAGATCTGCTTTGAAATTAGTTGAAAGAAGGCTCATCGGTCAATTTATAGGGCTATGGCCTTCCCCCAAGGCTGTCGAGGCATGGGTACAGAGGAACTGGCGACCACTAGTAAAGGAAGGCATCAGAAGCTTCCTGGTTGGTAAGGGCTTTTTTGTCTTTGTTTTTGATTCAGTAGAAGACAAAGATCTCATCTATAGGAATGGACCATATTTCATGGGACCTCAGGGTCTGTATCTAAACTCATGGTCACCAGATTTCGATCCAACACAAGATGTGTCGTCAACAGTTCAAGTGTGGGTGCGCCTCCCTCATCTTCCACTACACTGCTAGAACCCGAAGTCACTTGAAACGATTGGTAACACCCTAGGAAAATACATAGACAGAGCGAAGAGAAGGATCAATATTCATGTGCAAGAATATGCGTCGAAGTTGACTTGGAAATAGGGTTACTTGAAGCCATAAAGTTAACAATAGCATACTGGTCTTATATCCAAGAGTTAAACTATGAGAAACTACCATTCAAATGTAGAAATTTCCATGAATATGGGCATTTTGCAAGATACTGCAAAAAAATAGAAGGAGGAGGAAGATCTAGAGAAGTCGAAAGGAGAAAAATGGATCAAGGTGCAGAAAGCAATCTAGGCCAAGGTGAGTATCAGGAATAAAGGGAAAGAGGTACCGATGGAGTCTGGAACTCCCTTAACAAGAATGGTTCAAACGGAAGGAAGAGGAGAACAACCAAAGACAACGGCCTCAATAAACCCATTCGAAACCCTCAGCACTTCAATCGAAATTCCAAAAATAGAGATAGAGGAGATTGAACGACAAGTTCCCTCACTTGAAGAAGAAAAGAAGAACATAGAAGTAACCCAACTTGACTCCCTAACAGGAACCTCCTCCTCACCCACATATGCAGAAATGACAAGGAAAAAACCCCCGGAAACCTCTGGGTCATCAGAAGACGAGACATTCGAGAGACCCTCTAAAAGAGTTGGAAGGAAATCTCATAAGGAAGCCAGGGAAGAAGAGGCGGAGAGGCAAAAAATTCAAGGTAGCCAATCGACCAATGAAATGTCTATCGGGAGAAACACCAGAACAAGACCCTCTAAGGGGGGATCAACTCACTCCAATTCTGTTAAAGAATGAAACTAGTCTCTTGGAATTACAGAGGCTTGGGGAACCATTTGAAAGCTGAAGCAACCAAAGATATTTTGAAAATAGAAACTCCTGAGATCCTCATGCTCCAAGAGACTAAAATTGAGGGGGAAACCCTTCTTGAGATCAGTAAATTAAAATGGGGAAAAAATGTAGGAAAGGCCATTAGTGCAAGAGGTACCTTTGGTGGCCTAGCAACATTATGGTCGGAGGACAAGTATCAACTAGAAAGCTCATTTGAGACCCAACATTGGATATTCACTGAACTTCGGCACCTCTCTAGTAAGCTCACCATCTCTCTCTTCAACCTTTATGTTCCAGTCCACCTAACAAAGAAGAAAGAATGTTGGCAGACCTTGTTTGATTTCTTAGACATTTACTCCCCTCAGAATATAATAGTGGCTGGAGATCTCAACCTTGTCATTGATCCAAAAGAAAAGAGAGGTGGCAATAGTGGCAGGGACCAAATGCTTCCATTAGTAGAGGAGATGATACTTCATTGGGATCTTCTTGACTTCAAATCGAAGAAAGGTCTTTACACTTGGATAAACAATAAAGCTGGGGCAAAACACATCTCTGCTCGCTTAGATCGCTTCCTAGCGCAAAGCTCTTTGTTGCTAGGAAAAATATTGATCTCCTCAAAAATTCTCCCAAAACTGGCCTCAGATCAAAAACCTATTCTCTTACAGTTGGAAGAGGAAGAAAATTTGGGTCCTATCCCCTTTAGATTCAACCCGCTTTGGTCAGGCAAAGAAGGGTTCATGGAAACTGTTTTGGAGGCATGGTCCATACTTGTGATAGGATCTCCCAGCTTCGTGTGGGAGCAGAAACTAAAAATAACCAAGAGAGCTCTAAAAAAATGGATTAAAGAACCCTCAAATTCTCCTACCAGCAACATAATGGAGACAGTTTAGTTTTTATCAGATCTGCAAATGGATTTGGAAAGTAAGGAGATCTCTGATTCAGATTTAGAAACAGAACAAGCTGCCCAAGCCAAATCATTTCGCTCTTTCCACCATGAAGAAGATACTTTGAGGCTTAAGTCTCGTAGCCTGTGGCTTAAAGCTAGAGATCGAAATACCTCTTTCTTCCATAGGCAATATAGAGCCCGACTATCTCTAAATCATATCTCTGAAATCATTTTCTCAGATGGGATTGTGCTCAAAGGTCAAGAACAGCTTAAAAAGGCAGCAAAAGATCATTTCCAGACTCTGTATAAAGAGGAAGGGAATGGGAGTGAAGAAGTCACCTCTGAATTTCTCTCCCACATTCCATCTTTGATAAGCAAGGAGGACAACACTAGTCTTATGAAACCTTTCTCCAAGGAAGAAATCTATAAAGTAATATGGTCCATGGAACCAGACAAGGCACCAGGACCTGACGGCTTCTCAATTCACTTTTATAGAATCTGCTAGGAAATAATAAAAATTGATCTTTTGTGGATGATTAAAGATTTTCATCAAAAAGCCAAAGTGGGAGGCAGTACTAACTCTAACTTCCTTGCATCAATACCAAAAGAAGTGAATCCGGGCACTTTTGACAGGTTTAGGCCAATCTCGCTCTGCAATGCATCATACAAAATCCTGACAAAACTGCTGGCAAACATAATCAAGCCACTGCTTGGGAAACTCATTTCTCCCACCCAAGGCGGCTTTGTCAAAGGGAGACATATATTGGACATTGTAATACAACTACAAGAAGTCATACATTCCAGTTATCTTCGGTAGGAGCGAGGTATGGTCATAAAGTTAAACATGGCAAACACATTCGACTGGGTTTTTCTTTCTTTCCTATACAAAGTCCTCCTTTCCTTTGGTTTCAGTTCTAACTTTGTCAGTTTGATTAAAGCTTGTACTGAAAAGCCATGGATATCTCCTTTAGTTAATGGCAGGCCAACAAACTATTTCCAAGCCTCGAGGGGAATAAGGAAAGGCTGCCCCCTCTACCCTTTCTTGTTCATTTTGATGGCAGACTCGCTAAGTAGAAAATTGGCAGCTGAAAATAAAGTAGGGACAGCTCCAAGAGTCAGGTTGATGAAAGGGCTAGAGCCTCTCAATCACACACTATTTGTAGATGATACTCTTCTTTTGGGCGGAGCCTCCATTAAGATAGCCAAAGTTTACAGTGGAATTCTTCAAAAATTCTGCAGCATATCAGGAGCTCTTATAAATAAAAGGAAAAGTACAATATACGAGTGGAATGTGGATCAACAAGCAATTCAAAGAATAACCCTCTCCTTAGGATTTTTGGGATTCACTTCTTGGGATAAAATCAAATATCTCAAGTTACCAATAACCCTGGGCCCTAACAAATTATTGTTGTGGAAAGAAGTAAAAAGCAAAATTAAGTCCAAGATTACAGCTTGGGGAGGTCAATGGCTCACCAATTATGGCAAACTCATCCTTATAAAATCTATATTGTCCTCCCTGTTTATTTATTAGACTTCATTTCTTCTGGATCCAAAGAAGATCACAGAACAGAGCTTCATACTTATCAGTGATTTTCTGTGGAGAGGAGGAAGAGGAAACCAAAGAAAATTCCATCTAGTGAATTGGGATACAGTTAAATGCCCCATCTCTGAAGGAGGCCTGCAAATAAGAGACCCAGGCCTTGCCAATCTGGCTCTTGGAGGTAAAATACTTTGGACTCTCTTCTTAAATAGTAAACACCCTGTTAGTCAGGTCATAAAGAAAAAATATCTAAAAGGCTCATCGCTAAGGAACATATAGATAGATAACAACATCAAAGGGACGTCGATATGGCATCTCTGCCGCTGTGGGATAGAGTTCTTCCAAAAGCACTTGTATTGCATTCCTGGCAATGGAAAAAACATGATGCTCTGGCAAGACAACATAATGGGATAGTCGCCTTTGAGCAAAAATGAAGCAATCAAAGAAATCAAGAACTAGCTCATTCAACAAGGAGTCCTCACCCTAGCAGATATCTCGACATGGGACGACTCCAGAAAATGGCGAACTTGGGAAATCCCTCGAGTTCTAGATCAAATGCGCAGTCAAAAGACCCTCCTGGAAGAAGCGTTAACGAGACTGGCACTGGTTCACATGCGTTTGACGGACAAATGGGGATGGGGAAAGACTGGAATCTACAACGCAAGGCATGGATTTGCCTCTCTTCAACCACAACAAGCTTCGAGCCATACTGCATCTGTGTGGAAACAAGTCTGGGACCCTCTCGGTCTCCCCAAAATAAATTTCTTCACCTGGGTATTAATGCATGGGAAAGTGCTAACTGGCGACAATCTGACTAAAAGAGGTATTCACGGGCCACATCGGTGTTCTCTCTGCTACAAAGCCCAGGAAACCATGGAGCATGTGTTTGTGGATTGCTCTTTTGCTCAAGAAGTCTGGGACTGCATCCTTCAAGGCCTCAATGTCTCTGCTCCATCACAAGTCAAAGTAGCTAACCTTTTTAGCACCTGGAGAATGTGTTATCCCCACATGATCGAAGAAAGACAACATGGAACAGAATATGGAAAGCAATACCTAAATATGTCTGTTGGAAAATATGGCTCACCAGAAATGACCAGATTTTCAACAACATTTCGAACTCCCCTTTGAAGGTGGCAGCAAAAGCAAAAGCATTACTCCTCGAGACTGTGGCCAATCATCCCCTTAAAAATGATAACATGCTTCTCCTGGAAGAAAAAAAATGGATGGGAACTTATATATTTCGAGACAGGATAAACAACACCACTTGCCCCAGTAAATCTCTTGTATGGAGACTACGATAAGCGGACACAGATTTTCAAGCTTGGTAGAGGAAACAGGGTAAAGCGACAATCTTTTTTGATGGTGCCTCCAAAGGCGATCCAGGGACATTAAGAGCAGGCATAGTGATCTACTCCCCAGAGGGTATTCGTGAAGATAGCTTCAGCTGGGGACTTGGACAGAGAACCAACAACCAGGTAGAAATGCTTGGGTTGCTAAAAGCTTGTCAGATAGCACATGAAAAAGGCATTAAGGAAATACAAGTCTTCAGGGACTCAGAAATTTTGTCAAAGATATTAAATTCGGAGGACCACTTCAACAATCCGACGCTCAACAAGACACTTGAAAGGCTGAGATACGTGCTCCAAGACTTCTCTTCCTATCTCCTTTTCCATATTCTACGTGGCTCAAATAAGGAAGCATACGCAAAAGAAAACCTAGCATGTCTCCTACCACAAGGAGCCTTAAGCAAAAATGATGAAGAACGTACATGGAACCCGATCCCGTAATCTAGAGTAAATCTACACCTATGTAAGGAAAAGGAGAGTTGCAACTAAAAGGAATTCTGAATATTGTAATGATGGTTGTTTTGGTTTCGGCCCTACCGATTTAAATAATTAATATAACCATTATAGTATAAAAAAATGAGCTAAGAGTATCAACATCAAACTAAGAAGGATAAGAGTTGTCCCAACAATGAGAAAACCAACTATGAATATGAAGGCTAGTCTAGAGTATGATAATAATATGGAAAAAAGAAGATCGTTGTCACAGATGTGGGGAAAACCAACCAATTGAGAAGTAACTAAAGTAACCATATTTCTAAACGCCACAAAGATAACAACAACTAAAAGAAACGTGTAGGTCATGTAGATAATGAATTTTCCAAGGTCTGCATCCTTGAAATTGGGCATCGCTGCTAGGCATAGAGGTGAAATCATTTTAAGGTCAGTAGGGACCCTTGCCTTGACATCCATTAACAACAACTTCAACTCATCCAATTTATGCAAAATATTGTTCCTAACTTCTCATTTTTCAACCAATACTTTGCCCAAGAGCAGCTTGATGTGTCAATATAAGTTCATGGTTTATAAATAATGATTCTATCTTCCCCTTATATTCCTCGTGTCAAGGATCCAAGCTGTTAGACCATCGAACTCCTTAGAATCCAAAATACCCTATTGCTCACGTTGAACCTCATCCTCAAATGCATGGATTTCTGACTTAATCTCAAGGGGTGTGTCAGCAAGATAATGGCATGCAAATGCGTCAACATGGAACAAAGCCCTTGTCGTGTCCTACGCCACCCCATCGACTTTTGGCTCTATGGTGAGTCATGGTGGCTAAAAGAAGAAAGAGGCATCCTAGATAGAGATGCACGAATGTCGAAGGCTAGATGAAGTGCAAGTCAAAGAGGAGGTTTATGTCTTTCAGGAGAACAAAGCTAGAGTGAGAGTTCACCATGGTGAGCTCGATTTGAAATTTCAACATAGACAAGGGTGACATGAAAGTTTGAGAGAGGCAACTTGGAGACGACTAAAGCAGGGACAACTAACAACTGAAAGTCGTGGTGGGTCGAGAAAACAACAAGGATATGGTTACCAAAACAAAAAAATGAAAGCTTAACAATTAACATGGAGAGGGATATCACTTTGAAGGATCTGGAGGTCCCTTCAACACGATTGGTTTGAATGCAAGGTGTCATGCAAGTTGGCGAGCAACTTGTCCAAAGCATGATTTAATATTGTGCAATGTTGGAGGGGGTTGTTCCCTAGAGCCTAAGCCCATCTTCCAACGTCCACATCTATGCCATTGGTGGTCGCTTCTATTAGGGAACTTTAAATAACATGTGATCTAAGAGTTGTATTTTGCTTTTATTGATAAATTTAACACATGTTTATGTAAAAATGTATAAATTGTGTGATATATAATAGTTATAATAGTTTTTTCTTAGCCAAAAAAATGTAGCAGATTACTTCCTTAATTACAAGAATAAATTATTATGAATATTGTTTTGAAAATAAATGTATTTGATATCTTTTCTATATTAATCGTGTCTAGTTTTATTTTATGAGAATGATATATATATTTTTAAATAATTATAAATTATAATAGTCTTTTTTTTTAAATTATAAAATTAAATTGTTTTTAATCCCTGAAGATCAGTGACCGCTACATCCATGGAATATTTGTACTAGGTAGATGCACTTGAAGAGGTCACTTCCTACCAGCTCAACCCTGGGACCTAACCCCGACAGTGTCGAGACAATTGAATCTGTGACCTCTTAATAGTAGAGACACTTTAATAACGAGGACTTGACCAACTAAGCTAACCCTCAAGACTATAGAATTAAATTAAATTATTCTAATATCAATTTTTTTATTTTTTCATTTTTCACATAAAAATAAATGATACCTTATTTAAAAATTTAAATTTAAAATTTCTCTTTAATCAAATATATTTAAAATTAAAAGTTTTCAAATAATCAAATATCTAAATTTAAAAATTTGCATTCATAAAGATCTATGTCACAAGGTTTTTCGAACTTCAATCTTCATGTTCGAATTTTGGCGAACCTCAACAAATATTTTGAGGTTGGGCAAACCTCATAGCCATTAACCAAGTCCATAGATCAAAACTCATACCCTCATATTACAACTCAAACTTGTAATCTATCTTTACAATTTCCATATTCGTAATAACAATTTTTATGTTTATTAATATTGATATCTTATTGCCCATAGGGCTTTGGATTGGCGATGAATGGATGTAATGTTAAGGCACTCCTTGCGATAGGTCACTGGTTCAAATCCCTAGTGGGTGCTTAGGTAGTATTATATAGAAAAAAAAATATTGATATCTTACTATTTTATCTTATATTTCATTTTAAACTTAATATATATAGATATAAAAAATATATATAGACGATAATCAAAAAATTTAAACTCTAAACCAATTTAATCATTACTAAATCTAAACTTAAACCTGAACCAAACCTAATCATTTTTTATTTTTTATTTTTTATTTTTTTATTTTTATTTTTATTTTTATTTTTTATTTTATTTTTATTTTTTATTTTTTATTTTATTTATTTATTTATTTTTTGTTTTTTCAGTGGGGCAATCACAATACATCATATATCGCCGAAGCGAGCAGATTTCATCATACAATATCGCTGAAGCAAGCAGAATACGTCCAGAATACGTCAACATCGGAACATATACGTCATCATAGAATCAAATGCTGCAGCAGCAGCGCGCGGCATCGGCAGGAATCGATCCTAGCTGGAGAATGCGAAAACCTACCGCCCCACCAACGCGTCATACACTCACGTGCAATTCCAAACCTAATCATTACCAAATCCAAATTCGAACCCAAACCATGCTACTTAAATCAAAATGATACCATCGCTTTTAAACAAGCGCTGTTGAAATGTCAACGACCCTACCGTTTGTAAGAGGTAATTTTATAACATTCATTTTTTCCTCATGATGTTTCAGTATTTTCTTATTTATTTATTTATATCAGTATTTTCTTATTTATTTATTTATATAGTGTTTTGTTAATGGAAACAACATGGAAAATGCTTAATGGATCCTTTATTTAGGTCTACACGTTTTAATTCTTTAATAATCGTATTCATATTCAATGCGCGGTGGATCCATGATGAGCTATGCAATTTTGGATCCTTTCACACTCATGTCAATATTGTGTGGATCTTACGGATTTATGCCAGTTTGATGTTTTTAATATTTATATTTCACTATAATATAAATTAAATAATAAAAATTGATTATTATATGGAAAATAAAGCTATGCGGTGGTAAATGTTATTGTTTTTGTTTTTTTCTTAGCAAGCGTTTTTTTAATTGTGCAACAGTGATTAAATTTTCATTTTTTTTAAATATTCATTTACAAAACTAAAGAATATTTATATAATATTCAATTTAATAAACAAATATAAACTAAATATATATATATTGAATGTCAAACATTTTTTTAGGTATTTTTTCTTAAAATTTTGATATTTTTTAAAATTTTATTTTTTTATTTTTTATTTTTGATACTTTATTTATAATTATAAATATTTATAAAAAAATCCAAAAGCTATAACCACAACGCCAAAAACATCATTATTTTAAAACCAAAAACAACCAAAAACAAACTAAGTGTTATATTAAAAGCCTCGAGAGAAGCTCCGTGCAGAGAAACGCCAAATGCATCTTCTTCTCTTTACGGGGAAGACAATTTCTCGGGGAATTAAGGGCCCATATAATATTTATCCTTTTGTCGGGATTTAATTCCCCTTAACATTGGCATTAGGGCATTCTAATTTGTTCCATACCACAAACATTTGGAATATCATAGTTACCAAATTCAGTTGAATTTGTCGAGAAATTGATTTGGCCAAATTATCTTAAAAAATTAATTCGTTTTTGGATATACAGACCATACATGCGGGAGATATTAAAGCAGGGAATGGGAGATCAAAAACAGGTTTCTCTTTTGCCCATACATTAAAAAATATTAATGGATTGTCCGAAGAGAGTGAACAGTTAGCAAGGAAAGCCAAAGCGCATTCAAATTACAAGTAGATTGTCGAAATTAATGGAGAATATTGTATTATTGGAGAGAGTTTGTTTATTTGTTCTATGAGTGTCCCTTGATTAGGATTAGTTCCTATTTTCTAGAAATTAGTTCTAATCTCCCTAGAATGATGTAATTTATATATTTATGATTTTATGATTAATTGAAGAGTGTGTTCTCTGTTTGGGCAGTCTCGAGGGGCAGCGTGCTCACATATGAGTTTCTAGTTTCAGATTAGAAGTTTAAGCTCTCATATTTTAACATGGTTTCAGAGCTCATGTGCCTTAGTGGCTGATTTGAGTGCCTTTGTGGCTGGTGTGCCTTAGTGGCTGATTTGAGTGCCTTTGTTGATGATGTGCCTTAGTGGTAGATTTGAGAGCCTTTATGGCTGGAGTGCCTTAGTGGCAGATTCGCGGGCCTTAATGGCTGGAGTGCCTTAGCGACAGATTTGAGGGCCTTAGCGGCAGTAGTGTAACCTTGGTGGCTGGACAGCCTTAGTGGCTGGTTAATTCGAGAGCCCTGGTGGCTGGTTAATTCGAGAGCCCTGGTGGCTGGGTGCAGTGGAGTCTTAGTGGATGGAGATAATTAAAAAAAAAAAAAAAAGTCTTTCTGTGTAAAGTTGTTGCAACACGGGTTTTACCCTATTTTCTGCATTGGTCAAAGAAGGGAGTTGCGCAGGTTTTTGGTGTGAGAAACACGTTGATTGCCTTTCCTTAGAGTGATATTTTGCAGCGCGCAGTAAAAGCGCGGGTTTGATACTTGAAAAACGTGTTGGCACAGAGTAAAGTGATTCGCTGGGTCGATCAAGGTGGATCGAGGCTTAGATCACTTGCGGGATCGTGGATCGCGTGGATTGACTCAGATCTGGGTCTTTGTACATCGCATATGCCGAGATCCTGTAAATCGCATGGGAGATCATTGTTCATATCCTATTGAGGATCAAATTAGATCCGAGTCTTGGAGATTGCCTCAGATATTGCCCCCATTGGTACGTTTTTTCCTCTGGTTTTAGATCACTTGTGCATTTTTTACTGTTGGCGAGATCCACTGTTGGAGATTGAGGATCTAGAGGTAGATCCATAGATCGATTCGGTCACAATGAATAATCATATCGCTGAAGTGTACCTAAATGAGAGCAACAAGCTCGATGGGATGAATTACTCAAGTTGGAAATTCAAATTGTAGACATTACTTGAGAGGTAGAGTGGATTGGGGATTGCAAATGGGGATGAAATGAACGACTCCAGTAGGAGGTGGAACAACGACAACGATTCAGAATTGGGAGAAGAGGGAGAACAAAGCGAACATGTTGTTGAAATTATCAGTGAAAGATTGTATTATCCCTCACATTAGAGAGTGCAAATCCACAAATGATATATGGGTAACTCTCAAGGATTTGTATGAGATAAAGAATACAAATCGCTTATTGTTCCTGAAGAGCAATGATCTAGAATTTATCCAGGACAAAGAATTAAAGGTATTACAGACTCATGTGCATGGATGTGCCTATGTTATTTTATGCAACGGATCAATAAGATTGCAAAATACACAGACACTGAAGCAGTTTAGAGAAAACATAACAGGCAAACATGTAAACACAACAAGTTTAATAAGGAGTTCACCCAATACTCCTGGCTACGTCTCCCGGTCCAACCTTCAGTGGTGGCCTCTCTATTATGTTTTCAAAGCAGAGTTTCTTTACAACAGTGAGCTCAATTTGAGTCTCACTCAATAGATATGAATCAGTAGGATTTGAGTACACAGACTCTCCTTACTGGTACTTGACCTCTACTGGTCACAGTAGTATGAGCCCAATCTGAAACTCATACATGACAGGCCTATGTCGAGGAGCTCGCTTGAACCTCTCAAGCTTTCTCTAGAGTGCATAGACTCTCTGACTCTCTCTGGCTCTGTCTGGCTCGATGCTGCCCTCAGGTCAGCTCAGCTTCTTCTCTCTGCTCTTAACTAACTCTCCTTCCTGCTTTTCTGCTTCTCTGCTTGCTCTATCTCTGTCAGTTTGTGGCTTTAAAGCTAGTCTGCTTTCTATTGGTTTGTTTCCGCTTCCCGGCGTCCTGGTTTTCCTGCCTCTGTCCGTTCGAACTCCCCTGTTCTATGTCATCATCACTATGTAACGCTTCACAGGGAGGTGGCCACCTATTCTGCAACGGGTGAGTGTGTCAGGTTCCTTAGACACATTTGAACGACCGTTATTTCCGTTTGCTCCAAGATGCCCGCGAAACACGAATCTTCCGCCAACTCATCGTCCACGTCGGACTTCAAATCCCATGTAATCTTGCTTTACAACCTTGTCAAATCTGGTCATTTATTGGGACGCGCCTCCGCCGTTGATTTAGGCCCCCCAGATCCTACGGTCGTCGTTCATATCGGGCAGGTAAGTAGCAAGACGTTTACTCGTCCGATGTGAGCGGTTTTCTCTCTCTTCCGCCAGACGCGTGTCACTTAGTGTGTGGCATCGGGCGGGACTTGGCCAAAATTGCTTATCACCTCGAGGCCTTCCGATATCCTGCCGGTTTTGCGGAATCCACGGAATCAAATTTGTTACTTTTCTGCATTACATAGCCATTTCGGGTTCGGGCACTTCGGGGCTTTCCTTCACTAAGGGGGACACCCTGCGATACGTGATTAGAAACTACCCCCATTTTTGGAATTAGCCTCTGGTTTTGCCAATTTGTGCCAGCGCGCGTTACCATGGGCCAACGGTTTGCGTGCTCGACTGAGGATCCTCTTTGTTCCGCGTTGATCACAATTGCAACTGTTACGAGGATTCCTTCTGATAGCTTGATCTTTCTAAGACTTGAATCTGTTTGGCATAATTTGAACGAGTTTATGAAAACTTAGAGAGTGTTTAGGATCCAATTCGGATCAAGCAATATCCTCTCCATCATAATGGAGGAGAATGAATCATTTGCTACATTCATCTCTCTGATCAAAGAGCTTAGACATAAGTTGGACGATATAGGGGAGAAAATGGCAAACATTGATCTTGTCACGATTACCATAAATGGTATGACTGATGATTATCAGATGTTTGTTACATGCTTAAACACCAAGGAGAAAACCCCCAATTTCAAAGAATTAACAGGGATCTTGATGTAAGAGGAAAATAGGTGGATGACTCTGAAACCCTAGAATTCAAATCTCTTATTTACGGCGAAGAAAAATCCTTTCAGAGGGAGACTTGACACAGGACAGAAAGGCAGTGGTACACCCCAGAGAAAGCCACCTCAAGGTATGTCTTCGACCATAATAGATTCAAGAATCAAGTGTTTTTATTGTGGTAAATCTGGTCACATAGCTAAACATTGTTATAAAAAGAGGGTTGATGAAGCCAGGCACAAACAAAAGACACACACAAGGCACTTTGCTCGTGAAGACCTTAATCATGAACTCAAATTGTTTATGTCTGATTCTACCCTGTTTGCTGAAATTGATGAGGCCGAAACATGGTTTCTGGTTTCAGGAGCATCCACTCACATGACAGGTAATGGACATTGGTTTGAAAGTTTTAAAGAAACCAGTAGTGGTGTTAATATCTACCTTGGGGATGACAAAGCTTGCCGGATCAAAGGAAATGGAGACATTCCTGTGATTTTGCCTGATGGCAATATCAGACAAATACATGATGTGATGTATGTACCAGGAATTAAAAAGAATTTAATCTTTGTTTCAATGATTGCAGATTACAACCTGAAGTTAGAGTTTTTTAGAACCTATCGTGTCATTAAGGATTTGTTGGATAAACAGAAATCGATTGCATCTAGAATTCAAGCTGGATGCCTGTACAAGTTGAAAGTCACAAGTGTGCCACACCAAGATTTGACTTTAACAACAATGACATCAGAGAATCATTGGCACCAAAGATTCCGACACATCAATCTTCCTGATTTAGTGCTGCTACAAAAGCAAGGTATGGTGAATGGACTCCTTGTTTTAAAAAATTCACATGTTGATTGTGATGGATGTGCACTTGGAAAGATGCACATGGATGATTTTACCTCAAGTTTAAATAGAAGAAAGAGAGATATCCTAGAACTTGTGCACAATGATATATGTGGACCAATGCAGACAAGATCATTAGGAGGGGCATATTATTTTTTATTATTTGTTGATGATTGTACAAGATATACATGGGTATATTTTCTTAGCAAGAAAATTCATACATTTGGATATTTTCAAGAGTTTAGAAATATGATTGAACAACAGACAGGGAAGGTCATCAAAATTCTTCGCTCAGATCAAGGGGGAGAATACAAGTTGGGTAACTTCATCAAATATTGTAGGGACCATGGAATAATTCAGCAGTTTACAATACCCCACACTCCACAGTAGAACGAGGTTGCAGAGAGGAAGAACAAAACTCTGGTGGAGTGTGCACGTAGCATGTTGAAAGGTAAGAACCTATCTAATGGTTTTTGGGAAAAATCCATTAATACTGCAGTCTATTTAAAGAATAGGAGTGCAATGAAGAGCCTTGACCTTAAGACTCCATTCGAGGCTTTATATGGTTTTAAGCTTGTAATTAGTCATTTAGGAGTTTTTGGTTCAATAGCTTTTGCTCATGTTCCTAAAGAGGATAGGAAGAAACTGGATGCGAAGGCCATCAAATGCATATTTGTAGGGTATTGTTATGAGTTTAAAGCATACAAATTGTTTAATCCATCTACTCACAAGGTGTTTGCGAGTAGAGATGTTATATTTCATGAGCAGGTCGATAAAGCAAACAAAGACAAAGGCTATGAGGAGTGGCACATTCCTTTATTGATTGAGGACATCAATGAGGAAATTAAAGACAACCATGTGCACCACCAGCAAGAACAAAAGGAAGAAACTAGTGATGCAGGTACAATCATCAAGCCAAGTCCGCTAAGGAGTGAGCAAGACAAATTTGAGGCAAGTCTTCCACTGAGGAGATTAGGTAGGCAGACTCAATTACCAGCAAGGTATAGAGACCATTCTCTTATAACTAGTACTTTAAATGTTATTGATCCCTTGAATTATAAAGAATCAAGTCAATATGATGAATGCAGGGCAACTATGGAAGAGGAATATGAGTCAATACTTAAGAACAAAACCTGAGATTTAGTTGAATAGAAGGAAGGGAAAGAACATATAGGTTGCAAGTGGTTATATAAACCTAAATTTAAATGAGTTGGTAGTGTAGACAAATACAAAGCTAGGTTAGTAGCTAAAGGTTACTCACAAAGAGAAGGAATTGATTATGAGGAAACCTTTGCTCCGGTAGCTAAGCTAAACACTATTAGAATGTTGATAGCTTTAGCTACAAAGCATCAATGGAGTCTATATCAACTAGATGCGAAGTCTGCATTTTTAAATGGAGAATTGAAAGAAGAGGTTTATTTAAAACAACCTAAAGGGTTTATCAAACAACAGTAGGAACATTTAGTCTGCAAGTTAAAGAAAGAATTACATGGCTTAATAAAGGCACCCAGGTCATGGTATGAAAAAATTGATTCATTTTTCCTGCAACATCGTTATAAGAGCAGCAAAAACAACCCAAATCTGTATACTGTGTTTGATAAAAAAAGGGTAAATTGATTTGATTTCTTTATGTGTAAATGATCTAATTATCACAGGAAATGTTGATGTATTGATTAATGAAATCAAAGTGTAGATGTCGGAAGTTTTTGAAATGAAAGACCTCGGTAAATTACACTATTGTTTGGGTCTGGAAGTTTGGAGGGACTCTGGGCAAACTTTTCTTACTTAAAGGAAGTATGTCACAGGGTTATTGAAAAAGTTCAGAATGGAGTAGTGCAAAGCTGCCTCAGTGCCTTTACAACAGAATCTTAAACTTCAGATGGAGGATGATTGCAAAGAGGTGGATGCCACATTGTATAGCCATCTAGATGGGAGTCTGATTTATTTGACTATAACTAGACCAGACTTAGCATTTTCAGTCAGTGTGCTAAGTCAATTAATGTCGAAACCTCTTGAGAACCACTGGGTAGCAGCAAAGGGTGTCTTGAGATACCTTCAAGGAACCATTGATTTTGGTATTAGGTACACTGATTCTTCTAATTATAATTTGATAGATTTTTCAGATTCAGTCTGGGCAGGAAACTTGGATGATAGAAGATCCATAACAGGTTATGCTTTCGACATTGGGTCCGTGGTAATTGCTTGGAGCATCAAGAAACAAAGTACTATTTCCTTATCTTCTGCAAAAGCGAAGTATTAGGCAACGTGCACAACCACATGTGAGTCTATTTGGTTGAGGAGGCTTCTCCATGATGCTGGAGAAGAACAAAAACATGCAACAATAATCAGATGTGACAACCAAAGCTCCATCAAGTTGGAGAACAATCCTGTGTTTCACAAAAACACAAAGCATATTGATATTCAGTTTCACTTTGTTAGAGAGAAGATTCAATCTGATGAAATTCTTATTGAATATTGTAATACTTGTGATAATGAAACATATATTTTTACCAAACCGCTTGGGAGGATTAAATTTGAAATGTTTAGGGAGATGTTAGGAGTACAGGTGAACCCTTTCTCCATTAAGGGGGAGTGTTGAAATTAATGGAGAATATTGTATTATTGGAGAGAGTTTGTTTATTTGTTGTACGAGTGTCCCTAGATTAGGATTAGTTCCTATTTTCTAGGAGTCAGTTCTAATCCCTGTCAAATTATGTAACTTATATATTTCTGATTTTATGATTAATTGAGTAGAGCATTCTCTTCTTGGGCACTCTCCATTAGGATTAGTTCCTATTTTATAGGAGTAAGTTCTAATCTCTCTAAAATGATGTAACTCATATATTTCTGATTTTTATGATTAATCAAGTAGAGCATTCTCTTCTTGGGCAGTCTCCAGGTGCAACTTGCTCACCTGTGAGCTGCTAGTTTCAAATTATAAGTTTAAGCTCCCATATTTTAACATAAGCAAATTTTGAAACATATACCTATTTTTTTTTTAAATATATTGATGATTTTTTTTCCAAATTAAAAACAAATTGAATTGAATTATTTATTCGGGAAAAAATAAATTGAATTAAATTATTTGGGTATCGTATTCGAATTTGAACGAGTATTAATTATCTTTTCTCATTGTTAATGAATTCCATGAACAGGGGGTTAGAGGTTCCTCTTTTTGTTCAAGCTCGTACCACTCTTTATACTAATTTGATGAGTGAGAATCAATTTCATCTCTCATTTTTCATATTAGGCAGTACATGGTTTAGATAATGGGGTAAATGATGGATATCAGCTATATCCAGAGGTGCTTTGGGGTAAATGCAGTAAATTTAGACAATGGAATGAAATATCTGGGGTACCGCCTAAAGCCAGGAAACTACAAAAATGCTGATTGGATGTGGTTGGTGGAAAGATTCCACTCCAGGATTAAGGGGTGGGAACATAGATGTTTATCAATGGGAGGTCGTATCACCCTCACACAGTCAGTTCTCACGCAGTTGGGGATATATTGGGCACACTTGTTCCGCATCCCGCAGATGATAATAAAACTACTGAATCGCATAATGGCAAACTATATTTGGTCAGGAGCAAGAAGGAGCTGCAAATATCACTTGGTCAAGTTGGAGAGGATTACTAGACCAAAAAAGTTGGGTGGATGGGGTGTTTTAAATCTTAAAATTTTTGGATGGGCACTGATTTTAAAATCATTATGGCGGGGCATCAACAGTATTGGCATATGGGGAAAGTTGATTCGGTTTAAGTACATGAAGAATAAAGATTTTTCCTTTTGGATGAGACATGGTGTAATTGGGAAAAAATATGGTTCTCAGATATGGAACAGTTTTAATAGGGTCAAGAATATCCTACTCCAGAACATTGATGAGCCCCAAAAATGGATAATTATTTGGGCTCATTCAACCTCCTAATTCGACTTAATCAACCATTCTCATTAGTTTATTGCATGTTTTTGATTATATTTATGCTAATAGAGTGAATTGGGTTAGTCATTATGCCAACAAATCTAATGTGTGCTTTGTGTAGCCTTTTTGGTAAATTTGGAGACAAAGTCAATGGTTGAAATGAGCACTTGGCAGCCAAATTCGTGGAGATTATTTTTAAGAAGGTGTTCCCTTCATTTATGGGCCCTTACCTCGAATTCTCCACCATCAGCTCGGAGTTCAAGGGCCACCAAATCAATTAGCACAAGGGCAGCCAAGCAAGTCAAGTAGGACTACTGTTAACTACAAGTTTTGGGCAGCTGAGCCCCTAAAGTTTAGGAGGACTGTTGGGGTCCTCAATTTGTATAAATAAGAAGGCTTAGGGCCTCATTTGGGGTTAGCTAGTAGTTGGCCAATGGTTAGTCATTTCATAGGCAGAAGTTAGCTAGTTTGTATTTCGATTTTAGGCAATAGATTAGCTTTGCTTTCAGCTCATTTTCAAGTTCTCCTTGTGGACAGTTGATGTAACTCTTCTTTTCTTGCTCAATAAAGATGAATCCAACTTTGCACCAGCTCTAAATCTCTCTTAGGAGGCTGTAGCTCTTGGGGTTGGGCCCATCTCAAGCGCCCAATACTTCCTTTGATTATTTTTATGGGTTTGTTGCATTTTTAGAATAAAATTTGCGATTTAGATTTAAATGTTGTGTTGTTATTTAAGTTGCTCTTGATGATTAAAAAGGTTCTTCATGTTCAAATTTACTTGATTGGTTGATCATAGGGAATATATTCAGAAAAAGGCTACCAAGTACTTTGGATCTCACCTCCCCCTCAGTGGAATCATGAGCTGGGACCAATGTAACCTTGCTGCCCACAAAAACACATTCTTTGCTTCACCATGCAATTAATAGTGTTGGATTCTTAGTTGTCGAACTTGATATCAGTTTTGATTGCATGCTTCAGTTTATGATTGCTTAGTTGCATAGTCATTTCATGTATTTCATTTCGAATAAACTTCTGTTCATTTCCTTTTGCTGTTAGGTCAGATTAGAGTAAAGTAACTAGGTCATAGGTTTTATAAGGGTTTGTTTGGTTAGTTTGAAAAACCACGTGCAGAGTACCTGTTATCCTTCCTTACCTACCCATACTCCATCCAACCTACCTGCTTCACCCTTCACTCAGAACCCTTACCTTACATTTGCCTCATTCGCTTACTTTGCCATGATTCTCATATTCTTGTGCAACATCGTTTCATCCCTCCTTGAACAGATCTCACCATCTACGCCACTCCTCAACTCCATCCTCCAAGTCTTGAACTCCCCTACACCCCTATTTCACCTCCATACTCATTCCTCCACCTTTTTCCCTCCATCCATGCTTCAAAACCCCATTTCTGAACATCCTGTAGAAAAATTACAGAACATCCTGTAGAAATCCTAGAACATCCTGTAGAACCCCTGCAGACTTCCTGTAGAAGCTCATAAACGCGGTTTCTTGGCAGCAAAACTTTGTGAAACTCTCTGGAAGGGTGTTAGGGACCCCTTAGGCCCTCTCCGAACCTTCCCGACCTCTTCCAAGCATTTCTCCTCCTTGATCCACCTCTGCACAGTCAAAAATAGTTAAAAGCACATGCATGATAATTCCAACAACTTAATCAAAAATACAAAAAGATGTTTTCTTCAGATAGTGATAACTTAGACACATGCATTTTACCTTCCTAGAAGTCAATGGCATCTCTTTCAGTAGCTTGCATTCTCTCCTTTGCATCAGTAGGACTAGCTGGTAGAATTAGGGTTTGCTAGGGTTTGCATTTCTTTTTGGCTTTCAGTTTCTTTCCGCAAGTAGATTAGCTTCCTTTGAGTTAGCTTTCGTCCATCAGTTAAAAAGCTTCTTCTAAGAGCTCATAGAAGTTGGCTTGAGCCCCTAGCGGACTTGTGCCAGCTGACCAAGTGACAGCTGCGGCAAGAGCTAGTACTTGTGCATACAGCACCGTCGCTTTCAAGTTTGTTACGAACTACCGGGTTGATAAAATTAAATAAGGGAGTCTCAGGAGTTGCAGCATTATTGCTGCAATACTGGGGCTCACCAAACATCTCGTGGATTTTTGGATCCGGTAATAGTATTATTTTGGGTAAAGACAACATTATAGGATCCGGTGAGTTTCCACTTGGTACAATGGAACTAATAAACCACCTGAATAGAAAGGGCATATTCGTCCTGAGTCAGATGATCAGTGACTGGAATGGTAATATTCCAATTTGGCTTGACTCCATCCAACTGAACCTTACAGGACAATATGAATTGGATTGGTTCCAACTTGTAAAATCACTAAAAGATGCAGGGATATGTTATGACAGCAAAGGGGATTGCATCACATGGGCTGGTAAAAAGAAGAAATCTGGAGAGATTGAGGTGGAAGACTGCTATCTCAAATTATGTTTGAAGGAGCTACATGATGAGGAATATTGTTGGTTTTACAAGTTCTGGCAAATTAATATCCCCATAAAGATCATCATTTTCCTTTGGTTAACTTGGCAGAATAAGAATCTTACATGGGAAAACTTACAAAAGAAGAATCATCATGGTCCTGGAATTTGTTATCTGTGTAGAAAAGATGGTGAGGATAATTGCCACTTATTCTTACACTGTCCAAGATCTATAAGCATCTGGAAGCACTTCACCACCAAGATGCAGATCCCATACATACAGTTTAATACAATTGAGGAATGTTTAAAATGGTGGAGTACACAAAGCAAAAGTTGGCGAACGCTCACCTTGGTTGTCTTCTGGGAGATCTGGAAAGGTCGAAATCAATTGATTTTTGGATCCAATAGATGGAGAGAGAATGTAATCTGTGAATTCATAGAACAGTGGTTTATATCAGATCAGAGAGACGACACCAAGCAAAAAGAGAAGGCAGAAAAGGGGAGGGTACAGGTTACCAAATACCCGACGGGTTTTTTGATGGGGCAGCACAAGGAGGGAGATGTGGGTGTGGAATTTGGCTAAAGGTATCAGAAGAACAAGAGTACTGGATTCACTGGAATGCGGGAGAGGGAACAAGTATGAAAGCAGAAGCAATAGCCTTATGGGGATTACTATGGTTTATCAAATTTTTGGATATCCCACAAATGCAAATATATGGAGATTCCAGATGTATGATTGATCACATTTTGGGGAAGAATAATATTCAACAAAATTCTCTACAAGGTTGGCTGAGACGTATACAAAGCCTATGGAGCACTCTTCATCAATCTTCCATTCAACACATTAGCAGGGTACACAACAAGAACGCGGATGAAATGTCGAAGAAAGGATTACTAGCCACAGAAGAAGGTATGCATATCCAGATAAAAATGGGATCAGTTGTGACAGAAGTAGGAAACGTCAAGCTGCCGGGATAGAGTTTTGAAGATCAACAAAAAGGAGAACTTCTGCACAGATAAGTACCTTACAACTTTTTGTACCATTTTTTGTAAAAGTTTTGTATATGGTCTTGTATAAAAAAAACAGAAAAAAGATCACTTATATGTAGCTATATGTAGAACATGTTAAAGATCAGATGTGCATTTAAGATTTCTCATTCCCATTGTGTGAATCTGAGAAATATTTGGAAGGGGCAGAGCAGTTGTAGAAACTATTTCTCTGTTGCATATTAGCATATAGCTATAGCTGTGGAATGTTGAGAATTATAATTCCCTGTGTAGTCATATTGTGGATACAATATCAGATTTATGATGACATTCCGTCCATCATATATATTTACTGTTTTAATCATAATACAAAACAGACGGTTAATAAATGGATGGTTTGGTAAATGAATTTTTAAATGTATTGAAAATATGTAATTCTAGACATTCTGCATAATTGCTAAGAATTTCATAATTCATAATTTGTTTCTGATTTGATTATTTTTAAGAGACGGTATCCTTGGCCAAGCTTTGAATTTGTTATTCCATAAATCACCCAAAAGCTACAATAATGACGATAAATACCTCTGAGCGTGTCTATAATTATTTCAAGAAACTATTTGTGATTTCATTAATCTTCAAATACAATCATGTCATCAAATCACTGTATTGTTTGGGATTGTTAACAAAATCATGTCATCTGATCACAACTTACTATTTTAAATTGAACACTGTGAACGTAGTTATTGAAGACCGTAGGCTCAACTCTAAACTTTTATTTTTATAACAATTTCTGTTCAGTTGGTTCATAATTAGGTAACTATTATCCATGAGATGAAGAGATAATGGATGCCCAGATTTTATGTGCAACCACATTTACTTTATCCTTCGAAAAGATTTATAAATATAGCATATGCCTCCTTGTTGGAACATTAATATCACGGTCGAAAAATCAACTCCCAACCTCGTTGGATAATTTACATTTGCATCGTGCCCGGGGGTTTAACAACACATTTAAATTTACAGTGGAGATATGGAATGATATTCATAGTCCGCGCATGGTTATGATGGGCAATGGTTATGTATGGATAATTTAAAGGGTGTAAAAATATAGGGAGTTGTTTATAATGTGATATTTTTGGAGTTTTCGGTGTTGAGATTCACTGAAAATTTTGATATGAATTTTGATTTAAGTTATTTATATTAGTTTTTTGATTATATATATGGATTTAGCATTATGAAAAAACTCTAGGGCACTTCTATTATGTAGGGTTTACCCATCAATTTTATGATTTCAATGAATTCCTACCGGATTTTAGAGAAATTACATTGGAAAAATCCACCGGAAAAGTTTCCAAAAAGTCGCACTAAAGACAACTCCAAAATATAGTGCATGACGAAGGGATAATTTAAACAGTGTAAAAAGATAACGTATGATGAAGGAGATATTAATATAGTATTCTTTTCTCGTAGTCATAGAATTTGTAATTGATTCATTAAATTTTTTTGGTCAATTTGGAATATTGATGGATTTTATTGCATTTAGGTAGATTTAAAATTGTTTTAAAGTGGATTCTAGAGCGGTGGTCTTAATTGTCAAACTATTTTCATTACCTTTTTAAGTGGTCCCAGGTGGATCTTAGAATGGCTATTAGTCCAAAGCTTCCAAACCATTATCATCACCTTTTAAGTGGTTCCAGTGATGGATTGAAGGATTCTATTTCATTTTAAAATGGGTGAAAACTATGGAGAGTGTTAGGTTTTCCATTACACCAAAACTCACAGGTGTTAGTAAACTTCCAATTCATTATCATTACCTTTTTAAGTGGTCCCAAGGTGGATCCCAAAGTGATTGTTAGTCCAAAACTTCCAAACCATTATAATTACCTTTTTAAGTGGTCCCATGGTGGATCCCAGTGGCAATTAGTCCAAGTGATCAATTCCCAATGATGTGAGTGTGAAAATCCAACACCCTCCCTCAAATGCAAATCAAGAATCCTACCTGGGCCAAGGCTTTGTTACCATGTTAGTTTTTCCATTACACCAAAACTTGCAGGCTTTAATAAACTTCCAAACCATTACCATTACCTTTTTAAGTGGTCCCAGGGTGGATCCTAGAGTGACGGATCGATTCCCAACAAGTTGAGCGTACATTTGTTGCAAATATCTATAATTGAGATGACCAAAACTTACTCAATGAACCAATATAAAGAAACAAACAAACATATATAATTTAGAAACATGATCAACTTGTCCAACAACAATATCTCACAAATTACAGTTAATGACTATACATAACTTAAAATCTTAAAATTAAACACTATACTAAAATGCTTAAAACTTCAATCATTTCAAATTAATTATGAAAATCTAATGTATTTCAACCTATTTTTTAACTTATTCCATAAACATGACATTAGTCAGGTAAAAAAACATTACTTCCATGTCTTTACTACCTTTCGCCTAACCTCACATTATTCATATAAAAAAACATTCCTTCAATATCTTAAGTACCAACTGATTTTCCCACCCAAAAAAAACATTACTTCACTATCTTAACTACCGAATGATTTTCCCACATAAAAAAACATTACTTCAATATCTCAACTACCTAATGATTTTCCCAGCGAGGCGCTTGACTATTAAGGTTGATGAGAATTGTATCTCTAGGCCGTCAACTGTCTCTTGTACTTTGATAAACATTTACAACCTTTAGTTCAATATCCCTTCCTTCTTGTTCCTTCATCTCTAGAACACATCGTACCTATTAGGCTATTACCATATGTTGCTTTCTAAAGTTTGGTGAGGTGGGACACATGGTACCATATCATGCTTTATGAGGTTTGTTGAGTAACTTAGATCTCTAGACATAATGGTTTTTTGAAATCTGGAGAATAAATTAAATCTGAGTTGAATGTCTTTCTTTATTCCTTCGGTTTTAGTTAGGTTGAAAGGCATTTCAATTTTGGAATTGAAAGGAAGCTACCAGATTGAACGGTGGGATTGCACTCAATCGTGGTCCTCGTGGGTGAAAGTTTGCTACAAACACACTCCTCGGATATGACTGAGTTCATTCCATATTTGACATAGTAGAATACTATCTCTTGGAATGCAAATAATTTCAAATATTTTCTCAGCTATATTTTTCTTAAAACTTTGAAGAATTTTAAGTTTTTATTTTTATTTTTCATGTTTTATTTATATTTATAAATATTTAATGATTTATATTTATAAATATTGGTAAAAATGACCAAAGGCCAGAACCATTTCAGTGAAAGAACCATGGTTATTATTAAAAAAATAAAAACCATGGTTATTATTAAAAAAATAAAGAAAAATACAAGTAAAATAGAGATGTTATTCAAACTTTACACAAAATCCTGGTAACATAATCTTATAATAACAAATTCTAAACATATATTTTCAAATACATAAAGAAACTAAAAAATATTCTATATTCACCTAACTTTATTCTAAACATATATTATCACATACACTCAAAAAAAAAATTCTAAGCAACATTTATTTTCTTAACTTTATACAAATCTTGATCATACCTCATACAGATCTACAAATCTTGATAACAACATCTCATAATCAGATAAATCATCCTTTCATATAACATTAAAATCTACCCTGCTTAAAAACACAGTGTGTAATCTTGGTAACAACATTCAATAACAACACGAATCATTCTTTTACCACACCCACATTGTAACTAATAAAACTCATCCTATCACCCACAATCACTATTAAGTTTACATCCTAAACTCTCCACTAAGTAAAGGAGTTAAGCGAAATTACCCTCCTTATCCAATGTTACTTATTACAGAGAATTATTCTCCAAAATAAATAAGTCGATAATAAAATGCATATATAGATTCGAAAGATATAGTCATTTTCTTAAATCAATGGTCATAATGGGATGAATTTATGAATTTTGATTTAAGAGATAGATTAACATTAAAAAAAAATGCATATAAATTCCAAAAATCTAATCAAGTTGTTAAATAAATGGTAAATTTTTAAATAGGTGGTTATAATTTTCAATTTTCTAAATCAAATGCATGTAACTTTGAAAAATCTAATCATTCTTCAATGAAGGGTCATAATGGGACGAATTTATGATTAATGATTTAAGAGAGAGAGATTAGATACGATGAATTTATGATTATTGATTTAGAAGATAGATGAGATACAATGACTAATCATTCTTCAATGAAGGGTCATAATGGGACGAATTTATGATTAATGATTTAAGAGAGAGAGATTAGATACGATGAATTTATGATTATTGATTTGATTATTGATTTAGAAGATAGATGAGATATAATGAATGGTTATAATAGGACGAGTTTATGATTAATGATTTAAGAGAGAGATTAGATAGGATGAATTTATGATTATTGATTTAGAAGATAGTTGAGATAGGATGATTTTTTTATTATTCATTTTGTAGAATGATTATATTTTTTGAATTTATATGTATTTTACTATTTTTATATAGTAATATAAGTTTTGGAAAAGTAATAACAGATTTTAAGTATATGCTTTCACATAAACACTAGTATAGATTTATTTTAAACATAGATCTAATACGAGTTGATCAAATTTCTTCAGATGTAAACTTATTTTAGAATGCAAAAAACCAATGTGTAATCTTTCATTGTCTAACTATATCTTTGAATGCTATAAACGATTATATAACTTAGACTTGTAAGTTCAAAAAATATTTGTTGGATTTGGACAAAAATACATATACCGAAAAAAGGATTAAACTGTAGAATATTAAGACCACTTCAAACATTTTAACCATGAAAACTTAATTTTTTCAATAGCTTTATATGACATATACATAATTTTTAAAACAATACATAAAATATTTTACATAACATGTCTATTGAGTCATTTTATCAACACACATTATAATGATTTTTAAATTATTAATATATTTTTAAGTATACTTAAATATTAATTCATATTAAAATATTTTATTCATAAATCGCATTGGACAATTTATTATATACGACATTAAAATATTTTCTTTCAACATTTATTTTCTATATATATAGATATATATGAAGTTTCAAATACCATGGGAAAATACCATGTGTTGTCAAAACCTTGAACCTAAAACCCGCCAATGGTAAAACTTCATATATAGAAAAAAAATGTTAAAAGAAAATATTTTAATGTTGTATATAATAATTATCCAATGTGAGTTACTAATAAAATATTTTAATATGAATTAATATTGACGTATACTTAAAAATATATTAATAACCAAAAAAATCATTTTAATGTGTGTTGATCTATGTTGGTTATAACCAACATTGTTTTTCTATTTAGAGAATATTATATTTTTATTTTAAGAGGGACACATGTCATCTCTAAATTGAGCACGAACATACTTACAAATCACCTTCACTGGTTGTAGAATGAGCCTCTCGGCTCAACAACTCAAACAAAATGATAAAAACTCATCCTATATTCAACAATCATCATTAAGTTTACATCCTATTGGGGCTTCTCTTCTCTGACAAAGCAATACCATATCACATGCGTTGATATTGGGGCATAAACTAGTAGTTGCACCAAATGTTGCAAAGGAAATGCCGTAAGGCATAAATTGGAGAAGAATCGCGGCATATAAAAATCCATTATGCAGGCGCATAATTTGTCATTAATTCGTCCTCTTGGATCCGAAATCACTGCATATTCGTCCTCTTGGATCCGAAATCACTGCATATCCTCTTGGATCTGAAATCACTACATATTTTGAGAGCTCTCGAGGTGATATCAACCTCTTTCCCTTTTGCTTTGAGAGCTCTAGAGGTGATATCAACCTCTTTCCCATTTGCAAACTACGATACCACTAGATTTGCCTCCCTTCATTAGATGGTTCGATGATTGATAAGGCATAACACTCAAATGCTTAAGACAGAAACTTGCAAACCTAAAATGCACAAGAATATTGATTCCCAAAACATTTGTATCTTATGCTTCTGAGAAAATTTCTTTTATAAGATTTTACTTAAGATGAGATCTGATTAGTTTTGACAAAGTCAACTTTAACTAAGAAACAATATAAACTGAAAATGCATAGTGCTCAAGATTAACCATGCCTTTATTATCCTACAACTAACTATTAAGACTAGCTATAAATGATTGCCAGATGTGGCACATCATTTCTTCATTATTTTAGAAAAAATGACCCCACCTTCTCAACAAGGGGCGGGAAGCTATGATCAAAAGTAACCTCAGACGACCATTTTTCCTAAGAAGGAAGTTGGCTTTGGTGCCCAACAAGATACGTTGTAGTCTAATGCTATAGGTCTAGTAGTGTGTCTTCCTCCAACAACTATTGAAAATCCAAAATTTTATTAGGTGGGTGGGAAATGTGAACTTCCTCTTCCAGAATAGGAGGTTCATAGGGCTTGAGATGATTAACATTAACCACATTGTCGAGGCAATGCTGGCAAGGCAAATCTAAATGACATAGGGCTTGAGATGATTAACATTAACCACATTGTTGAGCTTGAGATAATGACATAGGGCTTGAGATGATTAACATTAACCACATTGTCAAGCTTGAGATGATTAATGCTGGCAAGGGAAATCTAAATGACATAGGGCTTGAGATGATTAACATTAACCACATTGTCGAGCTTGAGATGATTAACAATAACCACATTGTTGAGGCAATGCTTGCAAGGCGAATCTAAATGACATGCATTCACCCCAACCTGCTTGAGAATAGTACATGTATAGTAGATGCTTGAGTTTATGATGTCACTTCACAAACAACTTTAAAAATGTAAGAGTTTATGATGTCACTTCACCAACAACTTTAAAAATATAATAAATAACAAGTCATTATTTGACCAATTAAGGTAAAAAATGATGTAAACCCATTTTTATTTCGACTTAAACTTTACAAAGTTTATTATTTTTATTTTTTTTAATCTCCAATCAAAATTATAAAAAGTTTATCTCCAATCATATGCCACTGTTAGCAATCAGTTCTCGTGTTTGGAGAAAGTAACTTGGCTGCGGCTAGGGTTTTTAATGCGTTTCATCTCCATATTCCCCATTTTGGGCGATTTGGACGCCAGACAGAGTTTGTCCAGTTCTGGTAACTCAATGGCTTCTTACCTTTTCCCTTTCTCGAAATGTAGCGAGAGGTACATCTGAAAACCTATGTGCTAACCTGGTCGGATGTCCAGAGGAAGCGTCATAGTATAAATGCTCTCCTTCTAGCATGAAAGGATGGGCAGTGGGCGGTTCGCAGAGCTGTTCAACGCCTTGAGGAATGTGGATTTACCGTTACCGTTGGGACCCATTAAACCCAACATCGTCCCCTTCTCGACAAAAGGCTTTGCCGCTCCTCCGATTTCCTCTGCAGATTTTTGACACTCATTTTCGGATGGAGATCACCATTACCCGAACACTCTTCATCGATGCGCAACAACAGCTCTTCTCACAATCTCTCGGGCTCCTTCACAAGCCAGTAACTCATCGTCATAAAAATTATTTGGAATTTATATATAAAGTGGAAAAAACACAGAGATGTTAGTAGATGCATACCTTCGCTGCAATCTCGACCCCAACTAAATTTTTCCAAGTTCCTCCAACTAAATCTATTTGGAAATTTATAAATAAAGTAGAAAAAATGCATACCTTCGCTACAATTTCGACCCCAACTAAATCTTTCCAAGTTCCTCCAACTAAATCTATTTGGGAATTTATATATAAAGTGGAAAAAACACAAAAATATTAGTAAATGCATACCTTCGAATTCCATCGACCGCCATGTTGACCCCAACTAAATCTTTCCAAGTTCAATCAAATTCAAAAAACAACATAACATTCGCCCTGAGGAATGTGGATTTACCGTTACCACTGGGACCCATTAAACCCACCACCGTCCCCTTCTCGACAGAAAGCTCCGCTGCTCCTCCGATTTCCTCTTCAGATTTTTGACACTCATTTTCGGATGGAGATCACCATTACCGGAACACTCTTCATCGATGCGCAACAACAGCTCTTCTCGCAATCTCTCGGGTTCCTTCACAAGCCAGTCACTCATCGTCATAAAAATTATCTAGAAATTTATATATAAAGTGGAAAAAACACATAGATGTTAGTAGATGCATTTTTTCACATCAAATCCATCGCATACAAGAAGTATTCTGCTTTTTCCAGAATATCAGCCACAAAACTGACTTCACTGTGTTTTTTTTTAGATTTCTGCTATCTCCCTTTCTCCATATTAAGACACTTGAGGAAAATCGTTAAAATGAGTTCTGAGTAGTTAAATTTTAAGCTAATAGTTAGTATTAAAATGAGTTCTAAGTAGTTAAATTTTAAGTTAATTATTACTAACTATTAACTAATTATTAATTTAATGGTTGATTTTTGTTCAATCATCTAACATTAAATCTGAAGGTGCATAATGGTGCAAGGTGGCACTGAGGGGAGTTGATTTCAGAGGGGAACACCTTACGACGTAAAAATGAGGAAAAAAATGAAATAATATATTGAGCATATAATAGGGGGGTAACTGTTTTTATATGTTGTATAGAAATATGTGTATTATAAGGTATTGTTTATACAATACATTGGCCACGCGGAGGAAAAAAATAAGTGGGATAGAGAAATAGAGGTTCAAGAGTATTGTGGGAGTATTGAGAGTGGGAGGGAGAAAGAAAAAAACCTATGGTAATATTAGGTCCATAGTAACCTAATATTCAAACCTATGGCCTTAGTATTGACATGCAATTCATGATAATGTTAAATTCTTAAGGTAAAAGTGACATTCTCCTTATCTTTCATTTTCATCGTTTTACTTAAAAATTTTAACACTACCATGAAATCACTTAAGATGTCTGAGAGTGGTTCTAACCTCATTAGATTTCATATGGAGAAAGTAGAATTTTATATCTCTCAAAATCCAACAAACTTATTATTTTTTTTCTTCAAGATTTCAGGATTGGGGGAATTACAATGTTTCCATTGGATTTTGTCATGTACTAGGGTATGGAACTCATATTTAATCAAGAGAAACAATCCCTCTCTGTACCTTGATGTTAATGACATTGGTTGTGAAACTCCTCTATCATGACCCTACTAAAAATTTGCCTGTCACTCAAACAAAATCTTGACTTGACATGCTACATTTTTTCTATCTTATGTTAATGCTTAGAGGGTGATATTAATGACAAAGATCCCAAGATAGGCAATGATTTTAATGATATGTAGGTATTTGTTGTAGCATGACTTTTTTGGATGCTAGAGGCCATACAAAGCCTATCAGTTGATGTATTTTCGGTTCAAAGATGGATTTCACTCGATGTTATCTTAGTTATGTGCACCCTTACATGCTATATAAACGAGAACTTGTAGTTTATGTATCTGTGGTTGACGAATATTATAACTACTAGATAAATGATGTTATATGGTTTAATCCACGTTTTTATTTATTTATTTATTATTATCACAAATTCTACATTCTATATGTTTTTGTTGACATATATGCATCAAAATATATAAAAATATATATTATAAAATTCACTCCCAAAATCGCTCCCAACCTAGAAGCTTTTGAAAATGTCACTCCTCGCTCCTGCTTCCACTCCCACTTCCCCCTTCTTCTCTCGCTTCCCGCTTCTGCTCCCGCTCCCAAGCAACCTTGCTTCAGAACAAACATTCATCACATTACTAATACCTCTATGATATAAGTATAATGTGTGTTTTAATATTTTTTACCCGTTGTTGAGCTAGTGATCCTCCAAATGATAGGGCAGTAGAGAAGCCAACAAATATGGCACCTTCACCCTTTCGTTACATTAGTGATGAACATTTTGAATGAAAGTGAAGGAGATAGTGATATCGACTATTACTTGGTAGAGGGCACATGCATGCCACATGAGACAATGAAATAGACTATTGTTTGGAAGAGGTTGCATGCATGCTAAGGGAACACATGTGACACCTTCAGTTAATTCCAGTTTGGATGTTGTTTCAAATTTATCAATTTCGTTTTTGGATAGAGTTTTTCTATTATTAGAGATTTCTTTTGTCATTTTTAGCATGCATGATCTATTCTTACTAATAGGGTGCATATGCTTAGTTAATTAGAATAATTATGAATGAGAAATTCCCATATTAGGTAGAGGACACAAATCTCAAGGAAGGGATGCATGCTCGCATGCTCCAATTCATATTTTGACAGAGACACACTTACTTGGCACTCTTACCATGCAAATATGGCACACTAGGTGATCAAGTTAGGGCTATGATTTGACAAAGTCCAACTAGATAGGATTTTGCATGTGTCCATATTCATTGTACTTTCTATCCTCTTCCTATTCTATAAGTGAGATGAAAGGTGCACCATTGTGTTGGTTATCGAGGTTTTGTTTTGAACTATTGTAGTGTATCTTTTTAAGTATTCAATAGAAGATAGATACAATTGAAATTTTAAATCTATGAGTTTTCCATTCAAATTTTCCACAATATGTATTTGTAAATCAACTAACTTATATCTGCCTCTTTTTTATTAAAACTTTCAAATTTTGAGCTACCTAGTATTGAGGTTATTCTTTGTAGGTGCAAAATATGCTTACCATTGTTAATGAAAATAAAGGGATAGAAATATAAAGGGGTACAAAAAAATGTTAATGAAAAAATGGATACCTACAATATCTAGTGAAAGTAGGGGCTTTTTAAATTGGGAATGTGTATTGGGTTCGTATTTGTAGGGGTTAAATAAAGTGATTTTTAGAGGTATTTTCCAATATGTAGTCAAATTAAGGGTATTGTTTAGTATGCCATGAACACACGTGCTATGTTAGAGGTTCATTGAGTGAAGCCCCCGTGCAATCTCCACTGATTCAATAACGTTACCTGAAATTACTCTCTTATGCAATGCCAATGCATATAGATTCAAAATAGCTAACCATTCACTTATATCAATATTCAGGAGAATGGTTAGATCCTTCAAATCCATATGCATTTTACTAATGGTTATATCCTTCGAATATATAAGCATTTTACTACTATTCCAGGGGAATTTAAGCTCTGGAAAAATAGTAACAAAGTCAAGCACGTGTTTTCAGATAATCACAAAAGGAACTGAATGGTAAATCTCATCCCATCATCAACAATCAACATTAATTTTACATCCTATACTCTTCATTGAGTCAATGGAGTTAACTAAAATTAATCTCTTTGCAATGTCAGTTACAACAAAGAATTATTACCTATAATATCACGTTAATAATAAAATGCATATAGAAACAAAATACCTCACCACTCTCCTAAGTTTATAATCATAAATTCATGCCATTAGAATTACTTCTCACATAGTTGAAATAAACAAATTACAAATTCAAAATTGACCTACTTCCCTCTCGTAGAAAATTCTAGTAAAGAATAATGTCAAGGTTGAGCTTAACTATGTTTCTCTGAAAAGTGCCTTTTGAGGATCTTGAAGGAATACTATCCATTTTTGGAATATCAAATTCAAGACTGATTTGTTTCCCTTCAACACAAAATTCTTCTAAAACTCACAATTATAATAAAGAAAGTTGTCAAGTTTGAGCTTCTAACTATGATTCAATGAAAATAATAGGAAATTGAAAGAGCATACATTGTACACAATTACTCAATACAATTCGTATTATTTTTTTTCACACAAAACCGAAATACAAGCCACATAAATAGTGCCCATGAGATCTAACAGATTCCAAAGAGGGAATTTCTTGTTGAGAAAATATCTCAATGAAACTCAACAACCAACAAACTAATCGTGTCTATATACTAATGTAAGCATTATTCCAAGTCCCCCCTTTAATGCTTACATTACATTATTACAATAAATATTAATACAAAAATGATAAATTACAATTCACATGTCACATCTGTGTAACTGGTCTTCCTTGGCACTTATTCCCTCTCTGAAGTCTCTCGAACAATGCTCTTTTCACCGCCACAATCTCCAGGCTTCCTATTCAACTCATTTAAGACATAAGAACCTCTAACCATCTTTGACGAACTTTATATAATTGACGCTTCTCGATCCCCCAAAGGACAATCTCGATATTGGACTATATCCAATAGTTAATTATGCAACTGACCTTTTTACACACATGGATATCTTAACATGCTGGTAATTGATGCTCTTGAATCTCGAAGCACAATAAAACCCATCAGTGTATAACAAACTAACACAATTAAATTAACGATATGTTCTCTCGACACCAAAAAACGTCGAGAATCACTAATTTAATTATATTTCACTATTCATTAATTGATTTTGCACCTTTTACATTTCACACAAACAAATATATAAAAATAAATAAAACTAATAAAAACCATGACTACAAAACCAATTTCCATTTTCTGCGATTCAACCTTTTCACCCACCACTGTTGAAAAACTTAAGCCCATAATAGAAAAACCAAACACTGCTACTGTCAACATTATTGAGAACATGAATGTCACTCGTATTAAGAGAAAAGTCAAAACATCTAAAGAATAACCATCTATCGTAGAAAATATGTGTGCCTCTTGAATGTTCAATCCAAGATATGGAAGCAAGAAATTTAACTGGCTAACATGTTTATGCTTGTCATCTGATGAAAATGTAATTTCGTTCATGGGCCTCGCAAAGATGCGATCACCGTTTGTGTTGGCTCAAGGGGGCTTGACCCAGGTTCAGAGTTGTTCGTGCCAACCAACAAAACCCTAACCACTGGCCCTTTCGGAAACAACCTGCATAGCGCAGGCTGCAGTCTCACCCGAAGTAGTATTAGGAGATGCTAGAACCAAGTTTTTGCATCTAGAGACCGTGTGATAAGTCATATGAAGCCCTTGTAACTCAGATATGCATTCGCGCATATCTGTATCTTTCTATGATCCGCTACTGCAACTCTAAGAAAACGACTCTTAGACCTTCACGAAGGTCTGCGATCAAACTTTATAAACCTAAAAGAAGCAGACTGTCCACTTTCATGCACTAAATAATAACCCTAGATCTGCCTTCACACAGGTATACCCGATTCAACAGAAATCATAACAGATTTAACCATTACCTTCACGAAAACAGATTATTACTTAGATCATGCATAAATATTAAGGATTCCACACATTCGCGTAACAATTACACTTTATTCCATAGAAAACAGATCATTGAGAAATAACGCATAAACTTAAAAAGAAATAACAATAAGACACAGAGGCAAGATATTCGTTCCAAAATCAGTCTTTATTAGATTCAGTGTTCAATTTATAGACTCTTCCACCTTGCGCACCCAGCTGCAGGGGCCCACGCACTCAGCTGCGGACTTGCCAAGGTCTCTGCGCACTCAGCTGCAGGAGCCTTCCCCTTTTGCCTAAGTATAGGAAACAAAGCTTTCCTGCCTTAGCACTTGCCCCAAACAATAATCTTCTTTAAGTTCTATATCTCTAGACTCGCTATGACTCATCTATATATAGCATTTTTGCTTACAATGCCATGGCGTGCGGCCTATGGGTGAGTCTCAAAACATACTTATCACTTACCCATACAAGGGGCTAAAGCCCCTTTGAATCCTACTTAGATGCGTGCTCCGCTTCCACATTTCGTGGAGACTTTACATTCTTTACAAAAATCTTCTCAAAAATTGGTTAAACTAACCCAAAATTGACCCTAGGGACCCTATCCCAACAATTTGTCTCAGTAAAATCACCATCAGAAGATTACATGTTATATGTATCTTCATCCTTTGGAGATCATGATGGAGACAAATCAAGAGACCTTCCCCCAGTGACAATCTAAACATTAAATGCAGGTCTTTGCTAGATCTTCCGCAGATTCCAATAACCTTTTAGCAGTGAAAACATAAGCCCTCTCATTATTTACATCCAACGCGTACCTAGGAGGAAGACGATTTGAAGAAGCTCATCTTCAAACCCCGGGGTGTGAACGAATTCGCTACCATACTTTGGTTGGCTTTTTCCTTGAGATCCAATACAACTATTTTTGGATTGGTTGCTCAACACGACACTGCACAAATGCGGAAGAGGCAACCGTGTCCTGGAGTGGTGTCATGTGTGAATACAACATTGCAAATCATGTGGATCTTTGCACGACATACACAACAATACAACTCAAATATCTCCTTGCATAGCTTGAGCCCACGTGCATCATGCCTCATAACTTTTATAGATACTCAATTCCACCTCTATCCCAACCCACATGCAACACAAATCTCAACTAACTCCTTCAAACTACTATACTCACTATCTGCTCCACAATGTCACCATCTCCATTAATGAAGATTGTTATCATTGATGTAGGTGTTGGAATTTTATTTTTTGACTCAGAGACACATCAACATCAACCAACGAACAAACATGAAAAGATCACTTCTACGCAGTACAAAAACATAGAAATATCACTCTTAAGCTAATCTACTTATTTACAGAGAATGATTAACTCTCACGACACTACATCTTCCTACCCTCCCCATAGGGAGTTAAGCCAGAGTTGGCTCTGATACCAAATAGGGAATTGAAAGAGAAGACATTATACACAGATTACTCAAAACAATTCGTATTAATTTTTTTCACACAAAACCAAAATACAAGCCACATAAATAGTGCTCATGATATCTAACAAATTCCAAACAGGGAATTGCTTGTTGAGAAAATCTCTCAACAAAACTCAACAACCAATAAACTAATCCAGCGTATATATTAATGTAAGCATTATTCCAAGTAAAATTACCATTTTAGACAATCTCTTAGAATTATGTTTTAAAAATCTTGTGGAATATTATTTTTCTTTGAAATACAAAATTTAGAATTGATCCGCTTCCTTCCCACACAAAATTCTACTAAAACGTTTCAAGCATATTCCTAGAAGTGTCCTTCCAAGATCTTGTAGGAGTAATATCTATCATCAAGATATTCTACTCAAATTATTTCAGTTCAAGATGCTAATAGACAGTGAAATTAGTGATTTTATGAAGTATACTAATTTAGCCTGCGTCATGCTCATTTAGTCATTTTATGTACTATGGTTGAAAATTTTCATTTTTTTTTTTCAAATTCGTCGAAGGTTCTAGAAATTTGAATATCTCTGGAAGAGTTTATATCTGCTCGTGGACTTAGAAGGGTCAATATATCGTCAATTATGTCAAATATACCTATGTTTAAAATATAGGTTGTGCTCGAAGAAACAAATAAAACCAAAAGTGAAATGTTAAAACATGGCTTTTTCATCCCCTAAAATTTCCTATTAGAAATAAAAATAACTTTCCATCGTTGTTATGAATATCTACATATATCAAATATGTCAAATATCATCTTCATTGAAATTGATGAACTTCAGGAAAAACATGGCACTACTGCATTTTTAAAAGCTGTTGAGTGAAAAGTTAAAAGATGGCTTTTTCATCAACTAAAATTTCCTCTTGGAAATAAACATAACTTTTACAAATTTTACTGCCATCATTGTTATGAATATCTGCATACATCTATCATGTCAAGTATCATCTTCACTGAAATTTATGAGTTTCACGAAAAATATGGCACTACCGCATTTTTAGCGTCGTTGAATTGATGAAGATGGGTGGGATTAATGAATAAATGTTTACATGGATAAATTTTTGTCCCACATGGGGTTTTTTAGAAAAATGAAAAACTAACATTGTTATCTGACAAAATCCCATAAATGCTACTTAAGAGAAATTTTAAGAAATCTTTAGAAATTCCACCGAATATTTGAGCAATGCTTCTTAAGGGAACTTTTAAGAACTTAGTAGAAATCCCACCCAATGTTTGAGCAATGCTTCCTAAAATGCCGATTAAAGGGCTAAAAATGAATCCCATCAGGATGGAAATTTCACGGGCATAGTCTTTCTTAAATGCATATTACTATGTTCAATTTATAACATACATGACCATGTTAATGCAACTCTTGCTATGTTCCTAGACCTTGCAAAACTGCGACCTAAAACAAAAGATTCTAATGATCGCAAAATGGGGGGGTCAATTTAAGTTAACTAGTGATTGCTTCTTGAAACTCTAATATACGAAACAAAATAGGGCATTATTATGATATTTTTCCAAAACATAATAGAAAGTTGAACACAAGACCTACCCATGTAAAGTGTTTCTCTACCACTGAACAATATAACCTAGCCCCTTCCATGATGAGTAGCTTGACTGGATTTAGCATAAGAAGTGGATTTTTATCCACAACACCCTTTATGGATTCAGTATCGAAGTGGGGATAGTTATCACCAACACTCTCCATCAAACCACACTTTGGTTCAGGCATCCTAGCCATTTCCAATCAACCTCAACACCTGGATATGATACCATGTTGACAATAAGATAGGCGGGGAATCAACCACTGGACCTGTCCCATTAAAAAAAGGGGTTTTGATTCAAGTCTCCTAGTCACTGCCAATCAACCTCAATGCCTGAATATCATACCATTTTGAAAATTAGGTAGACACTAAGACCTTATACCTTCCCACATTAAAAAGGGGGAAAACTTACCAACAACATTGTAAATAAAAGAATGAAATGTATGGTCTAAGAGAACACACCCACTGTAACACCCTCCTCCCACATCTACCCAAGTAACCAACCAACTAGGGTAAACATGTGACGAGAAGTTACTATGATATGATTTGACCTCCTAAGTCACCTTAAGGAAGTGGAACCGATCGAAACACACCATCCATACCTTCCACATCAAAAAATGGACAAACCATCCCAACCTCTTAGGTAACTAGCCCTTGGGTTCCACTGATTTTTTAGACCAATCAACCCCTAGACGCTCCCATGATATGGGCATGCATACATACAAAAGGCTTTGGATGCTCCCACAACTTGGTATGCCAGTGTCTAGGGATTATTTTACTAAGTGTTGTGCCAACGTCCCTGAGATTTAAGTCACTTTTTCAGGCCCAGAGCCCAGGTCACCGCCCAGAATTCAATGATACCTTTAGAACATAAAGATAACAAGGGAATGATGATACAAATTCAATTCCTCGAACAAGCCCTTGACTGGACCACTACTAGCCATGTCAGGCATTTTATCAAACAAATCACAATTATGTAATACACAGGTGTGAACAACAGATCTAAGAATATGGGTTGCATACTCATCTGAGAGTCACTAAGAAGCATTGGCCATAGATACATTTTTCATTCATTTACAACTGAAAACATGATGAGAGCCATACATAGCTACTGTCATAATACATGTTCATAATCAACATCATAGCAACAAAAATACCAAGGAAACAACAACCATATAATCCACATATAAACCAATACAATACTCATAAAACAACAAGGAGAAATAACCTCATATTAATGATGAAAAGGCCAACTAGTTGTGGGACTTACACGAACCACCTGACCGTAGACATAACTGATCCAAAACTCTCTTCAACCAATCACCCCCGTGCCATATTCCAAGCATGAATGTGGGATCTCGTAAAACACATCAATCCAAAACCATCCAGGGCTTCCATAGGCCAACCAACTCAACCCATCAAATAGTGGTTCCACCTCACAGTCGGACATCACAAAACCATCATCAGATTGGTCTCTACCCAATCCTTCCAGGGCTCTAGAGCGTTTGTTCCAACCAAGGCTTCTAAGACTAGTAACTCAACCCACAACTTACTCCGGGCTTCTAGAGCGTTTGTCCAACAAGGGCTTCTAGGACTAGTAACTCAACTCACTAAGGGCTTCCAGAGCGTTTTTCCAACCAAGGCTTCCAAGACTAGTAACTCAACCCAAGCTAAAGGAAACATGAGAACCAACCAGAAAAAACAAAGAAATAAACCACAACACCATGACTCTCTCGGAAATGGAAAGGCTAGGAAAATCCACTATCAATCCAGGCAATCCTCCATGCCAATGATAGATCACGACCAATAAGCCACATGCATATTCCATGCATGCCAAAACTAGCGAGGAAAACGTACATGCAACTCGGTACCTGCAAGCGAAACTCGTTGTGGCTGCTAATTCTGATGTCCTCTTGCGCTTTCCTACACTTCCTTTACCTTCTTTCTCCAAAACTCCAAGTATGCCACACTCCTCTAAGAGTGCTCCGAGAAAACTCTAAGTGTCCAAGAGTATGAGAGAGAGAATAGAGAGAGAGCTCCAAAACTAAACTGACAAAAGTTTGTGAATTGATCCTTAGAAGCCTTTTTATGAATGAGGCCTCTATTTTCTTCATTTTCCATGATTTTCTTTCATTTTCCTCCTCACATGCAACCTGTGATCTTTCAACTCCCTTTTTTCCTAATTTCCATTATTTTCATAAATAAATGTGCCAAAATGGCATTTTGCGTTTCCAAAGCCTTTGTTATTGTCTTTTCCATTGCCTTTTCGAGTTTCCTTAGCCATTAATTAACCACAAGTGATCCCCTATCACTATGTTTTTGCCCAACATTCAACTTGGAATAAGTGTCCCATCAACCATGGTTATTATTTTTCCTTTATTACTTTTATTACATGGAATTTTTACCAGGGTTGTTATAGAAACCTCCCCCTTGGGGGGAACATCGTCATCGATGTTCAACAACACCTACAACCAACAAGGCTGCTATAAGCAAAACATACTACCCATGGAGCTTTATAACTTAGCTCGATGCAATATTTACAATGATCATCCTGCGGGGAAGCAAACCAACATGACAACATAACAATTATAAAATCATAATGACATGATACCCATCCCACTTTTTGAAGCTTTATACATAACTCATGGAGGTATTTTCATCCATATGCATATGTACATATACCAAACATCACCAAATCATGTAGTAAAAACATATACCAAAACATCTGCTCAACCAACGAACAAGGAAGGATACATAGCCTGCATCTCATTCACCATCTCCCATGTAGCTTCATAGGGTCCAAAGTGCTTCCATTGCACTTTAACCTGTTCTATTGCTCGATTATGGAGTATGAGCATCTTTCTCTGCAATATATACAGAGGCTCCGGTTGGAATTCTCCATCTAGCTCCACCTGTAATGCAGACCAGTCAATCACATCATCAACATATTTAACATACTTCTTAAGCAATGACACATGGAAAACATAATGTAATTTCACTGTTGGAAGTAGTGCAAGTTGACAGGCTACTGGCCCAATCCTCTCAATAATACTGAAGGGTCCACAAAATCGGGGTGCCAACCTGGCACATGATTCAATCTGCAAGGAGCTCTTCTTTGGTTTGATGCGCAAGTACACCTGTTCCCCAACCTGTAACTCCTTGAACAAGCTATTCCAATCTACATAGATCTTCTGGTTATCCAATGTGAATTTCAAATTCTTCTTGATTGCCTACATTTCCTGCCCCATGTCTTCCAGCATGTCCAGTCCAATCAACACCGTGTTAACTGGATAATTCCAACTGATGGGAGTATTGCAATTACACTTATACAACACCTCAAACCAACTCATCCTCAAGGATTCTTGATACCCATTGTGGTAAGCAAATCCTACCAGTGGAAGGTACTCTTCCCACTTCTGTTGCTGATGCATTGCATACATCCTCAACATGTCCTCCAAGATCTTGTTGACCCTCTCAGTCTATCCTTCTGTCTGCGAATGATAAGTTGTAATGAAGGCCAACTTTGTGCCCAAATCTACAAACAACTCCTTCCAAAATTTGGAAGTGAACTTTGAATCCCTATTTGACACAATATTCTTTGGAACACCATGAAATCTAACTACGTCTCGAATGAACACCTGTGCTACATCGCTAGCTGAGAATGTAGACTTCACTGGAATGAAGTGCACAACCTTTGTCAACTTGTCCACAATAACCATGATGGAGTCATGCTGTCTCACTTTCTGCGGGAAAACCTCTGATAATGTCCATGTAAATGACCTCCCATTTCCACTCTGGAATCACAATCGACTGTAGTAGTCTACCTGGATGCTTACACTCTCCCTTTACCCGTTGACAATCCAAAAATCTAGTTATAAACTCTGCTACATCCTTCTTTAGATTCGGCCAATAATAGAACTTCTTCACTGCGGTCAATGTCTTTTGATATCATGGGTGACCTGAATATTGTTTCACATGAAACTCCCTCAAGATCACCTTCTTAATCTCACTTCTATATGGCACATATATCTTATCTCTAAATCTAACCAATCCGTCTGCCGTGAGACGATAGTCCACTTCCTGTGCACTTGCATCTGTGCCTGTACCTGCATTATTACATGTACATGTACCTATAGCACTACTTGTACCTGCACCACTACCTGAACTTTGCTACAATCTGTGCACAATCTCCATATACCTGACATCCTGCAAGATCCTATCTTGTAAGTCTGTCTGATAGGAGCTCATAGATGCTAAGTGATTTTCTTGTATTCACCTGCCAAGAGCATCTGCCACCCTATTCTCTTTACCTTTGATATACCTTATGTCAAAGTTGAACTCAATGATCGTGCCCAACCATCGAGCCTGCTTGCCATTCAAATTCAGTTGGTCAAATAGATACTACAAACCACCGTGATCACTTATCAGTACAAACCACCTGCCCAGAAGATAGTGCCTCAACATCTTTAATGCATGTATGCTCACTACCAACTCAAGATCATGTGTGGGGTAGTTCTTCTTGTGCTCATTCAGTTTTCGTGACTCATAGCATACCACCTGTCTATCCTGCATAAGGACTCCATTAAGTCCTATTGAGTCTTGAAAATGTCATTCATTTCCATTACACTTTCACTATTATGTCCATTATATCACCTCCATTTCACCTCCATTTCACTACTATGTCACCACATTCATCCCACTTTCATTATCATTGGGCCACCTTTATGTTTTTCCAATCTTTATTAATTCTAAGCCTTTTAAGTGAATTTGTGGTTAAACATTAGAAAATAATGTGCATATGCTTATACCTAACAAATGGGTTGAGATTGTTGACATGTGTAGGTTGAAAGGAGGCTTCTAGAAGACCCTTATGTGGCACCCCAAGGCCAAATTCGAATTTGAGTGGAAAGAATCATGGGATCATGAGGATATGTGTCACATCTCCTAATTATATTGTAACTCTAAGAAGACATGTGTCTTATCAGTTCCTATTTTGATTAGGACTCTAGAGGTAGAGGGAGAGATTCATGGACTCTCATTAATGAGATGGATTCTCATCTTTTTGTATAAATAGGAGATCTCTCTCCTTCATTTGTTAGCTTGTTAGTCTTTTAGCTTAGAGCTTAGAGCTTAGAGTTTGGAGTTCTTCCTTGATGGCTTTTGAAAGCTTTGGAGAGCTTTGTTGTACTTTGTAATTTTGAAGAATTTGAATAAAGCTTTGATGTTCTCAACATGGAAGGAGATGTGAAGTAGATGTCATGGAGCATATTAGAATGTAAGGTAGAGTAGATTTCATTTTGTAAATTTTGCTTTGATTTCATTATGTCATTTGATTGCTTTCAAGTTTGATAGATTAGATTTTTCATTCATGCAATTTTAATTCATGCAAGTGTGTTCAACCGGCTGATTGTAGATTAATAATGCACATAGCTTTTTAATGACTAATGACATGATGAAATCATCTTGTCCTTCTGCTGATTTTTTTTTTTTGAGTTCTAATTCCAGCATTGTTATTTCAATCAGTTTTGTTTTTCTCATTTACTTTCCTGCAATTTAGATATCATATTGCTTAACTTGTTCATGATTGCTTCCCATAAGGTAGATTGAGCTGAAGGGTAAAGGATCAGAAGAGTTGAAGTAGTGTGATTAGTTTCCTTTATGCAATTTAATTTCTTGCAATTTAGATATCATATTGCTTAACTTGTTCATGATTGCTTCCCATAAGGTAGATTGAGCTGAAGGGTAAAGGATCATAAGAGTTGAAGTAGTGTGATTAGTTTCCTTTATGCAATTTAATTTCTTGCAATTTAGATATCATATTGCTTAACTTGTTCATGATTGCTTCCCATAAGGTAGATTGAGCTGAAGGGTAAAGGATTAGAAGAGTTGAAGTAGTGTGATTAGTTTCCTTTATGCAATTTAATTTCTTGCAATTTAGATATCATATTGCTTAACTTGTTCATGATTGCTTCCCATAAGGTAGATTGAGCTGAAGGGTAAAGGATAAGAAGAGTTGAAGTAGTGTGATGAATTAGTTGCTTTTCTTTCAGTATTTGAGTTGCTTTAAGTTCAGTTTTTACTTTCTTTTTCATACAGCAACAAGGATACTAGGTTTCATAGTCACTAGCTCATTGATTGGTTGTTGCATTCCATTTTGATTGAAGTAGCTGCATATTTACACTTTTGTTCAAGTACTAATTCCACCAATAACATGTTTTGAGACCTTTTAAAGTGCTAAAGTTTTGGAAGTTACCATTAGGGACTTAGGCCTTAGGTCTTGTTTTGAAATCTCTATCCATACTTGTCCTTTAAAAGTATTCTTAAGACCTTAGAATAGGATTTCCATTTGCATTAGACACTTTAGGAAACCAACAAAAACAAAACCCCAAAACAAAATAAAATCTATAAAACAACGAAGTAAGAAAAAGGTTAACTAAGCACATATGGTGCACCACACTTCATCAGTTTACGATACCCGAATTGATAATTTATGTAGAGAAATTTAAGACGTTAAATTGACTAGACAAGTCCTCTCTTACAAGCATCTGTACATGCTACAAACTCTTTGTCCATATTTTCAATCTTTAACATTGGTGCATGTGTCAACAATTGCTTGAGCTGCTCAAAACTAGCCTCACACTCCTCTGTCCACTCCAACTTCTTACCTTTCCTCTACAATGATGTGATAGGATAAGCGATCTGCGAGAAGTTCCTGATGAACCTCCTATAATAATTTGCTAGCCCCATGAAAGATCTCACCTCATCTACATTTCTGGGAGTTTCCCACTCCATGATAGCTCTTACCTTTTCTGGATCCATTGCTATGCCATTCTTGGAAACAACATGCCCCAAGTAATGTAGCTCAGTCTAAAAGAAACTACACTTGTTGAGATTAGCATACAACTATTGCTCTCTCAAAATTCTCAACACTGCTGCTAAATGCTTGACATGCTCTTCCTCATTTTTAGAATCTACCAATACGTCATCAATGAGCACAATAACAAACTTATCCAAATACGAATGCAACACACTATTCATCAAGCACATAAAGGTAGTTGGAGCATTATTTAAACCAAATGGAACTACAACAAACTCATAATGCCCATACCTGGTTCGAAAAGATGTCTTGTATATGTCCTCTTCTTTAATGCGTACTTGAAGATATCTGGATCTCAGATCAATCTTCAAGAACACTGTTTCTCCCTTCAACTGATCGAACAAGTCATCAATCCTCGATAGTGGATACTTGTTCTTGATGGCTACTTTGTTCAACTACCTGTAGTTAATGCATAATCTGAGAGTACCGTCCTTCTTCTTCACAAACAATACTAGTGCACCCCATGGTGATACACTTGGCCTAATGTACCCCTTGTCCAAAATTTCATTCAACTGCAACTTTAACTCTACCAATTATGGAGTGCTCATCTTGTAAGGTGCTTTTGATGCTAGAGCTGCTCGTGGAACTAACTCAATAGAAAAGTATACTTCCCTGTGAGGTGGAAACTCTGAAATATCCTCAGGTAATACATCCTAAATTTGTGATAGAAATGGGTACCTGCTGAAAACATCTGCATCCTCAACTTCGTTACCTTTTTCACTAGAAATGTGCACTGCCAATAACACACACCATTTCCTGCGACTATGCTTTTCCTGCATAGCTTTCACCATCCTAACTGATGTGACTTTATTCTTTCTTTGTAAGACTCTTTGTTCCCCATTTCCATCCAAGCACTCAATGACTTTGTCATAACAATCAACCTTAGTTCTATGAAGGTACAACCAATCCATGCCCAACAACATACTGTATGATCCCAATGTTAATACATTCAAATTTGTTATGGTAGGCATACCGTTCAAATCAAATGCACAAGCTCTTACTCAATGATGAAGTTGCTTCTTTGTACCTGTAGCCAACTGCACTAACGAAGACTCTGCATGGACTTCTCTATTCAAACCACTCTTATCCACCAGGTCAAGACTAACATAACTATAATTAGGTCCAGAGTCAATCAAAATAGAAACAACTTGATCACAAAGCTTACCTTCCATCTCAATGATAGATGCTTGATGATCTGCCTGTTGTTTTATCCAGTTCTGAAAAGATACGAGGAACGATCTAACCAACATCCCCAATAATCTACGCCTCCTATGCACTATATATCTGACACCTACCACCCTGATTCTACAGACAATCTCTTCTGCGATGATATTTTTCACAAGTCCAACACTCTATAGGCTTCCAACCTGCATCCTTGTTCTGCTCCTCAAATCGATGTCCCTGTCCTCAATCAGATGCATTTAACTTCTTAGATGGCGTTGCATTCTATTTATTAATTGAGTCCTGAGGTCTTCCTCACTTCTTGTCCCATTTTCCTTTGTTCTTTGCATTACCTTTCTAATCAGGCTTAGTATCATATTTGCATTTCGATTGCTCATAGCAATGCTCTAGCTTTCAGATGGCCTCATCTAATGATCTAGGCTCATTGAACTCAATCCTGTCTTTGAATGCAATCGGTAAACCACTAGTGAATATCTGAATCTTGGCCTTCTCCTCCTATAGGTAAGGCACATACCTCAGTAGCTCTAAGAACCTGCTAGTGTACTCCTCATCGGTCATCGATCCCATCTTTAGCTCATAGAATTCTTTTCCCATGTCATCAAAGTATCTCTCTGATAGATACTTCTTCTTGAATAGTCTCTCGAACTCATTCCAAGTTAAGTCATACTCATGAATACCCCTGAAATTCTTCACATCTTCTCACCAAATGTCTTCTTTACCTTTAAGATTGAATGTAGCTATTCTAACTTTCATGTTCTTTGAATAATCATGCAACCTAAAGAAATTCCTCATACCAAGCAACCATGCCTTTGCATCCTCTAATTTCTTCATCTCTCCATCAAATATAGGTGGGTTTGCTTTCTTAAACTCATCTGGAAAGTATCCCCTGTCACTCCTCCTATAAGGATGATAACGATGTCAATCATCATGCCTATCAGAACCAGAACTATAATAGTACCTGTGTCTATCACCTCTCCTATCCAGAGTCTCCAACAATCTGCCATATCTAACTGTGTCATGTCTATCTGACCTGTGACCATCATGCGACCTATTGCCATATGCCCCATTAGTTTTGTCCTCCTTCCCATGGCTGATATGAAGTGGCCCTTGTCACTGCAATTCTGACAAACTATGAAGTATCACTGCATTTACCTCTACTTGTTTCTCTTGTGCCTGTATAATTTTGTCAGTGTCTGCCTTACAACTCCTTATTTCTTTTTTTAAGATTCTTCATGTATTTTCCAAATCAAAAGAGTGCCCTACATCGCGTTTCTCATTAGATCCATAGGGAGAGTCTCGGGACCTATAGTCTACCATCTTGCTAGTCATCTTTGATATTCTTCTTGCAAGGTATATTATGTCAGTTAAACCAAATCACAATAAGACCTTAGAAAAATTTAGGGAGGATACTGTCTAGACTTATGCAGGAACACAACAAAATACATAAATACCCATATACACAGATATGTAGTAGAAATAAAACTTCATTTCATTAATATCGAAGAACTGAAATATGCTTACATATAGAAATAAAAATAAACTAGCTTGGGCGATGGTAGCTTATCTCTAAGAAGATATGTGGTGACTACCTACCTTTGAACTGTGTTACAATGAGGCTCAAAGGCCTATTTATTATAGAGAAATAATGGAAAACTCTAAAAATCCAAAAGAGATGAAGCGCCAAAACTATGGGCCCCATTTGGGTAAATTGGTACATCAACTACCCAAGGTTGTAACTTTGGCATACAATCTCTATTTAGCTATCATAATACCTCGTTTCGAATATCTTGAAGAGGAGGCTAAAAATAATCTAGTAAACTAGTTATGGACTTTTTCGGTTTCTCCATTTTCCTTAAAAACGTTTTTTTAGTCCCTCAAAACGACTCCGGAAGTTTAGGACCCAAAAAGCTGCCAAAAATAGTAAGTTGTGCTACAATTAAGTAAAATGAAAAGAAACAACAGTGGGGGTCCAAGTGGAATAGGCGGGTGGCCACCAATATCCACTTGGGTTAGTCCTCCCCCCTTAGGAAGCAATGGTCCCCATTGCGTTGAGTGCCTCCATGAGATGGGGAAACTTCTGTTGAACTTGGTCCTTGGTGAGCCACTTACCTTGGTGTAGGAGTTGGCTACCTTTGACAACCCGATACAATTGGATCTTTTGCTGGCGAGTGTTCTTGATCTACGTGTCCATGATTCGATTAGTTATGGCCCATTCCATGTAGTCTGGGTTTACTTTGTTGGTGTGAGTTGTTCTGCAATGTCTGATGTGTCCATTAATGGTGGAAAGTATGGTCAAAGGTGGTCCACATTGAACACTGGGTGCAAACCAAGGAATAATGGAATGTTGAGCTCAAAATCATTGTCCCCCATAGCCTTAGTGGTGCTGTAAGGCCCATATCGGAGCAGGTGAAGATTGTGGTGGGGCCTAGCAAGGTGCTTCTTCTGCAAATGTAACCAAACTTTGTCGCCCACTTGGAACTTGTGTGGCACCCGATGATGATCATGACGCTGCTTCTTAGCATTGGCTCTATCCAATATGTCATTCCTTTTGCTTACAGTGAGTACATACTTACAGTAAGTTTACCAATGAAAAAAAAGCATATATATATCACAAAAAATTATTGTTTCCTTTATAATATTATATTTTCTAAATGCCAAATTCTTTTCATTTATCTATAATATTATATTTTTTCTATATGAAGTCGGCGTACTTTTTATTCATAATATAAGCTCTCAATTGGTGTGCCATATTTTGTTTGGTCTTTCTATAATTTTAAAAAATATATTAAAGAACATATAATACAATATTATAAAGCAATCAATAATTTTTTGTGACACGTTTTCATTGTTGGACACTAAGTACTTATTATTTAATATTAAGGCTGATTTCTATTATGGTTTTTTATTATTTAGATCAAAAAGTATGATTAAGTTTTTGGACATATATATGTTAATAAAGATGATGTTTACAATGAATTGATTTTCTAATATAAAAGGTTCAATCTTGTTGAACATTAATGGATAACATAAATAGATTTAAAATAAAAATTATTTTGTAATATTAAAAGTTATTAGTTTAGGTGTGAAGTTTATGGAAAAATATTACTTTTCCAAATTACATGGACTCAACAAGTTCAATGTATGATATGGTGTTCCATTTTTATTTTGTTGGAAATTTTTTGAAGTTTTTCATCCTCACTTGTTTAATAGAATTTAGTCAATAAAATCATTATAATTCATAATTTGATAAATGATTTTTTAATTTTAATTTATTTAAAAAAGATATTTTTGGGATATTAGTTTGGATAGAGAGCGGGCTATAGTGATGTATTTATTTAATGATTGATTTAATACAAATAGTTAGAGTGTGGTGAGAGTGATTTTTCTTTAAAAAAAACTTGTAAACTAGCCCTTTTTCAATCTCTATTTTCATTCCTTAATTGTGTGCATGCTCGCACACACACATAACTGTGTGTGAGTGTTGTTGGGGACTTGGATTTAATCCTCGTAACCAAAGGCAGGGATAACTGGACTATTCTCTTATGACTGCGTGAGTTGGAGGCTTGTAGGAGTGATAGAGGAAAGGCAACAACAATTAATAGAGTTGAGAATGAAGTACACAAGTGGGCCACACAATACTTAGTTTTTTGAATTTCAATTAGAGTCTATCAGTTGACAAGCATTGGTGTAACAGAACTAGAGTCCCCTCAAAAGAACCATCAAGGGAGAGCATGAGGGTGATGTGTCCTGGGAGTTCTTCGTCTAGGTGATCGAAAAAGGAGCACATCAAGGAATTCATGAGGGCTATGAGCACAAGGCAGATGTGGAAGTGCACCAATATAGAGAAGGCCAAGGTGACATGGAAGCCAATTACATGGAATGAGTTGAGTGAAGTGGGACGAGAATACCACTAACTCCTCCCAAAGGTAAAGGACTTACTCACACTTTTAAAATGGGTTGGGGACAATAGTTGATGAAGGCCAGGAAAATCATTTGATAGGAATAATTCTCGTTCCTTTGAGTGTGTCTCTTGGAGGATTCCCTTTGCTTAGAGTGAGTACATACTTATAGTGAGTTTACCATTGCAAATATATATATATATATATATATATATATATATATATCACAAAAATATTGTTTCCTTTATAATATTACATTTTCTAAATGCCGGATTCTTTTCATTTATCTATAATATTATATTTTTCTATATGAAGTCGCCGTACTTTTTATTCATAATATAAGCTCTGAACCGACTTGCCATATTTTGTTTCAATGAGACTCAATCTTCATACTTGTGCTATATATATATATATATATATATATATATATATATATATATATATATATATATATATATATTTGTTGGAGTCATATTTCATACACTAACTATTCTTCGACTCTGTATTTGTATTGGTCACTTGAGTTATAAATATGGAAATGGAAAAGGCGGCTTCATGGTGGAACAAATTTCCATTTGACTTTCAAGCGGAGATATGTGCGAGTATGCCGTTGGAATTCGTATATACTTATCGCATGATTTGCAAGAAATGAAATGGACCGAGGCATCCCTCAAGGACAATCAAACTCGGTTTCTTATGTGCGATTTCAGTATGAAAACTCCATGTATGGCTTTCTGTTTCTACACAAGGACCTGGATTAACTCCTGTCTTGACCTTTCATTCATTAAGGACGGGTACTGGCCAGGTATCATTTATTTCAAAGAATCCGTGGGAGGTATTATCTTGGTTGGAAATATGGGACAATACTCTAGCAGACTCAGCAATCCTTATACACGAATGTTCGTTGAAATTATGGCCCCATAGGCAAGTCGCTACTCAGATTGCATTGTCGTGGATGAGAAAGATAATGACACTACATACAAAGTTGTAGCTGTTGGGACCCGCTTATTGGATGAAATTTACGAACTGTTCCAAAAAAGATGGAAAATAACAGGATACCTTCCAGGGCAAATCCTATTTCCACCTCTATTGTAAAGTTAATGCAGGCTGACATGCGGGGGTGATAGCCAGATACAACGCGCGCCGTGATGACTAGAGAAAAAAACGGCGCGCATTATATCTGGCTATCACCCCCACATGTGAGGCGCATTAACTTTACAATAGAGGTAGAAATAGGATTCGCCTACCTTCCAGAGAAGGTAAGGCTGCAAACATTCGCTAAGATTTTTTAATGCAATGGAACATTCTACACACACTGTTTGGGGGAAGATGCGAGGGGAGATATGGATGGTATTGGGTGTTTCACCATTCTATTAGAGATGACTTTATTGCTTACATTTTAATTGATAACACATGGAGTTGGCTTCCCAGTTGTCCCTTAAGTCATCGCTGCTGCGTTGGATGTAAGCACTATGAGGCCGCCGAATATGAAGCTATAGACATTGAACCAAACTTACTTATCAAAGTCCAGTGAAACAATTTCACATTGGTTTATATAAAATAAAATGTCTTTAGATATTTAGAATTTTGACGTTTAAAATTTGTCTTATGAATTTAATGATTAACGGTTTTTTTTAAAAAAAAAAATATTATATTTAAAATAATTAATAAAGCTAAATTATAAAGGGATAATCAAATACTTTTCATTAACTTGTTTTATGAAATGGGCATAAAATTAATTTTATATTTATATTGTTAAAATTAAAAATAGATGAATCTACCGAGTATTGTGTTAATTATTGAGTTTAGACTTCTGTGATCCATATTAATTATAATAATATCTTTCAGAAAAATTCACATAGAAGAAATAATTGTGTTAATTATTTTTTAAAAAATCAATATTGTTTAATTTGTGACCTTATTATGGCTATATTTTGAGAGTGGCTTTGTAACTATTTCTTTTGAGTTAATGAAATCATAAGGTTGTTGGGCAGGTACATATGGATATGACTATAACTTCATAGGTTTTTCATTGAGATAAGAATAGTTTAAGTGTGTATTGTAGCATGATAGCATTTCTATATTAAATGATTAATGGTTTTGACATTTGATGTATCCTACATAGTTTTTATTTAACGATTATGGTGGCTTACATTAAACAACATGAACCCTATTAAAACCACATAGTTTTTATTTAACAATTATGGTGGCTTACATTAAACAACATGAACCCTATTAAAACCAAAGTCATTTTTAGTATTCGTGGAGGTATTCTTAAATCGTTATGTTTTATGAACTAAACTCAAATTCATTTATTACGAAGTATTATTTAATTGTCCATCAATTTTTTGAGCTGTAATAGCCTTGTTCTTAAAGACTTTGTTGGATTGTTTTCTAGTCATGAAATTATAAAAAATGAAGTCAATTTTTTGAGTTGTAATTGCCTTGTTCTTAAATACTTTCTAGTAGTATTATTCTTGAAACTTTAGAATACATAAATCTATTTGGGAATAGTGTCTTTTGAATAGGAATAGGGCATAAAATTCCTTTTCCTTCTATATGATTTCAGCTATGAAACCCTAGAACACGACATCAACACATCAGTCCATGAAAAACTGATTAAGATCATCCAACAAATTTTCTATCGGAATGTTGTATAGGAGTTGGAGATCACATTTGTTTTGCACCATCTGACTTCATGATTCGATGTAGAGAAGTATCATATATTACTGCTTACAATTTAATTGATAACACATGGATTTGGCTTCCCAGTGGGAGGTAAGTACTATGAGGAAGCTCGTTACAAAGCTGTAGTCGTTGAACCAAACCTATGTATCAAAGTCTAGTAAAACATATATACTAGCAATTGCACTAAGAGGTGCAATCCTGGAGAGATAAATCCTCGACACGACTTTCCAGAAGGGCTTCCCTCGCCACTAAATCTCTCCATGTGTCGAACATATTTTGGCTTCAACTCCGCAAAAGTGTTAACGAGAATCTCATCTGCAAGCTGCCTAGTGTGACATGTGTTGCTTGACATGGGTTTGCACAAAGTATTTCTACCCACACAAAGTAGGATAAAGTAAATAAGCAGACTTTCCTTGCACTGTTTGATTGACAAAGGAAAAGTTTTAAGTTGAGATGAATTTTCTAGATTGGGATTTCCAATTGGCTCCATGGAAGATTTCATAATCTTACTTAGAAGCAACATATCCTCTCCCAAGGCCTTCTCAAAAGCACAACTATTGGAACCCTTAAAACTCTACTCAAGTTGTGCAAATGGATCTACCCAATCATAAATACATCTCCCATAAAAGCAAGCTAGAACTCCACCTTTAATTTGATCCTTAAAAATGTAGTTTTGGCTTATAGTTCTCTCGTCCATAATTTGTACAGACCACCATAGAGACATATCCATTTTGGCCCACAAGAGTCTCCCTTGAGCCAAGCATTTTTTTATTCTAGAACTTGTGCGATCCTACATTAATACTTTGATTCCTCTCTGCATTATTGCCTTTCACGAATATCTAGTTCTCCATTTATTGTAGTAGCCCTCTATCAAATGGTCTCAATGCTTAAAAGGAAACCAATAGGTTCAATAAAAAAAATTCAAAGAAAAAAGGGGAAAAAAAATAAGGGGTAGTTGAAGAAAGACCTTGACAAAGTGACAAACCAATCAAGTTGATAAGAGGTGGATCTGCTACTCGATGTTGATCTGGAACCTAAGGTTTATGCAAAGGCACCAAGGACAACATCCATAGATTGTGACAAAGCATGAATGGTAGATGCATAGTAATGCATAGGTAGAGACGAGCGCATCAATAAAGCCTACAAAAGGTGGCATGTTGAAGAGTGATATGGATTCACCAAGAACGATGGAATTTAGACGTTGAATGGCTAGATATGCAAAGGGCATGACAAAGAAGAGTGCTCATGTAGGTAGTGAATGTGGAATGTGGAAAGGAGTGGGTTGGTTCTAGGCTTCTACGTAGAGGCCAACAATACTAGTCATGCAGAAAAATGTGCAATGATCATCCGAGAGCCCTAACACTTCCATATGTTTACACGTGATGGCGTGGTAGAGCATAACAATGTTGGAAAGAGGCATCATCTTGGAAGTCTGAGAAAAGGAAGAATCGTTGGGGGGCGAAGAGCGTGTCATTCCACCATGACAACATACCAGCTGTGTTCTGGTTGGTTGCCAAGATCTTCAACATTATCGTGAGTAGGAAATAGTATTCAAATCAAAGGATCCTGGTTATGACAATTGACTTCTACAGGAACAGGGAGTATGTTGGCTTTTGGGGTCTTGACCCAAGTTCAAAGTTAGTTGCGCCAACCAAAAAATCCGTACACTATTGGACCTTTTGGCAACAACCCATGTAGCGCAGGTTGCAATCGCACCTGAAGCAGTATGGGGGGATGTAAGAACTAAGTTTATGCATCTAGAGATGAGTTTTATGTGTTTTAGTGCCTCAGATCTGCCTCCGCACCATAAGCCCCTTGGGCTCGGTGCTACAACTCTAGTCAAACAGTCTTTAGACCTTTATGGAGGTCTACGATCGACTTTTGCAGACCTTTATCAATTGATTTATCCACTTACGTGCATAAGAGAACAATTCTAGATTAGGGCTCACGTAGATAAGCTTGTGTTATTAATAAACATTAGCTAATTCATCAAAGTCTTCGTGAAAATACATGAACATGCTTGCGTACATTATCTAATAGTTATCCAATAGAATCATGCACCATTAGATCAATATTTCATACACACATTATTTATCCACAATATATATCGTAAACAGAAGTTCATTGGAGTGATCTACAACAAAAAGAGTTCATTGGAATAAAAAAAAAAAAAAAAATCATTTTGGAATGTGATGCATTCAAAGACATCAGAGAAAGTTATGGGAATATGTTAGCATCGGTTTCTTGGTATTGTCTTTTCAGCGAGGATATTGTTGGAAGGTTGGGCCAGCTCATCATCAATTTGAATAAGAAAAGGATACAATTGAAACAGGAGAAAATCAGGGAATCGATGGTCCCATAGACTATTTTTAGTCTTGTGGATGTTAAAATATCATTTAATTTCATTTCATGATTGTGTTTTGGCATTATGTCTTTGTGTTGAAAAAATAGGAATGAGAACAGGGTGAGGTGATGAAGAACTAAGTATAAATATGTTGTTAAGTTTTATATGAAATAATTTAGTTAATTAATATATTCGTGTGAATCACTCATCTTTATGTAATCCAGTTGATGGATTTCTTCTATGTGTGGTCATGATCAAGTCCATTCATTATGGATCGTGGAGGAAATGTTGTAGGTGCATGAATTGGATGGGTCACCTATGTGGGCCTCACTTGGAAAATGTTCAGTGGCATCCATCTGGGTCATTTCGATTTCACTGGTTATCAGAACTTCATCTCCCTCAAACTTCTTTCTCAACTCATGAGTAGATCTTGATCTTGTTTTTGCCTATATCCTCAACTCCTATGAAGTTTGAACCTAGAATTTGATGGGATTAAGCTTCACACAAACCAACTAATCTACACATCATAAATGTATATGTGCTTCATGTATATAGAGATGTGTGACAATATTAGATTAAAATTGCATGAGCATCACCTAGGAAATTTTCAATGGCATTGATCTGGACCGTTTCAATTTCACTAGTGCTCAGAACTTCATCTCCCTCAATTTGTCTCTCAACTTATGAGTAGGCCCTGATGTTGAATGGGAAAACCATTTACTCAATACAAATTTCAATTTCACTAGTGCTCAGAACTACTCCCATGAAGTGCCCATCTAAAATTTATGGGAACTAAATCCCACATAAACCAATTAATCAAAACCTCATGAATATATATGTACTTCATGTATATAGAAGTGTGTGACAATATTTATTCCACTAAACTCCCATAAAGTTTGAACTTCAACCCTAATGCAAACAAAATCCCACATAGACTAAGTAATCTATGCCTCTTGAATATATATGTACTTCATGTGTGACAATATTTCTTCCACTGAATTGTAAATGATCCAGGTGGATGTTGGTGGCCACCCACCTATCCCACTTGGACCCCCACAATCTGTCTTTTTCAGTTTTTTATTTTTCTTAATTGTAGTACAATTTACTATTTTTAGCAGTTTTTCAGGTTGTGGACTTCCCGAGCTGTTTTGAGGCCCTAAACGACGTTTTTTTGGGAAAACTTGGAGTAACATTGATTCATGGTCATCCCAAAGTTGTATTCCTTGAATAGATCTTTCTAACTAGGTATTGTGCACGTCAAACAAAAATCGTATGCCAAAGTTATGACCTTGGGAAGTTGATGTACCAATTTACCCAAACGAGGCCCCTAGTTTGGCGCTTCATCTCCTAGGGTTAGGGTTTTGGATGTTGAGGGTTTTCCTTTGTTTCTCAACAATAAATAGGCCTTTGAGCCTCATTGTAACACAGTTCAAAGGCATGTAGCTGCCACATCTCTTCTTGGAGATAAGCTACCATTTCCCCAGCTAGTTTATTTCCATTTTTGTTTGTAAGAATATTTCAATATTTTACATTAAAGAAATGAAGCATTATTTCTGTTGCATGTCTATATTTATGATTATATATGTAATTTGTTGTGTTCCTGTTTAAATCTGGATTAGTGGTATCAGAGTGGTCTACTTTCTCTCTGTTTTTCTTTGCATGTCCCCAACGAGGCTGTGATATAAGGAGTTAGGACTTAAAATGGTCCAACCTTTGCAAGACCAAGCTTGCAAATCCCAACAACCTCCCATGGCAGTTGAAAAGAAAGATGAGGGGGCAGGAGATCCTATTAAAATACTTCTCGAAGAAGCCCTTGAGTGACAATGGAACACAATGATGGAAAACTTTGCCCAGATCCTTCATCGACTACCCAAGGATGACACATTTTCTTCCAAAAGCTACTCTAGAAATGCCACGCCCTTTAAGGTACAAGTTAACTTTGAAATCCCCATATTCGAGGGTTAGATAGACGTAGATGCCATAGATAAATGGTTAAATCTAATAGAAGGGTATTTCTCTATTCATTATTTTTCTAGGCAACAAAAGATCACTTTTGCATTTCTCAAAGAAACCCCCCACGTCAAGGATTGGTGGGAAACCTACTGCGAGAATAAGAATGAAAGTATGGGCTCACTATTTTCAGCCACACCCACTTGGAATTCATTCTAGGATGCCATCAAGGAGCAGTACTACCCTATCAAGAGCTATGAGGAAAAATACATAAAGTGGACCACGCTGCGACAGGGAAGGGGCCAATATGTGTCGTAGTTCACAAGTATTTTTCATACCCTTCACACAAAGTTGGCTATCAAGGATCCTGAGTTGCATTTGGTACTCAAATACCATGGCTACCTACACAGGTACATCTAAGATGAGATGTAGTTCCTAAACATCTCCTCGCTTGGCACGACGTACCGATACGCTGTGAAGATCGAGAAAAAGTTTAAACAAAAGAAGCAAGACTTTGGATCTACAAATCCAAAGAACAGAGCACAAAGCCAAGGTGGGGTGACCCAAGAAAACCCATGAAAGATGTAAGAAAATAAAAACACCATGAATTGAAAGAAGGACACAGGAAAGTGGTGTGAGTTCCATAAGAGCCCCACTCATAACAGAAGTGAGTGTTAGACCAAGCAGTCACTGGTGGCTGAGTTGAAGACTTCAGAATCAGATGCATGTTTCGATCCTGAGTCAAAACCTTACAAGGGGAATGACAAAGGGAAGAAAATCATTAATGCGAAGGGTAATGCCACTGTTGCCACCACCAAGGTCCATAAGAATGATCTCAAAGATCCAGAGGAGGGGGAGCATCTTTTCCAGTAACAGATGTGGGTGAAGTGTTCGTCGTTGCAATTCATTGTCGACAGTGGCAGCCATAAGAACGTCATTTTAGTAGAGGTCATGAAGTGGTTGGGCCTACCGGCTATACCACACCCACAACCTTACAGTATCAGGTGGCTTCACCAAGGACGAGATCTCTAATTCGGTTAGCAATGTCACCTTCCCTATAAGATCAAGCCCTTCACAAATGAGGTATTGTGTGATGTTGCACCTCTTGATGTTTGTGATGTATTATTAGGCCAACCATACTTGTGGAGACGACATGTTGTGTATGAGTCAATGCCTCGCACTGTTATTATTTCTTTGGGAAATTCATTTTACAGTATACCAGAGGTAGCCCCACCTACTGCCACCTCTTTGATCTCTGCTAAGAAATGCAAAAAAATCATATCCCAGACTAGGAAATTCATTTTCTATCTTGTTCGCTCCCAAATTAAGGGGAAGATCGTCGCCACATCCATGGCCCTTGGGAAGGGTTCCTCCACGTAGAAGAAGCAGGTGGATATAATCATGAAAGAAGGCAGGGACATCTTCTCCTCACCCATAGGGCTATTGTTGCACTGTCAAGTCAATCATTCATCCAATCTAACTTCCGGAGCACCTCTACCCAACGGGTTGATCTATTGTCACTCCATTCTGGAAAATGCGAAGTACAAGCAGCAACATGATTAGCATCAGGTACCACACAAGTTTCAAGTAGGTAGTCTAGTTGCATCTGCAGAAAGAACACCTTACAAGAGCCTATCAGAAGCTCAGACCACTCTGATACAGTCCTTACACCATTACCAAGCCTGTGGGAAACAATTCATTGGAGCACAACATTCCCCCATTCCTTCTCTTGCACCAAGTGTTCTATGTGAATAGCCCTTGACCATGCTTCCCACCATTACTGGACACATTAGAGGTTATAGAAGAGCTCACCAGGGACCAAGTTCAGCAGAAGTTTCCTCATCTCATGGAGGAACTCAATGCAATGGGGACCATTTCTTCCTAAGGGCGGAGGAATGATCCATGTGGATGTTGGTGGCCACCTGCCTATCCCACTTGGACCCCCACAATCTGTCTCTTTTAGTTTTTCACTTTCCTTAATTGTAGCACAGTTTACTATTTTTAGCACCTTTTCGGGTCTTGGACTTCCAGAGTCGTTGTGAGGACCTAAACGATATTTCTTGGGAAACCTGAGAGAAACATGGGTCCATGGATTGATGTTTCTCATCCCAAAGTTGTAGTCCTCAGATAGTTCTTTCTAACAAGGTATTGTGCATGTAGAGTTTCCAAGATGTATTCAAAATATCATCCACTTTCACCTTTATCGCCACCATTTCACTCACATGTCGCAACTCCATGACCATATAACCATTCATTAGCCTCCATTTTCATAATTATATGGGTTTCATTTGTTTTTCCCAAAAGCTAATGATTTCTAGTATTATAAGTGAATTAAATTGTTAAAATTTAGAAAAATGGCATATACTTGCTAATGCTTAAAAGTGGCTTGAGTTTCATGACATGTGTAGGTCATTTGGAAGCTTCCAAGGCACCCTTATGTGGCCTCCAATGCTCAAATTCGAATAATCTTCAAGATATGGAAGAATATTGGATAAAGGTCGAAGAGGATATGTGTCTCATCATTACCTATTTGAGTTGTAATTCTATGAGATTTTCTAGGGATCTAGGGAGAGAATAATGGACCTCCATTAATGAGGTAGCTTCTTATGTTTTTGTATAAATAGGAGAGCCTTCTCCTCTGAAAGGCCTGTGAAAAGTTGGGGAAATGCTCTTGTTTTGAATATAGAATTTGGATTTGGCACCATGCTCATGAGTGATGTTCACTTTGATATTGGTTATGCATGTATATAGAGCCTCTCAACTTTCCATCCCTCATGCTTTTGGACTAGCCACCTATAATGTTTGAGATTTATTTTTTTTCATACATTAAGATTTATTTCTTTCATGTCTTTTCTTGTGTGAGAGGTTAAGAGTGATTGTTTTTATTTGCTTTCATATCTAGAGGTTAAGAATGATTGTTTTTCTTTCATTTCATATCATGTGGTTTTGATTATTCATTTCATAGGATCCTGATTTGATAATGCACACATGATACCTTAGAGTATATTTCATTTCATGCGATTTGCTGAAAGAGTGGTGTGCTTTTCAATTCCTACAAGTGTGGTAGATCAAGATTTCAATTCCTGCAAGTGTGATAGATTAAGATTTAAATTCCATGCATTGTGCTATAATTTATTTTGAATTGAGTGCTGAATTAGAATAAGTGAATTTTATTTTTCATTATTTGGTTTTGTAGTTATATTGATCTAAATTGGAAGTTAATTTCTAGCATATATAGTGCACGCATGCTTTGCAAGTTTTATGAAACCCCCGGGTTCACAATTAAATGATAGGTAATTAACTTGCCTCAACCTTTTGGTGTCATTGCCGAGGAAGTGTGCATAGGAAATAGCTTTCAGTTTAGAGTTCATTTTTTAAAGTTTTTTTTCTAGATGCATGATTAAAGCATGTAGATGCATAAATCATTTAGCTGCATATCATTTAAAAAAAAAATCATTCAAGTACTGCCACTATCAATCAAGACTACTACAGGGCGATACTTAATAAAACCTCTGATTTTGAGAGTTTGGGGAGACAAAATTCCTGCCAAAGCATGAAGTGAGATAACTGGTTCTTCAGGTGTATCTTGGAGCTCATTGTTCAACTGGTTGTCCTCATCTTCCTCCTCTGGTCCCTCAAATGGTGGGGCTTCCTCAGATGAACTGTGATCAGTAGCATCAATTTGAAATAATTTGTGTTCCTTGCATTTATGCCCCGGGGAGTATTTCTCATCACAGTAGTAACACAATCCTTGCTTTCTTCTTTCTGCCATTTCCGCTGGTGACACCTTTTGAACCTTAAGTGTTTGGGAAGTGCTCAGAGCCTGGGTGGGGCGTCCTTTCACCTTGGCTATGAAACTTGGACGAGTCGATTGGGCCGCTAATGCGCGTTCTACTTCACAAGCTATCTTGCAAGATGCCAGCCATGAGACTGGGTGTTGTAGTCGTACGTGGGCTTGTATGGCGTCTTTGAGACCACTGACAAAACATTCCAAGTAGAATTCATCTGCTAGACCTCCTGTGCGAAAGGATAATGCTTCAAAGGCTTTAATATATTCTTGCATTGTGCCTGTCTGTTGGAGCTTAGTAAGACGACACAAAAAGTTAGATTCATGGTCAAAGTGATCAGAAAGGGCTTTTGAGAATATCTGCCAAGTCATTGGCATTGCATAACAACGTTTATGCCACTGCCACCATTGCCATCTTTCTTGGTCCAAGTACAGGCTTCCCACGCTTAGCTTAGTCACATCATCTCTGATGTGATTCAATGTGAAATATTGCTCCATTTGTGCTAGCCATATGGCTGGATGTAAGCCATCAAATTTATACATGTCCAGCTTGGGTGGTCAAGGCTAGGACTATTGGTGGTTTCCATAGAAGTGAAGGGAATGGCTAGACTCACCCTCAAGGTTTTCATTAAAATCATATGCCTCTGATTGTTCCCCCAACTTGCCTTTATGATTGTGTCATTTAAGGTATCGATTTGCGTCGTTAATGCCTCCAACTTTTGTTCAAGGGTGTCTATCTTCTCATTGGCCATAGCTTGAGCTCTGGTTTGTACCATGCACAGATCCGTTGCACTTGTCGTTACTGTAAAAAAAAAATTTGGACCACCCGAAATTTTGACGCTGACAAGTGAATGGTACCACCTTGCTCAGCTCGTCGACTTGATTCTTATGGGCTAAGTCTCCTATAAGCATCCTGTGAGGGTCTCAGACCCTTTTTTTTTTAAACTCCAAAAGGAGTTTTACTCCTCGCTTAGGAATATTGCAGTAGCCGATCCCCAAAAAAGTTAATTCTGCCCAATGTCTTGCGAGAATCACGCCCAGGTATAGGAGCCACACAAATAGTCAGATCTGTCAACAAAACCCTCAACTGCAAAGTATGAGTAGGAATGTGGCAGTGATCAAACCCCTGCTGCTAGATCTGAATGGCGGATCTGATTGTTGCGACTGCTATAGAACCCAAACTGCTAGATCTGAATGGCGGATCTGATAGATCTAAATGGCAGAACTGATTGTTGTGGCTGTGATAGAACCCAATCTGCTATATCTGATCTGGCCAAGATGATGCGTGATCTAGAGAGAGACAAGGGAACTATGGTCTCAAGGAGTGTCAGGTGCTACAGATCATAATATACATAAGGGTCCGACAGTAATACTCGGCCCAATCTTTCAGGGCACTAACCAAGGAGGATCAACTGTACCCTTAGTTGTACAACCCGACTACCCTATCGTATGCATGAGTAATCTCCCGGAGTGCTGTTCTCGGTGTACTGTAGCAGCAAGACAGCCAATGGTTTATCTATGGCGAGACTTCAAGAGAGTCTAGGGGGCTTCCGATATACCCAGAGGGTACTTGGAAGACAGTTTGTGTGCAGTTCTGTCTAATGCGTTACTACTTGAAGGGGTACCAACAGGGGTTACAAGGGAGTCCAACAAGCATGAACACCTCTTGTATTTCTTGCGTGGATGCCTCCCCAAATCTGTAGGTTTATGCACTCCACGATAGATCCCGTGGTTTAAAGATGCTGGAACACGTCTTTAGCCAAAAAAAACTTCTGCTAAAAAGGGAGATCCCACCGGCCCTGGAAAGTGCTCTGATACCACTTGTTGTGCTCTTGACCTGCGAGAAGATACCAGAATACCAAATATGCGAAGAAATATACCCAGAACACAGAACAATAAGAAATAACAACATGTATTTTATTATTCAGAAAGGAAAGCAATGTTCACTTGCCTCTTCGAGGGGGCAACCTCCAATAGAGTTAGGCTCAATCACAAAATAAGATACGATGCTCCTGAAGGGGAGTCTTTATCCTTTATATAGGATTCATACATGCAATACCATGGGTTAGTACCATGGTTCCTATTAATACCATCTATCTAATACCATGGCCCATTTGCAACTAACTGTGGTCCCTTCTTTAAATGCGGGTCAACCACTTACAATTATTAATATGGGATTTATTGACTCTTTAACTAACTATAACTATGACTCGACCTTATTACATAAATAAGGGGGTTAGGGTTGGACCCTAACATTGGTTGTCATAAATATGGACACTACAAGTAAGATTGTCCTAAGAACTCTAAAAACAAAAAACGGAAGGAAAGATGAGAAGCATTAACAGTTGAAGATGAAGAAGCTCCAAAGAAGAAGAAGGAAGATATCAATGACCTCTACTACTGAAAGATCATAAGAAAAATGATTGGTCTATCATGCACCAAGATCACAATATCCGTTTACTTTCTTAAGGAATAGTCTACCATACCTAGATAGAAATTTGTTTAGGAGGACATGTTTAGCAGGATAGCTTAGATTTCAAACATCACAAATGCATTTCTTCTCAAGCTCATACTAGCAAGGCAACAACTAACTTTATGAGTTGATCTAGAAAAGAGGTAGAGGACGATTTGGTTCTGTTTTTTTATCTCATGTTCTGGTACAGGTCAAGGGAAGGGAAGTTGACCAAGAGTCTAGTCATGATTTTGTGATGAAGGACAAAATTATGTGTACTCGAATTGTCAAGAATCTTTGTGATAAGGGTCCAAATTTTTTTGTACGCCTAATCTATGTTAAGGTTAAGTTTTCCTCTTCTATTTAAAAGGGGCGAGACTCCCTTGAAATGTTGTGCATGAAGTCATGATGATGTAATGTTTGCTGAATAAGGGCCAAGCTCATTTGTAATAATGTGAAGGAGATTAGGGTGACCTTATGCCGAGTTTTGGGAGCTTAAATGATGGTGATGTAAGGGTCGAATTCCATGAAGTGATGCATAGGTATGAAGGACAATCAAACCCTATCAGGACTATATTTATCTTGCATAAGATTGAGTTTCTTATAGGCTATGCAAATGTTGCAAGGATGTATGACATAGTCTTTAAGGAGAAGAAGTGTTGGGGTGATGTTGAGTAAAGGCATTTTGAAAGAACCCTAAGTTGAAGGGTCATTTGTTGGCCTAAGAACTGTTAATTTGGAGCAACAAAAAGGACAATTAGAGGGTTGTGAGTAGAAACTCGACGGTCAGGGGAAACTAGAGGGCATAATTATTTGTGTCTATGGAGCTATGTTAAAGGATGATTGAAAAACTATAAGCTCGAAAGGACAACCTAACTATTCTCAAGATTGATTGAACAATGTATTGGCTACCCTAGTCTTATGATGATCAATTAGTTGAAGGACTATGTGATGAACTATCAACAGTGTAGTGTAGGAAAGGTACAGTGCAGAATGTAGTACAAGAAGCAGTGCAGTGCGGGAAGTAGTTCTGGACACGGTGCAAGATCATGAATTGTTAGAAGGCAGTTTGGGAGCCCTAGTTCAATTAATTTCCAGCAGGAAAAACTCAATAATATGAGGGTTGCTTCCTTGAGGGGGAGTGAGTATGAATTTGTCCTCACAGGTTGAGAGGGAGAATGATTGGACACTTCGTTCTACTTGTGTCATGTACTTTGATGAATTAGGATTGACATCTTAAGTCAAGGACAAGTACATGGATAAGGAGAATGGTGGATTGAACAAACATCTTGGACAAACATTCTTAAGTCATGTACTATGATGGATTAGGATTGACATCCTAAGTCAAGTACTTGGACTTGGAGAAAGAATGGTCTAGTGGAGGACATACTCTGGGTATCGTAGGTGGAGTATGTGCCTAAGAGAGGTGGTTTGGTGGCCTTTGGAATGCCTCCCATCAAGTTGCTATGATCTTATGGAGAGATAGAGTGTACATGTCTAGGCCTTGGTAATGTGACAATGCTGGCTATGATGCTTATCAATCTGGATCCCTTCTTATGTGAATATTTCAACATGAGATAGACTTGATTGAGTCATTATGAATACCTCCCTAGTTAAGAGGGAGTGTTGGAAAATGTAACTAGTGTCAGTCTTCATAATGAAAGAAAAATTAATATTATATTTATTTTTTATTCTATTCTTGATCAAGCATGTTCTTCATGCTTTAAGAGTCAAAATAATATGTATTTGAGTCATGTCATTTGACATTTGAAAAGATATGATTTTTATTTTGGTCAATAAAAATCAATCAAAAGGTTCAGGTCAACCCTCTCTTAATCAAGTCGTCTTGTATGGCTATTGGACACCTCTTGGACAACTATTTAAAGACACCTAGTCAAGCTCTTTTGGAGGAAAAACAAGTGAGAAAGAAGAAGTTTGATCTTTGCAATAATCAAAAGACATATAGGACGAAATTTCAAGAGCAAGAAGAAGTCAAGAAACCGAATTCTCTTCCATACCTTTCACATGTGCGAGTTCTCTGAAATTTTGTGACAGGGCCAAAAAATTTGAAGTATCCTATAGTTTCTGACAAGGCTGAAAACTCAGAAGCATCCCACAGTGTATAACAGGGTTGAGAATCAAAGTATTCCCTGATGTTGGTAACAGGGCTGAGACCTTTACAACTAGACTGAAGTTTGAGAAGGGTTGACTATATCTTGAGCAAAAAGAAGGAGGTTGACTACATTTGACTTTGACTTGGGAGAAGCGCTGACTTGGAACCTTTGAGGGAGCCTGTGGTCTTGGGTTGGACACCTCATTTTGACTTGATTCAATAAGAAGAGGATTGTTGGGATTTCCCCCTTGCGGGGTTTTGCCCTAGCTTAAAAGCCTAATTTTTTAATGTCTCTTGCTTCTTTGTGATATTGGAAGACTAGTATTGTGTAATTGCTTGATGAAGAAGGAATATTAAATAACAAAGTATAAAATATTAGCTCTCACAAATAATTACCAATCAAGAAAATCAATCATCATCTACATCGCCTTTGATTTTCTAACAAATAAAACACCTTGTCACCATCTCCTCTATACCATATAAACAATTCTTTAAAAATAATCAATAAATAAAAAAATTATATATATATATATATATTAATTTAAAAAAAATAATAAATAACCTATAATTAATATTTTTATATAAAAATATATAAATACCTTCTCGAAAATGTCAACCCATTGACGTGAATCGTTGTCGTATGTATTTATTAGAGTTAGGTAATATATGCTCGTGCGAATATTTCATTTTTAAATATGTCGACGACATAATATTTAAAACGTAATACAGTGGTGAAAAAGGCTTTAGAAGGTTCCAAAAATTTCCTCATTGCCGTGGCATTGAATACTTAGACATGATTGGGCCACGTTGGATAGCGTGTACAAGTGAACGTATTACTATTCCGATGAGGAAGGTAATACCTGCGGATGTAAAGCCTTGGCCTATTGTTTGGACACCATCAACCTCTACCACGTCGTTGTTGAATGTGATATAGATTGCGTGGTATAGTTGATGTCTACTTTTATATGAGGAAATATTATGTTTAAAGTTAGTTGGTTTTGAGGATAAATTATATGAGTAAGTTTGAAGATCAAATTTTAACTATGTGATTAATCCGAAAGATTTATATTTAGTTTAAGATAGTTAAGAGAGTTTAATGATAATTTTTCTACTCAAACTCAAATTATGTTTAATTATTCTAAAATAAAATTTCATAATAATGTTTAATTATCTTAAAATATATAGATTACATAACATTGTGGCTATAATGATTGAATGTAATACAAATTACATAACATTGTGGTCACTATGGTTCAATGTGATACATATTGCATATCACCATTGTCACTATGGTACTAAGACCTTTATAGTTCATGTCTATCTTTTTATATAAATAAATATTATGTTAGCATCTGAAGCTAGTATGATAATTTCTTTATTCAAAATCAAATTATGTTTAACTATTCTAAAATAAAATCTCATATTAATGTTAAATTATTCTGATTGCATAACACTATGGTCATTATGGCTAAATGTGATACAAATTACATAACACTATGGTTTTATGATATTAAGATCTTTATAATTCATGTCTATCTATTTTTTTTTTTTTATATAGAAATATTATATTAATATTTTAAAGTAGTTTAAAATAGCTAAAAAATATATATATAATAATAACTTTTCTACTCAGAATCAAATTATATTTAATTATTTTAAAATAAAATCTCATAATAATATTTAATTATCCTAAAATATATAGATTGTATATGAAATATGTATTACGCAGTAAGAAAGCCAAATAAACATTATTATCCTAAAATATATAGATTGTCCTCAAATATGTATTACGGAGTAAGAGAGAGAAATATACTTTAAAAAAAGAATGTTTGCTTTTTAGGTTCCTCTTTTACTTTTATTACACCTTAACAAAATATTGCAATTTATAACACTCCAAGCCTTCAATAAAGTCCACGACGTGTGCAATGTGAAGACTTCTTTAGTAGAGGTGAATGTTGACTTAGTGTAAACGTGTGTTGCAAAATAATATTGCAATTTTTATATACTTAGGGAACGGTTCGTTTAGCCTCACATGTATAGGCGAATATTATTGGAATAATGATTGTGTCATATTTTAAGAATTGTTATTATTGTTATGTATTTATTATATTTCCAAGTTTTCAAGGAATTATTAGTTCAAGAAAATGGTTGAGAGATTGTAAATATTTGTTGAAATATTGTAAAGATTAATTAAAGTGAGCATTTACTTATCTACATGTATAAATATTGGTTTCTTTAATGAAAAGGTTTAAGCTTGTTTTATTATTTTAAATTTTGTGTATTGTTCTATTAATGTTGGTATAATATTTTTTCATTAAGTTGGTAATTATGTATAACAAATTAGTGGGTAATTATATATAATGAATTTTTTTTTTATTGGAGCCAAGTTGTGATGTGATCATTGTGAGTGATGGATTATAGAACTGAGATATATGTGTGATATTTGTTGTGGATAAGTGTAATCTTCTCGTGGTTGGATTTTTATTATTAAAGAATATTTGAAGCACAAAATTGGGTGGACTAGTTGTGGATTGCATTCACAATTATGGGCAAGAAGCGCGTTGAAGAAGGCTTACAACTGTGTTGTAGGCTCACTGGATGTGTGGAGACAGATGGGAGACAAAGTGGAAGTGTATATGTATTGAAGAAATGTTTATAAAATTGTATTGCGTTGAACAAAGACTTACAAAGTCTGTGTTGTTGTGTGGAGAGTCTCGATAAAACTGTGGAGATAGACTGCTATAAAAGTGTATTTGCATAAAGTTGTTTTCATTAATATAAATTCTCACCAAAGCCATGAAAGGTGTGGAGGTAGAGTAAATAGCAAGAATGAAAGACAAAGTGATAGGATGATGAGAGATGCAACTCTTAGGTGAGGCAAGGCTCAACTTGGAGGCTAGCTACACTCACACTTGCATTCATTGAGCCAAAAAACACTTACATATATAGGATTACAAAGTGGTTGAGGAGTTTGAACAACCTCCTCATAAATAGGATCTAAAATCTACATAATCTCAATGAGACATAACAAAGTGCTAATAATAATATAATCTAGAAATTTCTCCATTATTCTAACACTCCCCCTTAATGGAGAAATGTGTTTTCTACCACACCTAACTGATTTCTAAATAATTCATACTTTTCCTTTCTAAGAGGTTTTGTAAATATGTCAGCCACATTTTCATTGATATTACAATAAACTAAATCAATTTCCTTAGATTGCATCTTTTTCCTTGACAAAATGATAATGAGTCTCAATATGTTTTGATCTTGCATGGTACACATGATTGTTGTCTAGTTTGATGGAGCTTTGATTATCACACTTGATAATCATTGGCGTTTTCTGTTCTTCTCCCACATCTTCAAGAACTCGTCTCAACCAAATTGCTTCATAAGTAGCACTGCACAACGATTTATATTCAACTTCAGTCGATGACAAAGAAATAATTCGCTGTTTCTTACTACTCATGCCATGATACCAGATCCAAGGATGAATGCATATCCTGAAGTTGATATTTTATCATCAAGACTTCTGACCCAATATGAGAAAAAATAACCTACCAACTCAACATCAAAGTTATGAGTATATTTAATACCAAAACTAGCAGTCCCTTTCAAGTATTGAAGGATTCTTTTTACTGCTTTTCATTGGCTTTCAAGAGGCTTGACCATGAACTGACTAAGGATGCTGGATGAATATGCTATGTCTAGCCTGGTTGTGGTGATATTTAGACTTCCAAACAATTGACGATATAATGCACCATCCACCTCTCTAGTTCCATCATCAATGTAGAGTTTGACATTCTGCACTAAAGGTATTGGTGTTGCTTTACATTGACCATTTTTAACCTTTTGAAAATCTCTCTTGTATATTTTCTTGGTGTAACCAATGTTTATCCAACTTCTCTCCATATTTCAGTACCCAAACAATAATGAAATTCACCAAGGTCCTTCATTTCAAAAACTCATGATAATTGAATTTTAGCTTGATCAATCAACCCATATGCATTGCTAGTTATAATGAGACCATCATCATACACGGATCAAAACAATAAATTCAAATGAGAGAATAATCCTTAGCCCAAGGATCGGTCGATCAAGACAATAATTTAAGGCATGATACTAATGTCGAATTTAGACAAAAAATGAAACCGTCACAACAAATGCTTAATCGAAAATACCCTGTACAACTCCCTTAATTTCACCCAACTCTGTCCACATCAAAATGGATTTGATCTTTACAACTCACCATATTTAGACAACAAATTTACCATCTAAATTAAAAAATAAATTTATCGGCAAGGAGGGTGCTACATGAATCAAATAATACTTCTTAGGATAATAGCCAATGATGTGCAAAAACTTGCAAGCTTGTGACATCCCCTCTCTCATATTTACTCCAAGTTACTTGCCAGATGAGGATCTTCTTAACTGAAGTTATTCATAGTTAAGAACTTTGAGGTTATGTCTTTTGATATATTTTGGTCAGCAACATAGAAGCAACAACAACAAAGGAATCAAAGTAAAAGACTAGTCGACCAATTAAAGGAGGAGGTTCCGTTTTTGAGATGAGAGATTTTGTTTTTGAGTTGAGAAGGCATTTGTTGTTTTTTATCCTTTTATGGCCCCATGAATCTTCAGCGGTATAATGTTCATACAACTGAAATAGTTGGCTATGAAATATCCTTGCATCCCTCTACAATCCCATGCCACACTAGATAAGCTTTAGCTTGACAATATATCTGCACCCATGCTCGACTACCGACAATATTTCTCTCCAAGTCTCTCAACTTGGATCTATTACGAAAACAACAAAAATGGAAGACAAAGAGATGGGAAAACGAGAAATACAACTCTTAGATAAGACATGGCTGAATTTGAACGCTGCCTACATTCACACTTGCATTCCTCCAATAAAAAAAACTATACATATATAAAATTAAAATTACAAAGTAATTGAGACATTTGATTAACTTTCTCATCAATAGAATTTAAAATCTACCTAATCTCAACCAAACATAACCAGACAAACATAACAAGTTCTAATAATAATATAATCAACAAATTTCTCCATTATTCTAATAGGATTGAAATGCATCAAAGCCGTGGAGTGGAGTAAACAATTGCTATCAAAGATTGGATCGTGGAGTAAACAAAGTTGTGGACTGGACCAAATTTACAATACGTTGTTTTGAGGTGGAAAACAGGGAACAAAGAAGGTAGGTGGAGGACGAACAATATATTATTTTAGTGCCACCCTAACAAGTATTCATTAATAAACATTCATTAATAATTTTTTCCTTATTTTAATCAAAACATTTTATATGAGAGAGAATCAATGGAGAAACGTGAGAGAGAATTGGTACATATTGAGTTTGTAAAAGATATTATATTATCTCTTAATTTTATTGAAATATCCTAGGTACAAAATGTTTGTAAGAGGGTTAAGAGATTTGTAAGTTAAAAATTGGAAGTTTACTAAGGGACTAATTTGTAAAAAAAATTTAAAAAATCACTTATTAATATTTTATTTGGTATAAAAGTAGTTGTAATTGCAAATATGAGACACTATTCTTGTACTCAAATTTAATAAAAAAATGTTTTTGTTGTTGGTAGTTGAGTTTCAATTTAAGGCATAATTGTTCAAATTTTACATTGAAGTGGGACAACGTGTTTGTTCTCTTAGCATTTTTTGGTGTCTTGTTCACTTTTTTCAAATGGTGAAAATGAATATAGTACTTCCATTACTCACAAGTATCAATTACCTTTACTTTTACGGGAGCAAAAGAATGCAACTAATATTTATCAACAAAGATATATGGGAATCAATAGTTGATGGCTTATGATATGCTTTTTGATGATGAATATAAAGCACTGGGTATTGATGGAAAACAAAAATTAAAGGAAATTTTGAAGAAAGACAATGAAACACTTTCTTTAATTCGCAGTGCAGTTGATGAATCAATCATTCTGAGAATTAGTGCAACGTAAACTTCTAATCATGTGTAGTCTATATTAAAAAACACATATGAAGGAGCAACAATTGTTAAACTACAAACATTAAGGAATAAGTTTAAAAATGCATAGATGAAAAGTAATGAATCAATAAATGATTATATCACAAAAAAATAGGATGGGAAGATTGGGTGAAGAATTTCTAGAAAGAGGGATGATTGAGAAATTATTAAGGAGTCTAGTACCAAAATTTGAAATGGTCACCACAAGTATCATGGTTTCTAAAGATCTTAATGTAATGAGGATTGATGAATTAAGTGGATATTTATTATATGTTAAGGATAGTTCTTTAAGTGAGCACATGGAAAATGCATTCTCCACAAAGTATAGGGGACGAGGAAGAAGCAAAGGACAATTTTGTAATCAAGGTTTTCAAAATCAAAACATAAATCAACAGAATTCCCAAGAGAGTACATTCACTTCAATATGCAGAGGAAGGAAGTCCAAGTCAGTTCATAGGTAGAATGAGAGAAGGATCTCGAGGAAGAGGAAGAGGAAGAGATGGAGGAGGATATGGATATTAAGAAAGACAAGGACCATAATGTTATTATTGTTACAAATTTGGTCATCTTGAGAAAGATTGTTATGAAAAATTGAGAGATAATGAATGTGAAGGTGCCAATATAGTTGTTGAAGAAACCATAAATGATAAGTTCTTCATATAAAATTTGATGACACATAATGAAGAAATTGATGCATGGTATATTGATTTAGGATGTTCAACTCATATGACATCTCAAGGAGAGTTGTTTACTAGAATACACGATACTTATTCTGGTAAAAACATATTTGGTGATGATAGTGTTTCTAAAGTGAAAGGGAAAGGTACAATTGCAATTCCAGCATTACATGGGAAAAATATGTTTATTGATGACACATTGCTAACACCAACATTAAGGAAGAATCTACTTGTTGTGGGATAGATGAGGGAGTAAAACTATAAGTTAGTATTTGAAAATAATAAATGCTTAATCATGGATGAGTTGAATAAAACTACAATTGTAGTAAGAGGAGAAATGATTGAAGACAAAATTTTCAGGCTCTCGCTTGATTCAAGAAATTCACATAGTTTGAAGGTTACATAGGAAATAAATAGTGGGCTTTGAAATTTAAATTTGGGACACTTGAATTTTCAAAGTTGATTTTATTAAGAAAGAATAACATGGTGAATGGTCTTCCTTATATCAAAATGGATGATGAAGTAAATCAAAGACGCATATTTGGGAAGCAACATAGGACAAGTTTTTCAAATGGAACATGGAAGGCTAGAGAATTTCTAGCATTGATACATTTAGATTTGTGTGGTCCAATGGAGATAATGTCCTTTGGAAAGACACTATTTTTTTACCTTCAATGATGATTATTCCAAAAAGTCTTGGGCTTTTTGTTGTTGTTGGAAAAATATGAGGTGTTTTCTTATTTCCCTTAGTTCAAAGAGATGGTTGAAAAACAAAGTGGTTTAAAAATTCTTACCCTAAGAATAAATAGTTGGGGAGAATACAAATAAAATGAAATTTTGAATTATTGTAGAAGAAGTGGAATAAAGCGAGAACTTGCCAATTCATACTCTTCTTAACAAAATGACGTTGTTAAAAGAAAAACAAGACTATAATTGAAATGACTCGAAGCATGTTAAAAACTAAGTCTCTTGCAAATGAATTTTGGGGAAAGTAGTGTATGCAACATTTTACACTCTCAACATATGTCTTACGAGAGCAATGTTGAATTTGACTCCAAAAGAAGCATGATTAGGATACAAGACAAGTTTTGCACACATGAAAGTATTTGGTTACGCAACATATGGACATGTGCCTAAGGAAAAGAGGGGAAAATTAGATGATAAAAAGTGTATCTTTATTGAGTATAGTACTAAAAAAAAGAAGCTATACGTTACTTGATCCTTAAGCAAAACAAATCATAATAAGCCTAGATGTTGTCTTTGATGAATAAGGACTTCATCAACTAGAATATGTACAGATACAATCTAGTAAGAATGAGGTAGAAATAAGTAATGGATTTGGTATTAAAATTGATGAAGATAAGAAGAATCCTAAATGGCTAACCATAAGTCATTCTGAAAGTGATATGTTGGCTAGAACATTTGAAAAAAGAATTACTAGATCACAAATTTTAGCTATAAATTTTGCACTTATGGATAAAGTAATTAAGATGGATGGTCTAGATAATTATGTAGAAGCATAAAAGAAGAAAGGAAGCCATGGACACAAATTTAAATGCTTTGGTGAATGATGATAGTTGAGCTTGGTCAAATTACCCAAAGGAAAATATGTAATTGATACTAAATGGGTGCATAGGACTAAGTATAAATTAGATGGTTCAATCGATAAACATAATGGTCATTTAGTTGCTAAATGTTATGCTAAAAAAGCAAGGTTTATTATACAAAGAAATTGTCTCCAGTAGCCAAGATGCACATAATCAAGATGGTTCTTGCATTGGTTGTTCAGTATAAGTGTATAATTTGTTAAATGGATGTTAAATAATCGTTCTTGAATGATTATGTAGATGAAGAAATCTATGTTGAACAACCTGATGGTTTTGAGATTCCAAGAAAATAAGATCATGTTTACAGGTTTAAAAAGGTTGTGTATGGTCTTAAGCAAGTATTAAGGGTTTGGTATTTAAGGATTCATAACTATTTCTAGGATCATGATCTAGTCAAAAGTTTATATGAATCCAATCTCTATATACTTCAAACAAGTAAAAAATTTCTTACTATTTCACTTTATGTGGATGATGTAATCTTAATGCAGGGTTACCCCTGCTTACACCCACAGTACGCTTATACACGCATAAGCACCTTAGGCCCAGGTATTTAACTCTCTCAGGAGTCAACTATTCTACCATAAAATGGTTAAGGCCCCCTTTATCAGTTCCTATATTACGGAACTCAATCACCCCATTTAAACCCTCTATCGGGACTCTAATCACCCTTCTAAACCTTCGCATAAGACTTTATTGAAGCCTTGCTTTAAGCCCTTTCTATCAGGACTTTTAAACCCACCAAAACCTTTATAAATCCCTTTAATCGCATATATAAACAAAACCCCCTTTTAACATTGGTTATATATATGTTAACCACAGTAACCCTTAGACCTTTTTATAATGTTAGGTTTACACATAAAAACCCATATTCATGCTGTTTTCCTTTATAACCTGTTACAAAGGAAATACCCACCAAACATGCCTTTCCACTTTAGTACGGTCTTGTCGCGCTTCCCGAGGTTCCACCTTTATCGCAATCGGGCACTGCTACTTCGTGGCGCCACAAATATGCCTCATTGCCCCTTTCCCTTCCGATATGGGACTATCGGAACACATATATTGGCGTTATTTTCATTATAATCGGGACCCATATAACTATCGCAATACAAAGGATTTAATGGAAAACCCCCGCCAGAACACAAGTCGGACTTCAAATATTTTAACTACGCTGCATAATTTTTTGGGTCCTCTCTTCGCTTAAACCCTTTGCATAGCGCCGATATCCCAACTCTCCGATCGCCGATTTATCGCTATTGGCGATATCGCAACGTCATGTTGCTGTCCCTTGGCACCTCCAACTGCTGAAAGATTAGATCTGGACCGTTGATCTGGTCCCGATCCAACGGTCCATGATCAATTGGCCATCGCTCGTTGCATTTCCTTAAGGCTTGATTCCGATTACTTTTAAAAGGACTCTGCTCATGCGATTCAATATGGACCGTTGATCTTCCGGATCCAACGATCCCGGAGCCTCAATACTTCAATTCCTCGTTTGCTTCTTTACTTGGGTTTTTACGTTCTTTCTTCCATCCTTCTGTGGTTTCCGAGGTTTCTTTAACTCGGTTATGTTCTTTGCTGCCTTCGCTGCGCGACTCCTTTTGGACTACCCTCTCATGCTCCTTTGATTGATCTTGTCCTAGATCATTTCTTGATCCCTTAATGGATTCAAAGGTCCATTACGAACCTACAGTTTGTTCCTCTCCTCTGCCTCTTTTCCTCCACTGTGTATTCGCCTCGACCTGTCTGCACACACATTTATATTGAATTCCAATTCAATCATCATTCATCATTCAACATTCGAACACACATTCGAACTCAGAATTGAGTTCTTCTGTATATAAACAAATAACAATTGATTACACAACGAGACTCTGTCTCTCTGGATTGATCTTCTGATTACAATGGCCTCTCTTCCTCTCTTTCTTGTAGGCTTACAGACACACTCTCCCTAGCTGGTTGGCTAGCTAACTGGCTAACTAACTCATTCAACTTCTGTCTTTTTCCCTTTTCAATACATTATCAACAATTCCTTTACAGTTGAGGAATTGTTCTTCAAACTAATTGCTAACTAATCCTAATCCTCTCATGTTCTCCTACATTTGAGAACATTTACAAATATGTCTAATTAATTCCTATTCTCATTGAAAATCACTCAAAGGCCTAAATATTTACATTAACTTAATACTTGGGAAACCAACTTCCCTAAAACATAAGACCCCTTATGTATACTAATATACAATGATTTACTTGGGGTGAATGCTCCTGCATCAGACTCCCAAGCTTGAAAACATTCATGATTTCCTGATCATGTGTTCTCATAAGGTAATAGGAAACCTCCAGGGTCCCAAACTTTAGTTTGTAGAAGTCCACATGCTCTGCTCTTTTGCTGCTGCTGCATGTCTGCTGTCTTGGGATTTTTATTTCTCTCTTTGTCAATCAGGTTCATACTCTGATTGATCATTCCTTCTGTCATCAGCTTCCTCCACTTGAGCTGCTTCATCATTGACTGCCACAATTCTTCTATCTCCAAGTCCAGCACATCTTTGGTCTGGTACACATCTTCTCTTTTTCTAGTCTTCAGATTATTGTTGCTTTCTTCCAACTTCTGCATATTCATGCTTTTCTTTTCCGTGGCTTCTTCTTCTTGGATAAAATCTTCCTCAATATCTGCAACAAAATTTGCATTCACAAACCAACTATTAAAGCATAAAAGATAAGGCCTTGGTGCCTCTTCTCTCCTTGGCAACAATTCAACTTGCTGCTCTGTTCTCTCCTCCTTTATCAGCACATTAATATGCTGTTTTGAATTCATAGCAGAATTCATGAGACTGTCAATTAGCCTCTCCTCCACATCATCTGTTTCAATGATGGCTTCCTGCTTTTGTTCATAGTAGTGAACTTCTTCTTCCCTAGCCTGTTGTTGGCTAACTCTTCTTTGATATTGTTTGGTTCTTATTGCCTCCCTTTCATCCTTACCCTCTTGTTCTTTAAGAAGCTCCATCTCATCTTCAAAAAATCTCTGTCTTTGCCCATCGTGGCAAACTTCTCCATCCTCATTCAGTCCTGATTTTACAACCTGAATGCTTGCTTTCTGGTTTTCCAGCCTTTCCTCCAAAAGACTTAACTCTCGCCACAACCTTATCGTTTCACTTGGAAGTTCTCTCAAAAGTTTTACACAATCCTCACTATCTTCTTTTTTGTCACAAGCATAACTTACTGGTGACACTATTTCTTCATTCAAAAGATAGTCATCATCATACTTGGCTTGGCATCTTTCAGCTTCATTCAAGACAATTCCATAGGATGGTTTGTCTTTTGCAATTCCTGCATTCACACACAATTTGTTAATTTTAAACCCATGAGATTTCATGATCTCATTTGATGATTCAATCATCAAATCCTCCTCATCTTCATCCTTTGTTTATCCATCATCAAATGGACCTTCTTCTTCTACCAGATCATCATTATCAAATTTATTGAACATAGCAAACTCATATCCTTCCTTATGTCTTCCAAGTGCATCCTTGGTGTAAACTTCACCTCTTCTAACATCCTTAAGTAGATGTTCTTCCTCCTCTATGATAGCTTTAACATTTTGCTGCCTACTTCCAGGTGACTCTTTTGTCTCCTTCTGTCTCTAAGATCTTGCCATCTCAGTCTTGATCTGAACAGATTTCTGATTCTGCTCCTTCTCTTTGACAAAATCTAAAGTTTGTTCATCCTCCTGTGATGTACCCGCAATCACCCACAAATCATTAATTTCAAAATCACAAGACCTGGTGGTCTCTCTTGCTTCTACAGTTATCAAACTTCTTTGCTGCTCTAAATCTTCTACATGATTCAGTTTCTCAGGTTCAACTTCATCTCCTGTCAGCATCTCCTCAGGCTGTCTGGAACTATCACAATAGTCCATGGGATCTTCACCACATCTCCACTCTTCATATGTCTCTTTAGTGCAAACTTTTCCTTCTCCCAGAATTTTACCACAAATGGACACTTCCATTTCCAACTCAGCTTCTCTGAGCTTTTCTGATTCCAATTGAACAATCATTTGCTCAATATTTCTCAACTCTTCTGCCAACTCTAAACTCACCTGCTGATCTCTTTTCTCCTGTAGATTCTGCCACTTCACTCTTCTTCCCATGGTCCAACCATGCTTTTGGCCTTCATTAGTTCTCTGCAGCATCTCCATCAATACTTCAATCTAGAAACCTATCTCAGCTTTCTCTCTGTCAAACTCTTTTTTACTCATCCTCTTGCCATTTGCCTTGGCAACCTCTTTCTTCATCTTTCCTCTACTGTGGTCTTCCTCGGAACCTCTACCATGACTATCAGTAGTCATCTTCTTCTCTATCTTCATGAGTTTCTCACACTCACTATGAGCTGCACTAAGCCTCTGCAACAACAAGTCCTCCTTGTTGCAACTTACCTCACCAAGCTTTCCTCTGTACTTGGTTCTCTACCTTGGGAACCTCCTTTGAGCACTTCTCTCTACTCCTTTAGGCTTCAACTCATCTGCCCCTTTTTAAGAACAACTGTCCTCTTGTATTTAAATCACCATGAAATACTTGGTTCTGACCACCTCTCTTACAAACCCTTACTGGCTTCCTTCATCACTGCCCTTAAGGCTGTGATCTTCTTGCTGAGAAGCTTCACTAATTGTTGTTACCTGCATATCAATGATATTTAACACAAAGACCATTCCCAAGCTTTCAAAAGCTTGCTTCTCAGTTCCCTTTTGAGAATACTCTTATCATCTTTGTCCAACCTTCAATTGGATTCTTCAAGTTCACTGCCACTTCTCCTTCATAGTGTTTTCCTTTCTTTGCCTTCAAGAACACATCTGGTTCTTCTCTCACAACTTCTCTTGTTGTCCTTTGCTGAGGTAATTCATCTGCAACCATAATATTCAACTTCCATTTGAAACTAAACATGTCATCTCACCTTCAAGATCTCTGCATGATCTTGTTCCACCATTCTCCTGATTGTCCTCGGTCTTCTTGCATCTGCAAGTTCTGTTGCACTTTCATCCCTGTGTACTTGTTATTTATCAGTTTAAAAATTGATCTCCTCTTGCTTGCATAACCAACTTAAAACATAACTTTGTTCTAAGTTTTCTTCCAAGAGATTTAACTTGCTTTGATACCAATTAATGCAGGGTTACCCCTGCTTACACCCACAATATGCTTATACACGCATAAGCACCTTAGACCCAGGTATTTAACTCTCTCGGGAGTCAAATCTTCTACCATAAAATGGTCAAGGCCCCCTTATCAGTTCCTATATTAACGAACTCAATCACCTCACTTAAACCCTCTATAGAGACTCTAATCACCCTTCTAAACCTTCACATAAGACTTTATTGGAGCCTTGATTTAAGCCCTTTCTATCGAGACATTTAAACCCACCAAAACCTTTATAAATCCCTTTAATCACATATATAAACAAAACCCCCTTTTAACATTGGTTATATATATGTTAACCACATGAGCCATTAGACCTTTTTATAATGTTAGGTTTACGCAATAAAAAACTATATTCACGCTGTTTTCCTTTATAACCTATTACAAAGAAAATACCCACCAAACAGGCCTTTCCGCTTTAGTACGGTCCTATCGCACTTCTTGAGGTTCCACCTTTATCGCAATCAAGGATTGCTACTTCGCGGCACCACACATATGCCTCATCGCCCCTTTCTCTTCCAATATGTGACTATCGGAACACATATGTTGGCGTTCTTTTCATTATAATTGGGACCCATATAACTGTCGCAATACAAAGGATTTAATGGAAAACCCCCGCCGGAACACAAGCCAGACTTCAAATATTTTAACTGCGCTGCATAATTTTTCGGGTCCGCTCTTCACTCTGACCCTTTCCACAATGCCGATCTCCCAACTCTTTGATCGCTGATTTATCGCTATCGGCGATATCACAACGTCACGTTGCGTCGCTGTCCCTTGGCACCTCCAACTATCGACTTGCGATTAGATCTGGATCGTTGATCTGGTCCCGATCCAACAGTCCACAATCAATCGGCCATCGCTCGTCGCATTTCCTTAAGGCTCAGTTATGATTACTTTTAAAAGGACTCCGCTGATGCCATTCAATATGGACCGTTGATCTTCCGGATCCAACGGTCCTGAAGCCTCAATACTTCAATTCCTCGTCTGCTTCCTTACTTGGGTTTTTATGTTATTTCTTCTGTCCTTCTGTGGTTTCCGGGGTTTCTTTAACTCGGTTCTGTTCTTTGCTGCCTTCACTATGCGACTCCTTTTGGACTACCCTCTCAGACTCCTTTGATTGATCTTGTCCTAGATCATTTCTTGATCCCTTAATGGATTCAAAGGTCCATTACGAACCTACGGTTCATTCCTCTCCTCTGCCTCTTTTCCTCCACTGTGTATTCGCCTCGACCTATCTGCACACGCATTTATATTGAATTCCAATTCAATCATCATTCATCATTCAACATTCGAACACACATTCGAACTCAGAATTGAGTTCTTCTGTATATAAACAAATAACAATTGATTACACAACGAGATTCTGTCTCTTTGGACTGATATTTTGATTACAATGGCCTCTCTCCCTCTCTTGCCTGTAGGTTTATAGACACACTCTCCCTGGCTGGTTGGCTAGCTAACTGGATAACTAACTCATTCAACTTCCCTCTTTTTCCCTTTTCAATACATTATCAACAATTCCTTTACAATTGAGGAACTGTTCTTCAAACCAATTGCTAACTAATCCTAAACCTCTCATGTTCTCCTACATTCGAGAACATTTACAAATATGTCTAATTAATTCCTATTCTCATTGAAAATCACTCGAAGGCCTAAATATTTACATCAAATCAATACTTGGGAAACCAACTTCCCTAAAACACAAGACCCCCTATGTCTACTAATATACAATGATTTACTTGGGGTGAATGCTCCTGCATCAAATCTACAAAAGGAACACTTTTGAATTATTTCAAAGGTTTAAGTCACATGTGATTTTAAAATGTGAAATGACAGATCTTGGTAATTGCATTATTTCTTGGGTTGAAATATGGTAGAGGGAAGGTGCTATCTTTATGTCAAAGCTAAGTATACTTCATATATTATAAAGAAGTTCAACATGTTGAGTTGCAAGATAATGATAACTCCTTTTGAAGTTGGGTTGAAGTTATAAAAATTTATGACTCTAATTAAACTGATGCTACTCTATATCGTCAATTGGTTGTAAAAGTTTGATCTCCTAACTATAAATCAGTAAAATATATTTTTTTGTAGTGAATATGGTATCCATATTAATGTTAGAACCTAAGGAATTGCATTGGAAGACAATTAATAGATGAAATGACCCTTTTCGAAGCATTTTTTTGGTTAATTTTTCCCATAATCTAACTAATAGATAAAATGAATCTTTTCGAGGCATTTTTCTAGTCATTTTCCCCCAAAATCTAGTAATAATAAAAAAAAAAACCATAAGTTTAAGTTGTTTAATTTGTAAAGATTAAGAGACTCAAGGGTTTTTCATGGTTTTGAATCCATTTATGCATTCAAAATTGTATTTTAAACAACAAGAAATTACAATCTCATTAGAAATTGTGTTGCGTGATTTTGGCCAAAAAATCCATGTCGTCTATAGGTTAGACCATGCCATTTAAAAATATTAATGACAAAAAAATCAATGTTAGTGACAAATTAAATACTTCAATTTGCACCTTGATTATACATCAACTTTATATAGCGATATGAAGTTTAAAATATAAATAATAATTTTCTTTTTAGTATTAGGGAGATATTTATTTCCCTTAACATGGAGTTGACAAATGACATGCAAAAAATATATTATTGATCTTACATTATGTGTATTCATTCTATGTTTAGTGGACATGTAATATTTAAAACAACAATATATCAGGAACCGGGAAAAATTTCCTCAGTTTCCTCGAGATTTTTTGCATATTAACTCTGCTTTCAATGTTAAAATTTTTCTACAAGACATTCAGGGAGACCATATGGTTTCCCAATATTGGATAGATGTTCTTCTCCAAAACTAGCATTGTGCTAGTTTCAGTTTAGACATGTTTTTTGTTTTTTGTTTTTTGTTTTTTTTGAACATATTTAATCTAGACAAAGTCCGCAGACGAACTTACATGTGTATACACTATGTAAATTGCCAATATATATATATATATATATATATATATATATATATATATATATATATATATATATATATATATATATATTTCAATGTTCATATTAAACAATATAATTTTATATCAGATTTTACATAGAGAAAAATAAGTAATTTAATTTAAAAAAATTCTTATATCTTAGCTTTTGATTATGGAGAATATGTGTAATTTATTACATTTAAAAAATATTATTAATAAAAATAAGTTTAATGAAAGTTATAAGTCAAATATTTTGATACACATGTTGAGTAAAAGATTTGATATATATATATATATATATATATATATATTATTAATAAGTGCTTTATAATTTATACCTCAAGGTATAAGAGAGATTTGCGATTCTTTCAATGTTTAATATGGATTTGACACATAACATTATAAAGTATATCAATAATAGAGAGAGAGGAGGAGAGAAAGAGAGATTATATCATATGAATATATATTTTAAACAAGTGAAAATAGTATAAACATTCTATTAATGTGTTACTCAAAACTAGCATATATCTATCTTAATTCTAGATCTACCAAAAGCTTAGAGGAATCAAATCTCTCTAAGTGCAAACATTTTTTTAAATTTTGCTGTCAAAAAGAGGTTTGCATTTTGTGAGATTTGATTCTTCTCTGGGTTTGGTAGATCTAGAGTTAAGATGGATCTGTGCTCATTTTTTTTTTTAACAAATATATGTTTAATATATATGTAGCAAGTTGCTCTTCAACTTTGTATGAGCAATATGTCAAGTAACAATAATAATAATAATAATTTACATTGCAGTAGAAACAAATACAAGTAGAGTGGAGGTGAGATCTAGGAGAGGAAATGGCAGTGTCTGAGATCTCAGAGTTTTCCCTGAGCGACGTCGCAAAGTTTAGGAGGGACATGCATTACTGAATGGATTGAGCGAAGGAAAAGGGAGCCGCAGAGTTGTGTGGGTTTTGCATCTGTGGGCCATTGAAATGCAAGATGGATCGATCAAAGGTTAAAGGAGACGCAGATCTGCACTGGATCTGGATTTGATTTGGAAAACTGTGCACCTTGATCAGAGATCACTCTCTGGATTTTCTCTCCCCACAAGCAAGGCATTAATCAGATCTAATAGTCGATCCCCCACAAATGCAGTAGTGGGTTATCTTTCTGGAGCTGCCCCAACAGTAGAGCTACAGACAAATCAGTTGTATAGGGAGATTACCGACTCTCTATGGGAACTGAGCAATCGAAAGGGAGGATTGGAGATGGATTTGCGGTGTAGTTTGACGGATTAGTGTTTCCTTTTAACAGATATGAGGTATATGGTCATTGCTTTTCCAGAATGAGGGATCCGAACAATGGAAGTCATGGCAATCAGATCCAGCCCTGCGACAACCCACATCGGTTGCAGGAAGTCTTTTTTCGTCCCCAGCGCATCATCTCCGGCTCGATCTAAGTTAGTTGGATTGTGGCGCCTGGATTTTGCGTTTAATAAGGGCACTAGACATTGCTTATATGCCCAAAGGAATGCACAAGCCGTAGGCAATGGCTGCCACAGAGTTGCCACTATGACAGGCACAGGGAAGTGCTTGGTGACAACACTGCGAAGGAGATCTAGGGTATGGAGAATGCGTTCTATGGCCTCACATCTCCTCACCAGTGGCAGAGGCATGGCGAAAACTGCCAGGGGCATCAAAAACCCAGATCCAGAGCGAAAAACCATAGATGATTCCTTGGGTGAGACTGATTTTCCCAAATCAGAGATCCTCGTTGCAGATCTGCACTTGAGGAGGTCATTACCGACTAATGATCCATGCTTTTGGGGGTTTCCTCTGTCTAAAGGCGGGGGTTTTCCACAACAAGCAAAATGGGGCGCCATGAAGAAGATTCACAGAGCAATAGTAGTCGCAAGCCATGGGAGGAGGCCAAAGCAGCATACAAGGCCTGATGCTAAGGATTACCTTGGACCAGTACATGGCGATCACCAGTGGGCAATGCTGGCCCATAAACGAAACAACCCTGATCAATAGATTGCGCAGGAACAGGAAAACACCCCAACATTGGATCTTGAAGCATCTGCTCCTGAAATGCTCGAAGGTAAACAAGACCCTCTTTATCAGATCTATGGAAGGGAACATAGTATGTATCAAGATAGGGAGTTGGGAGGAGATAAAAATACTCAAACATAGGATACAGGAAAGGATAGGTATCCCACCTTGCAAACAACCCCTGATCTACACAGGAAAAATATTGCAGGTGGAGCACAAACTAAAAGAATATGACATAGGCAACGACTCAACTATCTACCTTAGCACAAGACTCCGTGGAGGCTGCTTTGGCACAAGCTCAAAAGGACCTGTTTCCTTCAAAGACGCAGTAAAAGGGAAGATGGAACCTCAAGCGCAAACAAAACAACAAGCTACGATCCTTGGTGCCTACATCGTCGAGTAGACAACTTAGAACCCTGCATTAACAATTGTTGTACCTGAGGTAAATGAAATACATGATGATTATTTATCTAAAGCAGTGATATGCAGGTTTAATGGGTTTTGGCCCAAACTGGAAGCCCTTCGTCAATGGATTTGCTCCATATGGACAGAAAACTATGATATCCACCTCCGTTCAAAAGGATTTTTTATTTTCAAATTCGACACAGAAAATGACAAAGAATATGCATTGAACGAGGGACCATGGTTCTAGGGTAATGCTAGCCTTTTTGTGACATCTTGGTTACTGGAATTTGACCCAAACACCATGGTGGTTTCCAAAATGCCCGTGTGGGTAAAGTTATACAACCTACCTCTAATCATTTGGCACATCAAAGTATTAGTAGGCATTGGCAACGCTTTGGGGAAATTCTTAAAAGTAGACAGTGAGCGCCTTTCCAAGGATATCTATACATTTTCCAGGATCTGTGTGGAGGTTGATCTCAGTCAAGGATTACCAGACCACATCCTCTTACTCCACAACGAAAAGCAATGGGCCCAGCCACTTGATTATGAAAACACTGCCTTTATATGCCACATTTGTCGTCAAACTGGTCATCTACAAAGCGCGTGCCCACAAAACAAAAAAGACAGGAAAAGAAGACAACCACCAAAGCCGAAAGGATGGCAGTTTTCAGCCACATCGGCAGATGACATAGAAGAGGAAGAAAACACAGAAACTACCACAAACAACATATTCCAAGAAGCAGAATATCCAGGAAATAATTCAAAACTCAATGAAAAAAGCATTCTACACAGCCCACAGAATGATGAAAATCAGATTTGGTCTACAATAGTTCCAAAGACAACCAATCCACAGCAGCAAAGTGAGCAACTCATCCCAGGGCAAGAAATTGGTGGCAGCAAGCGAGCACACTCTACAGAAAGCTCAGATTCTAAAAAAGAAACCCCGACTGCCACAAATGAAGCACAAATGTCTATTGTAACAGCCACACCCAACAATGAAGGTTGGCGGAAAGTGGAAAAAAAGAAAGGTAGGAAAGCATAGATAGACAGTAAATTATTTTTTTAGCTCCTATTCCATCGGGACAAGTTTTGATAAAGCATATGTTGTTTTAGCGTCTACAACGTGTAATTTTACTCAATATGAATAAAATTACGATTTTTCTGTTGGAAAAAAAGAAACAAATTCAAGTAGACTTTAGAGTAAATTTAAATACTTACATTAAAGTAGAAAAAAATACAAATAGACTTTAGAATAAGTTTGGATTTAAAGAGAAATGGCCTTGTCTACCAAGGGGACAATTTTGCCTGGAAGCCCATTTCGGGTAGAATTCTTAGCTTTTTAAAACCTTGAGGCACCCAAAATCTTAAAGCTTGACAGATGTAACTCAAATTTAAAAACAAATTACCCCTGATTTTCGCAAAATTGTGCTTGAATTTCTATTATTTGTTAAACTAAACAAATAGAAATAAAAAATATTATTAATTTTATTGCATTACAATGATTTTAGGAACACATATTAATTTTATTTTATTATTAGTTGAACATAGAAGTGAGAAAATGCTGGCATTATGACACAGGTTTGGCTCGAGGACATAAGTGTTGTCCTTCATGGCAACTCACTCAAATAACAAATCACAAGTTCAGGCTCTCAAAATATAGAAAATAAGATACCTGTAGGTTCCTGTTCACAAAGCCGTGAACATACGCACGTGCGTTGAACAAAAGCTGCGGACATGTACGCAGGTGCTCCGAACAAAAAGTGCAGACGTAAAGTACACGCACTTTCATGTAGAGAAAAGCGCGCGCGTGGGAAATCTTATGGTTGGTCCAAGGAATTTAGTCCGAGATTTTTGATCCTATGGTTTTGGTCTGTGGTGTTTGCATCTAAAGTATTGAACCCAGGTTTTGGGTCCCTAGTATTGGATCTCTATGGTTTTGGACCATGGTTTGAGTAAGGCCTAGACTATAAAAAGGAAAGGAGATCATTTGGCTGGAGCAACTAATGTGTTGAATATCTTGAGATGAGCAAGATCTGAAATACTAGTGATCAGTTGGTGAGTTATAGCTGGACCTGAATCAAGGAGAAACCTGAGCATTACAAGACGGATCTACTGATGGGTCAAGATCTCTTTGGCGCATGATCAGATTTGTAAATCTGATAATCTGGGGTATAAGTGAAGTCTGATAAATTATCTATACCCGCAAGTTTGACAGAGCGCAGGCGCGGATACCCGCAGGCTCGACACAGTGCAGGCGCGGATACCCGCAGGCTCGACACAGCGCAGGTGCAGATACCCGCAGGTTCGACACAGAGGAGGTGTGGATACCCGCAGGTCAAAGAACTGAATACTGCGGACGTACGCAGGTTTCTATTGGTGAAGTTGCAGACTTTTTCTTGAAATATGTTTTAGCTGCTTTTGTCTATTACTGCAGTGTTCAGGGTTCTGAATTGGTGTCTGGTTACTGGTACTGTGTTCTGAGAAGTTATTGATTCAGTATTTGTACAAGGAAGTTGGTTGATTGCAGATCTATTTGATGTTTGATTGATATTCATGGATCCAGTTTGAAAATTTATGAAATGTGGTCCCTGGAAGAAAAGAGAAGTCTTCTGTAGGTCAGCACCTACGTACTAGTACCTCAGCTAATACAAGAGCTAAGGGGGTTGTAGCTCCCTTCCAGAAGAGTCTGGAGAACGAGAGAAGGTAGTAGCCTTCTGCAAGTTGAAGCCTATGTGTTGGTATAAGGCTGCACCAGTACATATTCATTGTAAGAGGAAGTTTTTAATTGAAAGAAGATAGAGACATATTGCAGCAGGTGGTTTTCACCCACATTGGGTTTCCACCTTATATCTTGTGTTCTTTTGTATGACTGTCTGCTCTACTTTTCTGTTCCTGCTTACTGTTATATGGTTCTGACTCACAGATTAATGATCAACATATGAAGAAAAAATTAAATTATAAGTCTGGAAGGTATACACAAGTTTCATTAGTCAGATTTGCTAATCTTTATATAAGTTGAAAAAGAATTTGATAATACTGATTCACCACCCCTCTCAGTATTATTTTCAACAGAAAAAAATGTCTATTTACTTTGTTTGTAATAAAATAAATAAATAACTAGGTGTGTATTAATGTAAATAACAACATTTAAATAAATCAATATAAATCCATCCTTAATTTTATAGCATTTACTATGAAAAAATTAATACATAATAATAATATAGAAATAAATGATTAAAAAATAAACTTTAAACTTTACGTCCCTATAAATATTTAATAAAACTAAATTTAATATCTATATATTTATATAATAAAAAATAAAATTGAGTATAATATTAATAATATTATACTCTAGTTCTCTTGGGGTAGCTCAATTGATAATGGCCGTGGAAATGAAGTTTCACCGAATTAGAAGACATGGTTTCAAATCTTGTGCTATCCCCAATTAAGATGAGAAATACATGATGAAAATATAGTCCTATCAAACTTACAAATAAGAAAATAATATTATACTCTAAATAAATTTTAATAATTTAGTAAACTTCAACCTATTAACTTTCTTTTTTTTTGAAGCTATTGAACTGACCTACAATATTCATATTCAGAAACAACTAACATGGAAAGACAATCCCAAAATTCATGGTAATATGCTAATTTAATATTTTATTTTAAATAGGAAAAGTATTTATAATATTTGTGTGAAAATGATATAAACTAATGGGGAGAGACCATTCCAAATTCATGGTAATATGCTAAATTAATATTTTATTTTAAAATGGAAAAATATTTATAAGATTTTTGTGAAAAATGATATAATAGGAATAATAAATAATTTAGTCTTGAAAGATAATTCGAAATAATATTAATGGTTTAAGTGTTATTTTTTGAGCATGAAATTTTTTTAGTATTGCAAAAATATATAATTTTAATAAAATGTAATATTTTATTTTTAAGCTAAAATCAATTTATAATATTTTTGTGAAAATGATATAATAAGCATAATAAATAATTTGGTTTTGAGGATAATTTAAAACGATAAGTTAAAAATATATGTTAGTGTTTCCAAATCTAAATCATTAATGTAATTGATGTTTTATAAAAAAATAAAAATATATGTTAATGATCCGAAATCTAAATTATTAATGTATTTGATTTTTTTATAAATAACTAAGGATTGCTCTAAAAGTGAAAAGTGCAAAGGTACACCAAAGACATAGAAATTTGGAAAGATCATCTTGAAAAACAAAATCACTAAATATAAAACTCTTACTTCTAATAGAATAAAAAATTATTTTTAATTAGAAATAGATAATAAATGTAATATTGTTAATTTTGTATTATTAATAGAAACTTTCAGCTTTATTTACATATCAAAACAATTTATTTGTTCACTACCATAAATATGAAATATATATTTTTTTAATTTAAAAAAATAATAAATAATTTATATAAATATTTTTAATATATAAAATTATAAAAATATATATTATTAATCACAATTAAATATAAAATATATTTAAGAACTAATATATCTATTATATTGAGAGAAGTCTTCATTACAAATATAATTTTTCATTACAAATTTTCTTATTATAATAAAAATATAACACATTTCAATATCATACCTAATATAATTTAATTGAAAATACTTGTTAACAAAATGGAAAAACATCTTTTTTTTATTAGAAAATTTCCCAAAACAAGTAAAACATACACATTAAAAAATATTCAATTAACAAACATAACTCTTAATATCAACTGTATGCATGATTGATTTCAACTCTTAATATCAATTGTATGCATAATTGATTTCATAATTCAAACATTTGGTTTAAGTATCAATTATTAGTTTAAAAATTGGTTGGACATATATATAATTTTTTTTTTTTTTTAAAGTTTGGGGGATAGTACAAGATTTGAGCCCAAGACTTCTAGTTCGGTGAGACTTCATTTCCATGGTCACTGCCAATTGAGGTACCCTAAGCAAACTGGACATACATATAATTTAAAAAATGATGATATCTAATTTATTAACTGCCAAGAATAAACAACGAAAACATTTTGGTGGATAAAAACAATCCAAAATCCTCAAATGTTGATATGTTCAGTTGAAAATCAACCCGAGTTTGTAAGATTAAATATTAATAGAAAAACCAAGAAACAAAATCGTGAGTGAGACATGTTAAATTTCTTGAGCAAGGCATGTTAAATAATGGAAAAACTAAATATAATCAACCTAGATAAACACTTATAAAACTTAACTGAAACAAAGAATGATTAGATGAAACTTTTTTGACGAGGATAAGTGAAGGTGATTGCGAAGAACAAAGCTAAAATTCAAAATCTAACTATGAGAGAGATGCGATATAAACTAGTGGGGAATTTAAATATAATAAAAGTTGATGACGTTAAACAAAACTACACATAAAATTATGATGGAGAAAGTACATTTAATCCTCTAAATATAAAATATTTTGTTGGTTTCTAAAACATACATGTATTTGGAGTTGGAGGGTGATTTTATGTGGAATGGAGTGGAGTCATATTTGTTGAAGGAATGGGGTTTTGGGTAGCAACAATTTGAAAATCTATCAAAATTGCTTAGCCCAGTTTTTTGAAATGGCGGTTCCCATCCCAAGACTTTTTGAAGGCCCAATTTGAGTTTGAGCAACAATGACTCAGAATTTGCTTTTCCTATCATTACTATTGTGATATAGGACGCCTAGATCATAGCATAGTAGAATCCTCATCAAAACACTGAAGAAATTAAGAAAAATGAATGAGACGCATCAGGGATTTGTTGATGGAGTGGCAACCAAATATTTGGAGATCAATCCTCATATGGGCATTTGGGCTAGTATTTATTTGCTTGAACTTTCTCCAAATATACTTACGTTACCCACATCTCATATGTGAACAACCCAAAGTTCGAATCCTACAGATTGTGATATAGGACACCTAGATAAGAGCAAAGTAGAATCCTCATCGAAACACTGAATAAATTAAGAAAAATGAATGAGACACCTTAGGCATTTGTGGATGCAGTGGCAACCAAAGATTTGGAGATCAATCCTCATATTGGCATTTGCGCTCATATTTTTTTGCCTGAACTTTCGCCAGATATGCTTACCTTACCCACATCTCATATGTGAATGACCCAGAGTTCAAATCCCGTCGATATGCCTAATGTAGTTGGCCTGAAGAAATCCAACAGAAGAGCTCCTCCTATGAGATTTATATCTGAAATGGCCCGAGAGACTGCATGAGTTATTGGTGATTGTTTTTCAGGCATTGCAGAAAACTGGGATCGAGTCAGAGAGTGTTGTTTGGAGGAAAAAAATATACAAAGCAATATTAGGACCAAATGATACCTAAATCCCGATTGCACTAGCGTAAAGTTGCCTCAAAGCAACTGCCATCAATTGTGTGAATCTGGCAGGCGGAAAAAGGTCATTGGACAATGCGTGACATCATCGATCAAAATCTCGCCGTCCTTTGCCACATGTTCAAAAATTGTTGGATGAAGGAAGACGAAAACTAACCTTTTTGATTGGCTGGATTTACCTAACCAAATCCATCATAGAAACACCTTTGGTGAAGTCCCATCATAGGAACACCTTCGATAAGTCAAAACAAGATAAAATAATGAATTTCTTACTCCACATCTATAACAACAAAATCCACATGAAAAACAAAATAATCTAAATATAATTTAAATTGACAATGAGTAATTCCTTTAACCCCACCCTTGCGCTGCCCTCCCCTCCCCTAAAATAAACTATACTTTATTTGAGTCTTGGCTATGAGTGAACATACACGCAACATATTTTCAACCCCTCCCCTCCCCTAAAATAAACTATCTTCTTTATTTGAGTCTTGGCCATGAGTGAACATACACGCAACATATTTTCAGAAATTGAGATCATCAATGACAATAATTAATTTATCAAATATTTTTATATAAAAACTTATAAATAACTTGTGGAAAACGAGAACCCTTTGATGTCAACCATTGTCTTATGTAATTATGTGAGTTGGTAGCATATGATCATTCGAATATTTCCCTTTTAAATATGTTGACGACATTATATTTCAAACGGAATGGATTTGGCAAAAAGGATTTAGAAGGTTCCAAAATTTTCCTCGTTGATTGGTCCACATCGAATAACGTGTGGTGGTGAACATATTAATATGCCAATGGACGTAACGCCTTGACGTGCTGTTTTGACCTGTCATAAGTTCTACCACGTCGTTGTTGAATATGATATATATTACATAAAAGTGTGGTCACTATGGTACTAAGACTCTATAGTTGACGTCTCTTTATTAGAGGAAATATTATCTTAACCTCTTAAGCTTATGTTCCTATTTAATCTTTATTGCACTTTAACAAAATATTGCAATTTATAACACTATAAGTGATTTTTTAGCTTGAAAACACAAAGGAAACGAAAAATGGCTCTGAAGCATGATGGCGATGGCGAGTACGGCTGACTGGACGTCGAGGCAGATTGTTGCAGCAGATGGCAAGCGCAAGAGCTACCACGTAGACTGGTCCCAGGGCTATGGTCATCCCTCCCTAACCCTGTTCTCCTGGACAACAGAGGGTTTACTGCATCGGGTTTTACCATTACCACGACTCTCCATTTAGGGCTGCCTCCCCCTCGCTATCACCTTTCTTTGTCGGTTACAGGCAGCTGGCGCTAGCTTTCCCCCGACAGCAATGGACCTCGATATCGTAGACTATTCGGAGGATCCCTTGCCGGAAGGTTCAGTCTGGACATCGCCGCATTCTATAAGGGCAGACCGCATTCCGTTCAGTTGTGAGTTGAACGAGGCCATTGCTGACTTGCCTCCGATCTCAGGGCCGTTTGGTCACCCGGTCATCCTACCGGACGTTCCCCCTACCTGGCCGTCCCTCTCCACCCTGCCGGCTTCCCCTTCCTCGTTAGGGTTTGCTACGGGCTGCCTAAACCCTAACCTCCCGGAGTCATGGGTTGACCCTCCTTACATCCCCCTCACAAGCGGACCTCCCTCCGTTTTGCACTGCTCGTCAGCTGCTCCGCATCCGGCACCGCCAACTCTGGTTCACAGTCTCGAACCTCTCCCTGGAAACCCTAACAGCCCCCTGGACCTCACAAGCGCCCCTCAATCGTCCCCTCCACTCGGCCCTGAGGATCTCTCAAACCCTGGAAGCAACTTGGACACGAGGGCGCCACTATCAGAGGAGGCGAGGCCCCGGAAGAAGGCAAAGTGTTTTAGATCAAAGATAGACGACGTCATCCTGCGGCTGGAGGAAGACATTCAGTTGGCGGAATCCATGGATATCGTGGATAGGGTCTTGGTCGGAAGGATTCGTGGCAGGAACTACTCAGCTGAAAGACTAAAGGCATGGGTGACCGAGGTATGGGGCCATCGACTTGCAGATCTACCCACCGTACAGACATTTGTGCGGGGTTGGTTTGCCTTCAGGTTTGCTCGGCTGGACCATACAAACTAGGTACTATCCTCATACTGGAATTTCGACCATGCTTAGGTCCACCTGAAGCGATGGTCGCCGCTGTTCGATCCAGAATCTGAACAGCTGGGGATAGGACCAATATGGGTCAGGTTACCAAGGCTTCCCCCACACTTCTGGTCGTAAGAGATTTTCAAGAGAATTGGGAACTTGCTCGGTTTGTATATGGGCTCAGATAAATCCTACCTTGTCACAGGGAAGTATGCACGCATCTTGGTGCACATGGACACGCGAGGGGGCCTGCAAGAGTTTATCACTATAGAGTGGAGGAACTTCACCAGAAAGCAAATTTTGGACTATGAAGGTGTGACCTATGGGTGCCGGTGCTACCATAAGGTCGTCCATGTATACAGAGACTGCCCCCTGAACCCTAACAAGGGACAGAGGACAAGGGAAAATGAACAGCAAAATGAGGCCCCTTCGGAGCCTACTGAGCAAGTGCAGCTGTCATGGGAGCAGCCGATACATGATGCAGCTGAGGGAATCGAAGAAGCTGACCCAGGACCTAGCAAGAACCGGGAAAAAGTTCCACTCAGGCCACCCTCTCCGCTGTTGACGAGAGCTCGGGCGGCTTCAGGGGAGGCTTTTACCGTGGGTACGACTCCTTCTATCTCCCATTCTGTTATCTCTGCTTGTGATAATCTTATGGCATCTGCATTGCATTCTCATGTTATTACTTCCCACCCTGTGGGCGGTCCAATGAGCTCCCTCCCCCCTCCCTTGACCTCCTCTCCCCCCCCCTTTCCCCTCACTGCACCCCCTCCCCAATTTACATTGTCCCATGGCGGCCCCTCCCTCTGTGGACCCTCCTCCCCAACCCACTCTTCCGGAGTCCCTCCCTCTTTCCCACCAGATTCCCTCCCCCTGCATGGACCACCGCTATCCGACACGCTCTAAGCTCCGCTCACTTGGCAAGGATGCGGTTGGCTTTGGGATCATTCCCTTCCCCTATCTCCCAAAGCTCCCCCATGGTCGGCCTTCCCATCTCACCAAGGCTAAACATTGGGTGAGTGAAGAGATTGTCTCAGGCAGACAGACTAAAATCCCTTGGGGTCTTAGAGCAGAGGATACCCCCTCCCCCCTCCCTCCATGAAAATCCTCTCCTTTAACTGTAGGGGGCTGGCTAGCCCTGGGAAAAAACTAGCCCTGAGACGACTGTTATCTACTGAACCTGTGGACATCATCTTTCTACAAGAAACACTTGGACCTGCTAGTTCCATCACACCCCTCCTGGAATCCTGGCTCCCCAACTGGTCCTTTCACTCCCTGGATGCGATAGGCAGATCAGGGGGGTTATCATTAGGCTTTTGCAACCATTCTATTAAGTTGTTAAATGTCTGGGGAGGGGTGGGGTTTTTGGGTGTTGACATCTACTCGTCGACCCTGGAATCTTGTTTAAGGCTTTTCAATATCTATGGGCCTTGCCGAGACCGGGAGGCTTTTTGGAGGAATCTGCTCACCTCCTCCACCTTACAAGGAGACAATATCATTCTCGGAGGTGATCTAAATTTCTCGTTGGGTTATGCGGAGTCAAGGGGACCTAATGCTCAAATGGATTATCTGTCAGTATTCTTTGAGAATTTACTGGACTCCCACAATCTATTTGACATTCCCACAATAGAACTGGAGAGGCCAGTTTGGCTAGAAGATTGGATCGTTTTCTCATCCGTGAAGCTCTGGTCAATAGAGGCTATCACGTTAGACAGTGGGTTGGCTCGGGAGGGGTCTCGGATCATAGGCCTATCTATTTGGAAAATCTGCCCATAATAAGCCAAAGGCTCCCTTTAAGTTCAACTCTACATGGTTAAAGGATGCTAGTTATTTGAAGGTAGTCAGTGACTATTGGAAGGCCCACCTAGTGGGCACAAAAGGTCTCATTGCAGAAGGGTTTGCATGCAACATGAATGCCCTGAAGGAGCTTTCAAAAGAGTGGGCCAGGAGGAAAAAAGAACAGGACGAGCACCTGCTCAAATTAGCAGAAGAAGAAATTGCTAAAATGGAGGAGGATTCGGAGGGGATACTTACCTCACAAGAACAAAAGGACAAGTTGGCTGCCCTCCTCCAAAAAAGGGCACAAATACTAAAAGACAGAGAGGAGTGCTGGAGACTCTGTAGTCGAGCCATCTGGCTCAAAGAAGGAGATGAAAACACTAAGTTTTTTCACAGACATGCAAATGGGAGAAAGGCGATTAACACTATTTGGGAGCTCAAGAAGGAGGATGGCACCACTGTAAACACTTTCCGGGGACTTGCATCTCTAGCAAGTGCACACTTCAAAGGAATTTACAAGGAGCCCCCAACCGCCACCCTGGCGGAGGTCATGCGCATTGCACAAACTTTCCCCAGATTTGTGGATGAGGAAGTGGAGCAGGAGCTGACTAAGGAGGTGAGCCTGGGAGAATTGGAAGCAACCCTCAAATGGTTAAAAAAAGATAAGAGCCTTGGACCGGATGGATGGACAATTGAGTTTTACATAGCTTTTTTGGACATTTTGGGTACAGACCTTCTGTGATTGATTGAAGAATGTCGATTGAGGGGCAGAATGTGGGAGAGCTTCAACTCTACGTTTATAGCCCTCATCCCCAAATCTGATAAGCCCTTGTCCTTTGACGACTTCAGACCCATCTCTCTGTGCAATTGCATTTATAAGATCATTGCTAAAATTATTGCAAACTGCCTCAAGCCCATTCTCTCTGCCCATATCTCCCCGGAACAGTTTGCTTTCCTTTAGAACAGACAAATCCATGAGGCCATTGGCACTGCACAGGAACTCCTCCACTCTGTACAGACTAGGAAACTTAAAGGCATGATACTGAAGATCGACCTATCCAAAGCTTTTGATAGGGTTAACTGGCTCTACCTTCGTATGCTGCTAACCCATCTTGGCTTCCCCTACTCCTTCATCAAATGGATCATGTGCTGTATCACGAATGTATCCTTCAGCGTGCTTATCAATGGCTCAACCTCCCCTTTTTTCCATGCAAAAAGAGGACTGAGGCAAGGATTCCCACTCTCCCCTTTAATTTTCCTTCTTATCATGGAGGGCCTTAGCTGAGGATTGCAGACTAGGGCGAATAAGGGGTATCAAAATTACTGAAGACTGCACCCTCACCCACTTGCTGTTTGTGGATGATGTACTGATCCTCTTAAATGGGGGTATTGGGGACACCACTGCATTTCACCGATCCCTTGGCATCTTCCTAAAAGCCACAGGCATGGTATTAAATGAGGCAAAATATACTATAACTACCATCGGTTGCTCTTAGCATGAGATCCAGTTTGCTCTCAGAAGATTTGCTTTTGCAGAAATACAAATTGAAGAAGGGTTGAGATATCTGGGATATAGGCTAAAACCCCTTGGATACAAGATAGTAGACTGGACATGGCTCATATCAAAAGTGGAGAAGAGGCTCAACATTTGGTACCACAAATATCTCTCCAGGGCGGGGAGGCTGGTCCTCATCAAGGCTGTCTTAGAAGCCACACCAGTTTATTGGATGACATTGGCTTGGATACCCAGAGGCATCCTGTCTCGCCTACAAAACTTATGTTGTCGGTTCTTGTGGAAAGGGAATCAGCCGGGGAGAATATTTGCATGGACGAGTTGGGAATCATTGGCCCTACCAAAGAGCTAGGGAGGATGGGGCATCAAGAGGCTGGATACCTTCTCTCAAGCCTTGGCTGCAAAGTTAGGGTGGCAACTGCTAAACAACAACAGTCTTTGGACGAAGGTAGCAGTGTCCAAATACATCCATCCAACAAGTGTACAAGATTGGATCAGACAAGACACCAGGAGGAGTAACATCTCTATTATCTGGAAGGTAGTCAATAACACTAAGGAGCTCATTTGCAGTGGCCTGACATGGAGAATTAGATCGGGGTCAAAGATATAGATTGGCACAGACCCCTAGGTGGGCCGTGGAAACACTCACAGACTCACTGAAGGTCTGCGAGGACACTTACAGGCCAATGGAATTGTGCACATTAATCAGATCGCAGATGAGGCACATACTACCATCTTTCAACAAGCTTGGAGAACTGCCATCGATCTGAATATCCCTGGATGTTGGCAGCAGGAATGGCGCAATTATACAAATGCTTTGATGGAGGCCCACATCAGAATAACTGAGGGCGAGGACGAGCTTATCTGGGCACATGCTAAACATGGTATATACTCCCCCAAGATAGGATACCAAGTACTGATGGAGAGGCACAAACCATAGGATCTGTTACAGTGGTGGAAGAAGATGTTAAAGTTGAAGGCACCCCCTTGATCAAAATTGCTCATGTGGTCCATCCTCCGCAACAAAGTCCCGACTGGGGCCAACTTGATGAAAAGATCTTTCGCAGGGCCATTCTGGTGCCATCTTTGCAAAAGTGACAATGAGGATACCAAACACTTTTTCCTAAAATGTCCTAGCACTTAAGAACTATGGAAGGGCTTCCTCGGTTCGATCTCTTCTGCATTGAAATGGTAGGGTCCTCATCTCTCTGAAGCATGGAACAACTGGTGCACTACTAACTCTGTCAGACAAAAAAACATCCCGCTTCTTATTTGCTGGGCCATATGGATTGCCAGGAACCAAGCCATTTTTCATCAAAGACCCCCTCACTGGCCCTCCATTACCACCAGGCTATTAGCCAAATACATACCTGAAGAGGAAGACCAACCGACCCATAGGATGATAACACTAGAAGTCATCAACTCAGCCCATCCATGGGCTTATTTTGATGGATCAGCACAAGAGGTGGGATGTGGAGGGGGGGCTATCCTTCATCTGTTTTTATCCCATGTATATAAAATACAAATGGGTTTGGGAAGGGGGACAAACAACTTTGCAGAGCTCATTGCGGCTAAAAACCTCATTAATTTTGCATTATCCAAAAACTGCCATCATTTACAGTTATTTGGTGACTCACAAATTATATACAATTGGATAAATAAAACAACTCACTGCAATGCATACTCTCTAAAACACATTTTGGATGAAACACACAAACTCATAACACATTTTGATGTCTTCTCATGCCGTCACATCTACAGGGAACACAACACAGCTGCTGACATCTTATCCAAGGAGGCAGCGCTTAGGGACGACACTACTTGGTTGATCGTGGAGGAAAGAGACGACAACATCTATTAGTACTACCATAGGCCGTTCATAGAGCTTGGAACATGAACAATTCACAAATGAGATTGTATCTTCTTTCTTTTTGGATCCATAGCATGAAAGACCATATGTAATTATTCACTGTTTTTATTTTCTTATATTACATACAGTAAGGGCTCTCTGCGAAGAGCTTGATAGTATTTACACAAACTATTTTTTGAAAAGCCTCACACATGAGGCGGAACACAGTTTTGAATGTTTTGGTGATAGATAGGCCAGGCCTGAATATTGTATATGCAATGCATCTGCAAAATTCAAGTTCTTTATCAATAAAGAAAGTGCGACTTTTTCCACGGGAAAAAAACACTACAAGCTTTCAATAAAGTCCACGACGTGTGTAATACGAAGACTCCTTGTAGTTTAGGCGAATGTTCTATAAATAATAATTAAATATTATATTATAAATATTAAATAAAGAGCATATTAATTTTTATTTTATTTTTAAATTGATAAAAAATATTGTGTATTTTTTTAAAAGGAGTAGTCTAGCTTGGTGGTAAAATCGCCCAGAAATTGTCGCCAGTTGGAAAATAGTTTGGAAATCGACAACCGAGAATGATGATAATTTTAAGGGACTCCAAACAGTATCAGTTTCCTCCGTTTGAGAAAGTAGTAGAGTTGATGTAGTACAGGGGCCCGATGGTACCTAGAATTTGCATGGTGGGAACACCATGAGGACACCAACCAACTAGTAGAAGGCACAAACCTCGAAGGAGGCATAAAGTTTGAAATTGGAAATTGAATTGATAGATATAACTTCCACCATCGATGGATTGATTCGAACATGGGTTGATTGCATAATTCAGTTCTACAGAAGTGTTGCTCGATGTGTAGCAAGAAACCCTGAGAAATTTGACATCAGGTGATGGGGAACTGAGTGAGTTTCAACAAGAGATATTTCAATTGGCTGTAGTTTGGAATGCATATAATTTGCTCAATAATTTAATTTTCCAGACGAGGGAATGTTTGGGAGGTCAATGAAGGTGAAGCAATTAGGTTAATATGCAGAGAAGAGTATGACACATATCCATGGGGGCTTCACTGGGGGAAAAATACCATACCACTTGGTTTCATATTGGGGGATATATTTTGAGGGAAAAATGATGTAATATATTGGGTGATATATATCGGGTAAATGGTTTTATATTGGAAGATATAAAAAATGGAGCTAAAATTTAATGAAAAAATATAAAGGGGTATAAAAAAATGTTAATAAAAAAATGTATACCTACAATATCTAATGGAAGTAGGGGTTTTTTAAATTGGGAAGGTGTATTGGGTTCGTATTGGTAGGGGATTAAATAAAGTGATTTTAGGGGTATTTTCCAATATGTAGTCAAATTAGGGGTATTGTTTAATATGCCACGAATGCACGTGATAGGTTAGAGGTTCATTGAGTGAAGCCCCCGTGCACATATCATGCTTAATGGAAGCAGGCAGAGACACCTTAAACCTCGGGGCATCATATTTTGCGATATGAAACCTTCGCTGGCATCCAAAAAGACCATTCTTTGATATGTAGTGTTGCCTTACCGATGTATTAATGTTGATTTCTGAAGCCCTCCATAAAATTTCTTCTACTAAGATGTATGGCCTCCATATTTTTAATATGATTTTATTAAACATAGTGTAAATTTCTACCCAGTTGTATGGCCTCTGGGTTTTTAATATGATTGAGTGATTTCACAAGCTGATTATTAGGTCCCTATAATACTAGTGTATTTCCTCATTGTTATTGTCAGTGTATCCCCCTTATTGTTATTGTTGTGCCCATGTAGTCCCAATATCGTTATTATTGTGCCCCATAAAAGCCCACTATTGTTATTGTTGTGCCTTTACATTATTTTTCTTATGTTGACTCTAATTATATTGTGACCCCTTATACTCATATAAAAAGAAATGAGATTTTGTCATTTCAATCATCCAAGAATTTTTCATTTATGTAATATAAAGGAGGTTACCCCCTCAAAGAGGATAGTTTTTAAGTCGTTGATCTATCTATTTGTGATTTGGTTGCATAACATTTGGTATAAGAGCTTTGGATGATAGGGTTTCACTTCTTCAAACAGGTCATCTTGGAATTTTGCACTTTAACATTTTTCTACGAGGTTTCAAAAGTTGAAATGTTAACCATGTGGAGTCAAAATCTCAGAGAACGCCGTGTAAAAATTTCAAATCTTGGTTCACTATAGTTTCAGAGATATGCTTTGAGGAATTTAGGGTTTTTTCTACGTGGATTTAGAAGCTGAAATTTTTATCATGTGGAATTGAAATCGCGGAGAACTTCGTATAAAAATTTCAGATCTTGGTTATATATATTTTTTGAGATATACTCTAAGGAAGTTAAGGTTTTTGCGGGATCCAAAATTCTATCTCAAACATGTGACCTAGGAAAATCGTCATACCTTTCGTTTCAGGCATCAGATTTGAATTCTGTAAAAAGTGGCTGAAAGTGAACAATGTAGAAATTTCTCTATAGATCAGCTAGCTCTGATACCATGTAGAAATTCTGCAAATTCTCTGCAAATATCGCACTAAGATCATGTAGAAAATCTGACTGTAGATTAACTCGATAATGCAATATAACCAAAGCAAAATACTATAATCTACTTCTACTATCAATTTGCAGAAGCTTAAAGATCGAGCTTAATCAAAGTCGAACACATATAACTAGAAGAAGAAGAATCAACCACATGAAACACATGAAAATACTTTGGGGAAAGCCTCATCTAAAAACCCCACTATCTGTATTATCATACAAGGTGGAAATACATCAAAATTATACAAAGCCTTAGCTCTCACAGCTAGCCAGCTCTCAGTACAATCCTTCTGGATGCTCACAGGAAAACAAAGCTTCTCACAAGCCTTCTCCTTTACCCTCCAAGCTCCTATTTCCTTGCGATGTTCCTAGTGGATGATTCTCACCTCACCAAGTGGAACACTACTCTAACACACTGTCAGAACTGCACAATCCTCAAGGAACCTTACCTTGAAAGCATGCGTGAGTTTCCTTTATAGGAAAACACATGCAACTGATAGTACACTATCCTTGACATTTAGATCAACTGGGTCTTTCTCAGAATAGACATGGATGAGTTACTAATGAGGGAATCTTCAGTTATCTAGAGTACACTAGTTGAGTGCATGCATGCATCAACTGACTGATAACTCACAATTAGTTCCTCAAACAGTTTGGAACTAATTTGACTGGACTTAAATTAGTAAACTGAGCTAACTAATTACAACTCAAATATAACTCAATCTTATATTCTTAATTAAGGGATAATCTCCTTAATTTAAGGGATAAATATTGCACGACTATATGAAGACTTCTAATTTGAATTTCTCCAACTAATTAATCCATAATGAATTACTTAATTATTTCCAAGCAGTTGGTGAGACTAAATTCAAATTTTAATTCAAGGACAAATTAAAATTGGAATATTTTGGATTCTATTTTTATCATTTCTTATTGCTATTTTCAACACTCCCTCTCAACAAGAAAGGAATTCAACTCGATCTCGATTGTGAACCTTTGGAATGTTATGCATGCGACACTTCTCTCTAGTGTTGTTGCTCCAGCAACTCCAGAAACAAAGAAAATATCCAACCTGAATCAGTTTGATGCATCTTTCATCAAAGTCTCTGACTGCTATTGCCTCTGTCAACTGAAAACTTTGCGCTTCTGCTGACTCAACCTTTCTACACTGTTGTCAATCGTTCTCTGCACTCTTCAGTATCTGACTGCTCTAGCCTCTATCACTTTGATCTTTGACTGCATCAATCCCACTGATTCCTCCCGCTACTATGTACTTTGGGCTCCCGTAGCAAGGTATGATCCATGAGATAAAACCTCTCAATGGACCCTGCCCAATTTCAGCCTTCTTGGGAATATCACTCCACATCGCCCCACCTCACACTTGGAGGTATGGCTTCATGTGATCCCTCTGCCCACTTCTCCAATTGTGGCTCCTCCACAATTGTCTGAGACTTCTTTTGGGACTGCATGTTGAGAGGTAATTTGCTCTCCCTCTCAACCACCAAGTCTCTAACATTTTCCTTGCTCCTCAAGTCTTTGCATGCATCTTGAACCTCAAGAGCATATAGGTTCTTAACTCGTGAACTGATCTATTTCACCTGTCTCGTGGTGATGTGTCTAAGGAACACCTTTCCTTTACTGAAGACAAAAACATCATGACCAATACCAAGTTCTTCTTCAGTCCAGGCACATACTTCACATCTGTCAAGGTGATAGGGGCTCCATGTTGCCTCTGAAAAGCAACCGTGTCCACTCCTGAAACACTATACCTTTCGTTGTCACCCATCTCTATGCGCGTCTTGAGGTCTTTCTCCTCCAAGGCACTAAATAAACTTTTATCACCGGTCGTGTGGAATGAGGCTCCATTGTCAAGATACCAAACATAACCCATCATCGATGACACCATGCATGCGATGAGAGTAAAGTCCATTTCGAACTGAGAGGCTAATGCCTCACCTTCCGATCCTTTCAAGGAACCCTTCTTGGACTTCTTCAATGGGAAATTAGCCGCATAATGTCCCATCCCAATTGAAGTAAGATATGAATTCGATTTGCACCTGCAACCCCGAACTTCAAACTTCGAATTCTCTTCTTCGTATATTGTTCACAGCTCTGATAAACTTCACTCTGATACCATGTAAAAATTTCTCTATAGATCAGCTAGCTTTGATACCATGTAGAAATTATGCAAATTCTCTACAAATCTCGCACTAAGATCATGTAGAAAATCTGACTGTAGATTAACCCGATAATGCAATATAACCAAAGCAAAATACTATAATCTACTTCTACTATCAATTTGCGGAAGCTTAAAGATAGAGCTTAATCAGAGTTGAACACATATAACCAGAAGAAGAAGAATCAATCACATGAAACACATGAAAATACTTTGGGGAAAGCCTCAGCTAAAAACCCCATTATCTGTATTATCATACAAGGTGGAAATACATCAGAATTATACAAAGCCTTAGCTCTCACAGCTAGCCAACTCTTAGTACAATGCTCCTGGATGCTCACAGGAAAACAAAGCTTCTCACAAGCCTTCTCCTTTGCCCTCCAAGCTCCTATTTCCTTGCGATGTTTCTAGTGGATGATTCTCACCTCACCAAGTGGAACACTACTCTAACACACTGTCAGAACTGCGCAATCCTCAAGGAACCTTACCTTGATAGCATGCATGAGTTTCCTTTATAGGAAAACACATGCAACTGATAGTACACTATCCTTGACATTTAGCTCAATTGGGTCTTCTCAGAATAGACATGCATGAGTTACTGATGAGGGAATCTTCAGTTATCTGGAGCACACTAGTTGAGTGCATGCATGCATCAACTGACTGATAACTCACAATTAGTTCCTCAAACAGTTTGGAATTAATTTAACTGGACTTAACTCAGTAAACCGAGCTAACTAATTAAAACTCAAATATAACTCAATCTTATCTCCTTAATTAAGGGATAATATCCTTAATTTAAGGGATAACTGTTGCATGACTACAAAAGACTTCTAACTTGAATTTCTCCAACTAATTAATCCATAATGAATGAATTAATTATTTCCAAATAGCTGGTGAGACTAAATTCAAATTTTAATTCACAATTTTAATTCAAGGACAAATTAAAATTGGAATATTCTGGATTCTATTTTTATCATTTCTTGTTGCTATTTTCAACAAACAGACTGTAGTTTTTCATGTAACAATTTCAGGGCCGAAGGTTGAAACAATTAAACGTGAAATCCCATACAACTTTGATTGTTTAAACTAGTCCATAATCTGGTCATCGTGAGAGATTTGGCATAACTATTCCTTGAAGAATCCAATCTCGATCAGACCTATGGGGTTGGAAAGAGGACTCAGAGAGATACCATAAGAAGAAATTCCAGAGCTTGGAGATCCAAAATTACAAAGTTACAATCCTTTCAAGATCGAGCTCCTCAAAGCAAGAAAAAGTTGTGTATTTTTTTTTTTTAAATTGCATAACTTTTGTTTGAAAAATCAATTTGAAGTGATTCAAAGGGCATAGTGAAGCATCGATATAATTGTTTAATTTCAAAATTCCTCGAAGTAAGAAAATGGAAACATCTAATAAGCAACCAGAAATCTCTACTATGGTGCATGAAGAAAAGGAAGAAATGCAACATGATATATCAAAATTACGAGACCAAGTGAAAGAAATTTTGCTCTCGCAAAGAGTAACCAAAAATGAAATGGAAGCTAAGATGGACGGTTTGAAGAATAGTTTAAAATCAGACATGGAAGGTTTGAGGGATGGCATGAAAGGAAACATGGAAGATTTGAAGAATGGTTTAAAAGCAGATATGGAAGGTCTGAAGGAAGGTTTGACAAAGTTGCTACAAGAAATGCTTCCTAATGGTGAAAAGGTATTAGATGAAACTCATGATGAGAAAAAAAGAAATTTTAATCATGATTTCATAGACTCTAATGTTGGGTTGAAGACCCACCATAATCCAAATATCGATATAAGGAAGTTTGATGCCAAGGAACTGGTAACATGGATACTGCAAATGGAGCAATATTTTGATCTTCATAATGTGAAACACACACAAAAGGTACGCATTGAAACTTTATATTTAGAACCCAATCAGTTTGTATGGTGTTATCACTGAGCTAATAGAGCTGGGCTGTGTCAACCGTCAACCCAGTATAACTATTTCAAACCGCTTGGACTGGAAGTTATCCCTTCCAACCTTAGAGGGATCTCTCAAATACTTATCAATTTCACAAACAACTCAAACTATAGATGACTAACTTTGATCTTTTTTTTTTTATGTGGTTTTATAGGTGAAGGAAAATGTGATGACGTCCACCATTGGGCATGGAGTCAAATTAAAGAAAATTAAGGCTAACAATAATGCTTAATGGAAGCTGAGGCATCTCTAGCTTTAAAACTATTATCAAATGAACATTCATAGTCATACATAGTAAGTGAAGGAAATTGGAGTAGTTTGACAAGATTTCCAAGTAATCAAAATACTATGTAAAACAGAAACAACATGGTAAGAAATACATGAAAGCCATGACATGAATCTCGGGTATAAAAACATAGTTGTTGCAAATCTTATATTAACAGGATCAAAAGCTTACATAAGGCCAATTATTCACATTATCGATCAACCCTTTTAGAGTCAAGGATCTACAAATATATAGAGCAAGACCACCATCATATCATTAATTACAAAAATCTGCCACTTGGGCTAGATTCGGTCAAACAGTTTTGAAACCTTATCCTTGAAACTTTATCCTACTTGACACCTATTGAGAAATCTTAGGAATTTATATTTTACATAATTTGAATACAAGTAGGACTCTTCCACCATAAATGAACTCAACCAAATTCTGTTTGATGAAGCTTATTGAACCAAACTAATTTTCTAAATATGTTGGAGTTGATGATGTGTCTCATTGCCATGTGGATGCTGACCTAGTTGGCTTGTTACCTATTTTCCTGAAAAATAGGAGTTGATGTGGACACCCTTCATGACCTATAATCCATTTGGAGCTTGGATGCTTGATGTTCAAAAACTTCAAAAAAGGCAGAAAAAAGAGTTTTTGACAGTTTCGTAGCAAAAAACAGAGTCTTCAGCAGTTTCGTAGCAAACTTTAGTAGCAACTTCAAAAAACACCCTTTTGCTACCCCTTTGCTCTTTTTGCAAGTTTTGAGGTTTTCCTTGATGTTTTTAAGCTAAATACATACCTTCATAACTTCCTTTGCTGTATTTTAAGTTTTCCTTCTCCTCCATGAAAAGCTACAACAATTTCGTAGCAAATTTTCGGCTTCATTATGGGGAGTTGCTACGAAATTTCAAAATTCTGAGTTTTTTGAATTTTCATGGTTCCTAATGCCTCCTTATTACTCCTAATACCATGTTCACTATATATAAAGCTGAGTTTACTGGTTTAAGTATAGTGAAGACAAAATTGAAAATTTTACCATTTTCAAGGAGTAGCATCTACTTCAGCAATAATCTTGAGATTTCTCTTTTTGAGTTCAACCTTGATCATTTCAATTTGTGTTTCTAGTGCTATGACTTGTCCCTATAAGATCTTCTTGTTTGCTTGTAGCCAACTATTCCTTCTATACATGTGCTTCAACATCCTGTGCAAAGGCAAAGTTATCTTTATCATCCTTTTGGATTTATCTGTAGTTTCATCATAAAAATCTATTTGCTTTGACACTTCTTTTTTCCACTCCTCAAACTCAAGTTTGGATTTGATAAATTACTGCCTAGCTTCTCTTAACTGTTCTTGGAGAACCTCTATTTCACTTTTTCCTTGTACAACCTCCTTGCCTCTCTTTTTCTTTGATGGTTCCTTTAATGGCTCTGTTTTATCCAAAGATACTTCTGGCATATTTTCAGCTTGCTGCATTGACCTTGTGACATGTTTCCTTGGCCTAAAAATGAAACCATGTTCTTCTTGTGTAAAGTCCAACTTCTTAGCCCTTTTGCTTTTCTTCTTGGTTTCAGTTTTTGTCACTTCTTTAGGCTGCTCAATTGGGCTTTCTTCAATCTCAATAGCCTCTAGGATATCTGTTAACTTTCCCTTCTTTGTACTGCATTCTCTACTCTGTCTTTTGGTCATCCTCTTTTTTGTGCTTGTGGAAACCTCTACTACAGGTTGCTTAGCCACTGGTTGCTGCTATTTTCTAGGGTTGTAGATTTAGATTTTGGAGTTCTCCTAAAGGGGGTGGCAACATCTAATTCATATAACCTTAAGAATAGGAAGGTAAGCCAATCTATGTTTAACCTATTTATCTCTTCTACAACCAACAGTTTAATAAGGCCATGATGAAAAACAGAGGTGTCACTTGCATCAGGTTTGGATTGAACCTTGTCTGCCATTTTTCCCAAACTTCTAAACAAATAAAATGGAATGTCTAGAGGCTGCTTACGAGTGAAATGAAGTAACAACCTGAAATGATACTGATACACCATGTTGAATATGCCTTCACATGTGAAGTACTTTTGAATGACCATCAAGATCTTGGAGAAATGTTCTTTAAGGAAATTTCTGGGAATACCTGCAGTCATATCAATACCTTTGTGTTCTTCTTTGAGGAATTCATCACAATTTTGCAGCTTGATCTTCTGGACTTTAAACCATAATTTTCCTGACCTAGGGATTTCTGTAGCACGGGCAATTGTATCAGGTGACACTACAAAGTTTAAAAGACCGACTTTTGTTTCTGTTCCAGTGAAATTCACAACAAAATATTTAGCAATTTGCGCATGGAAACCCTGTAGATTTTGACAAAACCGTAGGCATCCCACGTTGGAAAACACTTGAACAAAGGTAGGGTCTTCCTCTAGCATTTTCATTTCCACGGTCTCATAACATACCACTAATCCTCCTTAATATTGTTTCCTGTGTGCCATAGCTGCAACACATAAGCTTTCTCCTTGTCACCTGTAAAATAAACTGGGGACAACTAGACAACAGTGAACCTTAACCTAGAGACAACAAGACCTATATGAAAGCTAGGCTGGTGTGAGAGACATCAAGACAATTCTTTGATAGCGTGAAGCTTATGGCTGCAAAGTAAAATACGAAAGGGAGAGTTAGCAACAAGAAGCTATGTGGTGTTAATATATAGGGAAAATGGACAAAAAGTGATAAAGTGTAATCATGACCCATCACAAGACTGACCAATCACAACCTTTAAACCTAAAGAATCATTACTTCACCATTAAAGCCCAGCTGTGTAGTCTATCGCAATTTCGTAGCGAGACATGTGTTCAAAAAGATGGATTTTCTACGGAAGTGTCAAGAACTTTCCTAGAAAATACTGGTATACATAATTGGAGTTGCTACGAATTTATGTAAAATTGACAAATTTCAATTATGAACAAATATATCCGACACATATGAAAGATTGGAACTTTGAACTTTTATGATTGACCCTATATGACCTTAGATGGACCCCACACCATGTCATGATGGCCAAAAACCCTATGATTATGAACTTTATTTTGAGAAAATTTGAAAACCCTAATTAACTTGGCTAATAGACTTGACAAACTATTCCTAGGTTATCATGGATAACATATGGTATCGATGGCTTTGTTCTCATAAACCACTTGTCACTTGGTCATTTTTTATAGAGGAAATAATAGCCCATTATGAGGATACAAAGAGAAACACCTTCTTTAGCCAATTGATAAATCTCAAACAAAAGGATTTCCAAAAATTGAATATAAGGGTAAATGATATTCCACGGGAGCATAGGATTGATGTCTTCATAGGGACTTTAATGGATAACATCCAACATGAGGTTCGCCTTTGGGAACTTGATTCATTGAAAAAGACATTTAGGTTGGCAAGAAAAATTGAAAGCAAAATTATGGCAACAAGGAAGCCTACCACTCATAACTATAAAGATGGAAGTGTTGTTGCTCCTGGCCTTCCACAACCTACAAGGTTGACACCACAACAATTGGAAGAAAAAATATCAAAAGGACTTTGTTATAGTTGTGATAGAAAATACATTAAAGGTCATAAGTGTGTTGAGAAGAAATTAATTTACATAGATTGTGAAGAGAAAGAAGAAAATGAACAAGAAACGTCGAAAGAAGAGGATATACACCAGGAACCAACCCGAGAAAAAAGGAAATAAATCTAACCATATCTTGTAACTTTTCATTTTTGTGTTTTCTTTTGCATCACAAACACATTTCTATAATTCTTATTGCATTGTAATTTGCATCACCCTTGTCTAAATTATCCCAAATTATCTCATGTTTGTAAATGTATTATATACATTTTGTAACACTACATTTGTGTAATTTACATCACCCTTTATAACTTTTCATTTTTGTATTTGCATTGTAAACATTGCATTTATATCAAAACGTTCATTGCTTAAATTATGTTAAAAAAACACATACTATGCAACTTGAAAATTTACATTCTTTTGATATAAATTGTGTCAAAAGAATAAATACCATGCAACTTTGTATATTGATATTATTGGTGCATTAAAAAAAATGTGGTTTCACGAGTAACGCATTAGCAATCTTTTATTTAAGTTTCACGAGTAACGCATTAGCAACATTGGAATGGTATGCTATGAAGTTTTATAGCAATGCATCAAGTGGTATGGTAGGTATGGTTAAAGTATCTTATAAAAAAAACTCAAGTGGTATGTATGGTTAAAGTATCTTATATAAAAAAAATTAAGTGGTATGGATGGTTAAAGAATTTTATAAAAAAAATCGAATTTATATCTGTAATAAGTATTATATTATTAACTTATACAAATATATAAATTAAATGTTTCGTATATGTTAATGGTCATTAATTTATAATAAATATCAAATTTCTCAAGTTATTATAGGACACATTTTATATTGTTAAAAAAAAATCATAAAAACTAATTAAATTATAATTTTATTATTATTATTATTATTATTACAAATTAATATATAAATTAGATCTATATATATTTAATAAGAATTTTAATTATAGAGATTTACTCTCATTTACTATTATTTTAATATGGAGATTTTTACAATGTAATGGGGCAATACCCTGGATTACCATTATCACATACCAAAAAAACTATAACTCACTATGACATTTATTCATATGACATTTTTTTAATTAACCTATTTAATTAAAAAAGAAAAAAAAGACATAATAATTTTGGAGATAAATCTCAACCTTCAATTTGGTAGTTGTTGATCTATTATAAGTTTTGAAGCTTTTTGGGGCATATTTGCTAGTTGAATTTTCCGATAATCTGACATGGATTGTTGGAATCAAGATTTTGAACTCTCCATAATCTAAGTGACCCAAGAGTTTCTGATAAATCTGATAAATTTCTCATCTTCAAAACCCTTTAATATGACTTTGTAAACACATAATAAAAAAGCACACATTTTCAGTGAGTTAAAAGATTATGATATTTCATAGATAGGTTAAGTATATATAATTTAAATATAGGTAAATACGTTTTAAATTTTTAACCATTTTCGTGATCATGAGCATAGAATAATATAATAATAAGCCAATTAATTAAAGAATAACTTATCAAAGTTTTAAAAATATAATTAATTAATTCTAGTGACCAGGCTTGTGGAATTTCAAGCATTGTTTCACTACCATTTCTTTTTAAACATACATCATTTTATCCTCCCTTTATGATCAGATTAATTTAATTGCATGTGATATGATAAGAATGATATTGAAAATAAAAATTAATAACTAATAACTTATTTATAAAGTGTCACAATTATTTTATTACCATGTTTAAGAGTATATTTTATTTTATTTTTATTTTATAATTAAAATACTTTAATTATATGTAATAAGAGAAAACTATAACTAATAATGATTTTTATTAAATTAGCATGGTATCATTTAATTAGATGAATAAAATATATATTTGTGGCATTCTTTATTAACTATATCGATTAATAAAAGACATTGTTTATTGAGGTTTCAATAATTTAAAAAAAAATCTGAGTGCTAGAGTGTTTGAATGTTTGAATCACTTTTTTTATAGTGAAAATTGTTTGGCTTAAAAAATCAACACCAATACATGGGTAAGGAAACACTACATATCACAGAATGGCCTTTTTGGATGCGAGCGAAGGTTTCATATCGCAAAATCTGATGCCCCGAGGTTTAAGGCATCTCTACCTATTTCCATGAAGTGTGCTATGTGTCATGCCCTTCTTTGCATACTACCTTGTTCGCTTCACCTTCACTGACCTCCCAAACATTCCCTCGTCTGGAAAATTAAATTATCGAGTAAATAATATGTATTCCAAACTACAGCCAACTAAACTATCAACCGCTGAAACTCACTCAATTGCCCATCACGTGATGTCAACTTCCTCGCAATTGGTTGTTACACATCCGACAACACCTCTATAGAATTAAATTATGCAATCAACCTATGTTAGAATCATAAACAAAAAATAATTAAAAAAAGAAATCTGGGCAAACAAATACCAGGGAAATCATTCCACAGATTATCTGTCATTGATTTCCGAAGTGTTTTCCCTAACAGCGTTTTATGGCCTGGTTAGACTACTCTTTTTTTAAATGTCATTAGTTAGAATTGAACTTGGTGGGGAGGATAACAATTAGGTGAAGTGTAATTATTATAGGTTTTGGAGTATTTTTGTTATAATTTGGCAAAGTAATTTTTGGTGAAAAACCTCTAAGGCACTAGGATTGTGCAAAGTTCACAACTCAAACTTGTCATTCTAGCAAATCCCTGCCTAACTCTGAGAAAATTCAACTAAAAAATATGCTTGAAAAAAGATCCAAAACCTATAACAAGTAGAATAGGACATAACAATCATTCATCTGAATCACCCAAAATAAACCCAATTTACATATAGTATGATCTAGAGTTATAATTATATAATGGATATTTATAATTAAAAGAAACTGATGGTGATGATGATTGTTATTAATGTCCATTAAGATTAACTTCAATTTATTAAATCTTAAGTAAACATGTAACAAATTATGAAGTTTGATTTATAATTTTATTAAATTAGTGTAGATATTCACAGTTGTTCATGGTGTGGAATTTTTTGGAAAGAACTGTGTAAAGGTAGAAATCCTTTACCTAGTTCTTTCCAAAAAATTACACACCATATAATTTTATTTCTATGCTTCTAGTACACTATTGTTTTAACTACTTAAAAGATTAGTATGTGAACGCTATAATGAAATTGAATTTTTTTGTTCCTTGTTGGGGTGAGAAAATAGTCTAAAATGGGGCATCGGGGGTCGAGCTCGCCACCTTGTTGACGTGATGTGAATTTATGAGCAAGGGTGCGGCTCGACCCCATCATGCATTTGCATGTAGACTCACAAATATCTATTAATAGCCTTCGAGGATGGACATAGGTGGTTTTGTTCTTAGTGGTCTGGGCGAGTGTTAGAAGTGGATGTGAGGTTGAGGAGCCAACCTCCCTCTCGTTGTTTCTATCACTTGGATCCTGTGCTATATGGGTCTTGTTAGTGCATTGGATTAGGTTAATAGTGGGAGGAGTGGGGCTCAATAGAAGCTGGTGAAGCGAAGGTGGGAGGGGAAAATTTTCCAGTGTGAGGAGAATTTGCAGCTGGCTCCATAGTTAGATTGTGGTCATCGACGTAAACCAACCATTTCCATCTCAGGCTCGATGGCTTAAGTTCTTTTTCTCCTGGTTATATTTCCTTTCAGTCTTGTAAGCCCTATTCTTTTCAATTTTGATAGTTATTCTATTGGGCTGGGATTTGGGGTGGTTCTAGGTCAATTTGGTCTTGGGTCTAGTTCGTATTAGTATGAGAATTTACTAGGGAGTCTTGGTTAGTGTGTGGGGTTTCTCATGTCGAGTTTGTTAAAGTGGGAAAATGTTATATCACCCTTTTAGTTTAATGCAATATGGTGTAAATGTGGAAAGTACACTAGAGGGAAAATTTTAGGGGCTAATATTTGCAGGTGGGCTAATTTTCCATGTTATTTCATTTTTTTTTTTTTTTTACCAATTTCCATTTTTGCTAAAAATGATTCGCCCACATTTTATAGTATAAAATAATTTTACCTTAAAAATTGCCAAAATTTTACATAGACTAATAAAAATCATTAGAAATATAAATATTTTTACAAAAATATTGCCAAACATTTTACAATTTGCATATTAAGTACTAGTAAGATTCACCAAGGTTTCTAGACTTTAAGATACTTCCATCCTTAAATTTTTCCTTGGTTTTCTATGTGGACTTGATTGTTGCTCTATCTCTGTTTGAACCTTTAGGTCTTAATGGGTTCCAAAGTGAGGGGTGTCCTCTACCTTGGGGCCTCTGAGTGTGGTGGTCCCTCCAATGGTTCTATCTAGTTCATGTTTCATGGTGGTGGCTTTGGTGTTTCAATTAACCTGCATCTTATTAATGTTTTTCCTGGTATTTTTTCTTGTCAGGTGTATGACAATGATTACTTGAGTGTTCTTTAGTGGTGGGAACCCCGCGAGCTCATAATGCTTTCCAGGAAACACATAAGATGCAGGAGGGGTGGAGGTTGTCGTAGCCCATAGGGGAAGAGGAGGGATCGACTCTTTTCCTATCACTCAATCACTACATATTTTAATGCAATGTCACCTAAGACCTAGCGTGAAATCAATAAATTAGAAACTCAGGCTAATGCAGAGAGGTAATCCTACTTTGACTCTAAGATTCTGTAAGAGTTCTCTTGCTCGGTTTCAGACCCTGGCCACACCAGGGGATAGAAAAAGAAATACGTCAATTCTATTGCTCTTCACTGGTAGATGAAGGCTCTGATTGGTTTGGTGTTAAAATCTAAACAAGTGGAAATGTACAATGTGTTCTCCTCTTTTGAGGACATCAAAAGGATGTTGAGGAATAAACGTTTCACCATGGAAAAGATTGATGCAAGGTTGGTCCATGTGGAAGGGAACCTTCATTGTGATTCAGATACAATTTCTCATATAGGATCGAATGTTAGGGACCCTACTCCCATTTCTTCTTTTGGCTCTTAATGTCCACTATTTTTACTAGTAAATTTGGTTTTCTGTTATGTTTTATAAGAACTATCTAGTATGTCTGGTTTATTTTGTATTATGGGAATAGTTGAAAAGCATGGTTAAGATAACCTCCTGAATTCCCCGGATATCACAAGCACCATCACAATGAACTGGATGTAATAACTCTGTATTTTGAAGATTTTTGATAATGTAAAGGAATTTAATTTACATTTTTTTTTTTTGAAATTTAATGTGGATTAAGAAAAATGTTTTTCATCTTCAACCCTCTTAATTTCATAATAATGAATAATTATTTAGACCCATAATGTTTTAAATATTTCCTAATACCCTCTTTCATTAGAAAAGAAATTGTGAGAATTCATATTTATTTTTTCACTATTTATTTTCTTTATATATATATATATCTTAACTTTTTTTTTTAACTGTAATGGTTATATTAATTATTTAAAACTGGTTGGGCTGAAACCAAAACAAGCATCATTACAATATTCAGAATTCCTTTTAGTTGTAGCTCTCCTTTTCCTTACATAGGTGTAGATTTACTCTAGATTACGGGATCGGGTTCCATGTAGGTTCTTCATCATTCTTGCTTAAGGCTCCTTGTGGCAGGAGGTATGCTAGGTTTGCTTTTGCATCTGCTTCCTTATTTGAGCGACGTAGAATATGGAAAAGGAGATAGGAAGATAAGTCTTGGAGCATGTATCTCAGCCTTTGAAGTGTCTTGTTGAGCATCAGATTGCTGAAGTGGTCCTCCGAATTTAATATCTTTATCAAAATTTCTGAGTCCCCGAAGACTTGTATTTCCTTAATGCCTTTTTCAGGTGCTATCTCACAAGATTTTAACAACCCAAGGATTTATGCCTGGTTTTTGGTTCTCTGTCCAAGTCCCCATTTGAAGCTATCTTCACAAATACCCTCTAGGGAGTAGATCACTCCGCCTGCTCCTGCTGTCCCTAGATTGCCTTTGGAGGCACCATAAAAAAAGATTGTTGTTTTACCTTGTTTCCTCCACCAAGCTTGAAAATCTGCGTCCGCTTCTTGTAGTCTCCATACAAGAGATTTACTAGGGCAAGTGGTGTTGTTTATCCTATCTCGAAATATATAAGTTCCCATCCATTTTTTTTTCTTCCATGAGAAGCATGTTATCATTTTTAAGGGGATGATTGGCCACAACCTCAAGGAGTAATGATTTTGCTTTTGCTGACACCTTCAAAGGGGAGTTCGGAATGCTGCTGAAGATCTGGTCATTTCTGGTGAGCCATATTTTCTAGCAGACATATTTAGGTAATGCTTTCTGGATTCTGTTCCATGTTGTCTTTCTTTGGGTCATGTGGGGATAACGCATTCTCCAGGTGCTAAAAAGGTTAGCTACTTTGACTTGCGATGGGGCAGAGACATTGAGGCCTTGAAGGATGCAGTCCCAGACTTCTTGAGCAAAAGAGCAATCCACAAACACATGCTCCATGGTTTCATGGGCTTTGCAGTAGAGAGAACACCGATGTGGCTCATGAATACCTCTTTTAGTCAGATTGTCGCCAGTTAGCACTTTCCCATCCATTAATACCCAGGTGAAGAAATTTATTTTGGGGAGACCGAGAGGGTCCCAAACTTGTTTCCACATAGATGCAGTATGGCTTGAAGCTTGCGGTGGTTGAAGAGAGGCAAATCCATGCCTTGCGTTGTAGATTCCAGTCCTTCCCCATCCCCATTTGTCAAAAAAACGCATGTGAACTGGTGCGAGTCCCGCTAATGCTTCTTCCAGGAGGGTCTTTTGACTGCGCATTTGATCTGGAACTTGAGGGATTTCCTAAGTTTGCCATTTTCGGAGTCGTCCCATGTCGAGATATCTGCCAGGGTGAGGACTCCTTGCTGAATGAGTCAGTTCCTGATTTCTTTGATTGCTTCATTTTTGCTCAAAGGCGACTGTCCCATTATGCTGTCTTTCCAAAGCATCGTGCTTTTTCCATTTCCAGGAATGCGATACAAGTGCTTTTGGAAGAACTCTATCCCACGGCGGTAGAGATGCCATATCGACATCCCTTTGATGTTGTTATCTATCTGTATGTTCCTTAGCAATGAGCCTTTTAGATATTTTTTCTTTATGACCTGACTGACAGGGTGTTTGCTGTTTGAGAAGAGGGTCCAAAGTATTTTACCTCCAAGAGCCAGATTGGAAAGGCCTGGGTCTCTTATTTGTAGGCCTCCTTCAGATATGGGGTGTTTAACTGTATCCTAATTCACTAGATGGAATTTTTTTTGGTTTCCTCTTCCTCCTCTCCACAGAAAATCCCTGATAAGTCTGGAGATCTATTCCATGGTCTTCTTTGGAGCCATAAGAAATTAAGCCTGGTAAATATGCATGGAGGACAATACATATTTTATAAGGATGAGTTTGCCAACATTGGTGAGCCATTGACCTCCCCAGGCTGTAATCTTGGACTTAATTTTGCTTATTACCTCTTTCCACAGTGATAATTTATTAGGGCCCAGGGTTATTGGTAACCTGAGATATTTGATTTTATCCCAAGAAGCGAATCCTAAAAAGCCTAAGGAGAGGGCTATTCTTTGAATTTCTTGTTGATCCACATTCCACCCGTATATTTCACTTTTCCTTTTATTTATAAGAGCTCCTGATATGCTGCAAATTTTTTGAAGAATTCCACTGTAAACTTTGGCTATCTTGATGAACACTCCGCCCAAAAGAAGAGTATCATCTGCAAATAGTGCGTGATTGAGAGGCTCTAGCCCTTTCATCAACCTGACTCCTGGAGCTATTCCTGCTTTCTTTTCAGCTGTCAGTTTTCTACTTAGCGAGTCTGCCATCAGAATGAACAAGAAAGGGGAGAGGGGGTAGCCTTGCCTTATTCCCCTCGAGGCTTGGAAATAGTTTGCTGGCCTGCCATTAACTAAAGGAGCTATCCATGGCTTTTCAGTATAAGCTTTAATCAAATTGACAAAGTTAGAGCTGAAACCAAAGGAAAGGAGGACTTTGTACAGGAAAGAAAGATTTACCCGGTCGAATGTGTTTTCCATGTCTAACTTTATGAGCATACCTTCCTCCTACTGAAGATAACTGGAATGTATGACTTCTTGCACCTGTATTACATTGTCCAATATATGTCTCCCTTTGACAAAGCCGCCTTGGGTGGGAGAAATGAGTTTCCCAAGTAGTGGCTTGATTCTGTTTGCCAACAGTTTTGTCAGGATTTTGTATGATGCATTGGAGAGCAAGATTGGCCTAAACTTGTCAAAATTGCCCGGATTCACTTCTTTTGGTATTAATGCAAGGAAGGTGGAGTTACTACTGCCTCCCACTTTGGATTTTTTATGAAAATATTTAATCATCCTCAGAAGATTAGTTTTTATTATTTCCTAGCAGATTCTATAAAAATGAATTGAGAAGTTGTCAGGTCCTGATGCCTTGTCTGGTTCCATGGACCATATTACTTTATAGATTTCTTCCTTGGAGAAAGGTTTTGTAAGACTAATGTTGTCCTCCTTGCTTACCAAAGATGGAATGTGGGAGAGAAATTCAGAGGTGACTTCTTCACTCCCATTCCCTTCCTCTTTATACAGATTCTAGAAATGATCTTCTGCTGCCTTTTTTAGCTATTCTTGACCTTTGAGCACAGTCCCATCTAAGCAACTGATTTCAAAGATATGATTTCGAGATAGTCGGGCTCTATATTGCCTATGGAAGAAAGAGGATTTTCGATCTCCAGCTTTAAGCCACAGGCTACAAGACTTAAGCCTCCAAGTCACTTCTTCATGGTGGAAAGCATGAAATTATTTGATTTGGGTAGCGTGTTCTTTTTCTAAATCTGAAGCAGAGATCTCCTTACTTTCCAAATCCATTTGTAGATCTGATAAAAACTGAACCGTCTCCTTTCTGTTTCTGGTAGGAGAATTTGAGGGTTCTTTAATCCATTTTTTTTCTTCAGAATGGATTAAAACTAATTACAAAGAAAATTAATTCAATCTAATCCAAACCAAACCAAACATAAATAAATTGAAATCACACTTGCATAAAGGAAATCACACTTGCTTGAAAATGAAATCACACTTGCATAATTCAAATTACACCACACTTACATAAATGAAATCACACCACACTTGCATAAATAAAATCACACTTGCAGAATTGAAATCACACCACACTTACATAAACACTTGCAAAATTGAAATCACACTTGCTGAAAGGAAATCACACTCACACCTGCTGAAATGAAATCACACTCGCCAAAAGGAAAAACAAACTTGCATAAAATGAAAACACACTTGCTGAAAATAAATGAAATAAAACAACTGCACTATGTTACCAATATGTACAAAGGTATGCAAACTGTGGTTGATGGTGGCCCTCCATTCCTTAGCAAGCACACTGAACGAACTATCACATCTTGGAGATCAAAGTAGCAGTATGTATTTCATAAAATGAGTTACAAGATATTACAATAATTCTCTCTCCTCACTTTACAAATCACATCTTGGATGGAACTTGGAACCTCCAACTAGCAACTAATAATCAACAACTAATACTTAACCACTAGCTACTAATGACTAATTAGTTAACAACCCTTTGTATGAAGGGTGCACTCCTATTTATACAAAAACTGAGGATAACTATTCAATAAATATAAATCCTTAGATCTCTCCTAAATCCACATTCATCTCTTGTGGTTACAACCAATCTCCTAAAAATATAAGATACAAATCCTCTCAAAATCCTCTCATCTATGATTCTTCTCCTTTGAATGTGCATAGTTAATGATCCAAATCTTCTACAATTATTCCACGAATCTTCGTGAGTTGGAATTTGAAATTCAAATTTGTGGTTGGGTGGCCAAGTAGGACCCTTCTAGAATCTCCAAGTAGGCCTACAATATCACAAAACTCATAACACTTTTAGATATATATGAAAACATGTTAATTTCATAATATTTAATCACAAATTCACCTAAAATACTTAACATTACTGACCCATTATAATTCAATGGTAAGTATTAGCATTTCATTGATTTTTTTAATTTCCAAATTATGAACATGGATTGATATTCTAATTTATTATAGTCGATTTATGAGATAATTTGGCTTGATATGGTAGGAAAAAAAATGAAATAACAAATGTCACCTCATGAATAAGTTGTTAATAAGGTATGAGCTAAATTATTTCAATTTCTTTATGATGCAACTCATGTAGATCTACATGCTATGATTTAGGAAGGCATGGAATTGCCCTGATTGGGTGGATGGAAATAGATGCAAGGAGAATAGTATCATCTTGAAGATATTTGGGTGCACAAAAACATGTTGATTAGAGATTCCAGAATAGGGCCATTGTGGGACACTAGTACCAATGGTGCCAACTGATTTCCATAAAGTATGCCATGATCGATATGAATATGTTAAGGTAGAGAAATGCCACATTTATAAATACCTTTTTCCAAGGTGAGGAAGCCTTGTCAATGGATGGATTACCTGAAGTATTGGGAAGCAGAGAAGGGGATTCCTGCAAATGATATTGGTGTTTTTTTTAAAGAGACAAGAGCATGGTTGATCGGAATCAGAAGCACATAGGGGGTGCAGGGGAAGCAATGGGTTGGGAATTTTTTTCTAAATGAGTAAGGAATGCAATGATAGTATTACTGGATATTGGAGGAAGGCAACACTCCAGAGAAAAAGAAATAATCCAAGTTGAATTGGGTGCATCAGAAGCAATAAAAGACTGCAAAAGGGCCATTGGGAAATGGATGGCTAGATGTGGGAAACACATCCTTTATTTTGCTGGATGAATAAGAGGATCTAAGAGCCATGTGTGAAGCTCAAATTTGTTGTTCTTTATTGATAAGAAAACTAAGTATGGATTTCCCTTTATGGGGATGGTGTTTGTGACAAACTGGATATACTTTTCCCCTGATTTTTTAATGTAATGATACGCTAAATTATAAATGAGTATATTTATATGTAATGGATTAAATAGTGGGACCATAGGTCCATGATCTAAGAGGGAATAGGAAAGATAAACCCAAGTGGGGTTAGATTTCACCTTTAATTAATTTTATGGTAAAAATAATATGAAAAAGAAGAGGAAAAGTCCAAGAGGAACATGAAGAGACACCCTAAGGAAGTGTTGGAGATACCTACATTGTGGAGGGAATAAATTCCTTGGGAAGCTTAATTGTGGCCAGGAGGATCTCAAGAAATTCGGAGGAAAATGGGAATGAGTGCTTGCGAAGAATAGGCTGAGAAACCACTCAGGGTGCTTGCAAAAGAGATGATAAACCACCTAATTTTACATAATCCTTGTCCTCTGTGAGCTGAGTATGACCTCATATTTAACTATTGAATAAATCCCTCCCTTAGATAATGGATCTGGCTCGGGGGTGACTACTGCAAGTGATTTTTGGCTGTACTGAGTCTAAGGTTGGGTGGAAAATCAAAGTCCCACCTTTAGTTTGGCCATTTTTTTATTGTAAGTGAATGGATTTATCTGAGTGCTATGAAATAAAGATTTATATTATGGAATTCAATGTGTAGCCAGAGAAATGTTACATGGTTGAGGGATGTTGGTGCATGAGATATATTGAATTAAATGTATGATTGTTCTGTAGTTACTGTTATAATTTTTTTGTTCCATTTCTAAACTAAATTCCTAAAGTTATATATTTACTTTAAATGGAGTGCATTCCATGTTTAATGTGTTGATAAATGGCTATATTTATCGACAAGGGATGTAGAATGAGAGGCTATTCCTTGATTACTTTATCAAGGAATAAATATATATTTCCGTGTCTCTTTCAAGCATGTAGACTGATCTAAATTCTTGTGCTTGATCTAAGAAAGACAATTTATGTTGGTTCCCTGTATGGTTCGTAAGGTAAATGAATGAATTATTAACATATTTTTCTAGAGACCTGAGTGTGAAAGAGAAATATAGATCTATGACAAATTCTTGAATGTATGCATCAAATCTAATCGAGCCATCATGCCTTAGTTTTCTTTAAATTGTAGAGATCTGTTTTATCGAAAAAAATTTATACATATGAATGCCAATTCAATTAGGTATTCACTGACCGAGTTGGGCTAAAGTAGTTCAAGCTTAGGAGGATAGCCCAAACGGGCTTGCATATATATTTTTATATGTGTATCCATGAAATGTGTGTCAAATACCTGGGTAAGGGCTCCTCATAAGTGAGTTATAAGTTCCAGGCACTAAGGGATAAGCCCTTGAAAAACCATCGGATCCAAGCTTTACACCTATTTATACAAGTATAGAAACAAGTGGGGGTGATGTTCAAGGTGATAAGGGGCTTGGTCTTGTCCATATGCACGAGCATATTAACCAAGCGTCGAGGGAGAAAGAGCCCAAAACCTTACACTTATGTTGTGGGTGTAGGGCTGGAAGAGCATGGAGACTCATGTCGTAAGCACCATATGGTTAGGGGCCATGTCCAAAGGCATAGGCGGGAGAGATCCAAACCCTCAGATGTCTTGAGAATAAATCCACCCACGTGTCAGAGAGGTTTGGTACCCCATACATTTTGAGGGTACCCCAAGGGGAAACTCCTGGGATTTTATCCCTGGGTGACTTGGAAAGTGGGGGAGGATGGTAGATGGTTGGTGTAATAAAACAATAGAAAACCCAAAACCATTGTAACATAGAAAATTTGATTTTACTGTGAGGAGGACCAGGCAAGACCCATGTCTAGTGTGGCAGGTCACGTGTTCGCGGAGCCACATGAAATCTGAAGAACAAGACATGTGTTAACCAATTTTGAGGGTTTTAAGGGCCCAAGTATCTTGGAAGTGAGTGGCATGTGACATGCTTGGATTGGAGCCACGTGGAGGATGAAATCACCCTAGAGGAAAGGGATGGTGACAACACCCCAACACCTTTTCCCCAATGGTTTCTCGAGGAGTCAGGTGTAGCCCTGCCAGGATTTTATCCTCAGGGTGACATGGTGCGCAGAGCCCACACACACATGTGAATGAATGCGCAAGAGGGATTGGTTGAATCTTGTTGAGTGGCAATAAAACGTGACAAGTTTCCATGTAACCCCGACATATATGAATGAAGGAAGAATTAGCGTGGGATAGGAAGAAATGGCATGGAAGATCCACACACAAAACTGTAGTGGATATCGAAGTAACACGTGGAGGAGGGTCCACAGGAATATCCACGCCCTCGGAAGGTTCACCTAGGAAGAATTGACAGGGGACTACACATGAAATTCTCGAGATTTAATCTTTGAGATGTTGTGGCAAGGATGGGTCGCACACACTATTGCAACAAATAACAAGGATATGTGATAGAGGAAGGGTCGATTGGGAAGTCTAGGTAACCTTGGAAGAATTGTCCCTGTAAGTGTCAATGTGGGGAAACTTCATGGGATAATGGTCGAGGTGACGTGGAAAGGTTAGGTCTAGTGAAGGTGTTGCGACATGTTGATAGTGGGATCCACGAGGATCCACACAATCTTGAAAGGTTTACCCCAGAAGAACTCTTGAGAGACTACAAGAGAAATTCTCGAGATTTAATCTCTGGGATGAGGTGGTTAGGGAGTAGCCCGCACACCTATGTATATGTTTGAGTGTTCAATAGTTTGGAAGGACATGGCATATGAGCGATTCAGTAGATTCCACATGGCCTATGACTTGGATAGCTACATTTGCGCCACATGGTAGGATTGATGATGTGGCATAATTTGATTGGCCATGGCTTCAATCAGCCATATCTTTTGATCCGGGAGTCAAGCCGAGCAAATTTTATATCGTTGGAAAAGTATGAACAAGATAGACACAATGATGTCATTGATTTTGGGTTTTTAGGAAGTTGAAAAAGGTAAGAAAATTTAGATCCGTTTTCCATAATTCGACTTTGAAGGTTGGGTTAGTCTAGTAACTACCTCCTTCTACCCTTAGTGGGCACTAGGGATAGTAGGGGGTATGTTAAAACCTCACCACCCAGAGTGTTCATTTTTAGAGGTGGGGGTATAGTATTATAACAGTTCATTTCCCTTTGGCTTTTTCCCGACTGATAAGAGAGGAATTGATGTTTACCTATTGCATGCATCATATTTACTCAAGGCAACACAACATCCGTCAGGTCCCCAACCCAATTTTTGTATTGAAGGTTGGCCCAATACTTAACATGAGCCATATAAATTACATTTTGTTTTTTTTAATCATTTATAATTTTGGATTTAAGACCTCTGTGGTTAATATCTTGTAACTTAGTAACTGGGGAACCCAAAAATGGTTTTTACTGTGGGTTCTTCGGTTACTAAGTTACAAGATATTAACCACAGAGGTCTTAAATCCAGAATCATTTCCCTATGCGAAGGGGATACATGGAGTGAAATCATTTTACACAAAAAATTTAGGGTGAAGATAGCAAGAAGAGTTGCAGTCACAATTGAGCTCTTCTTCTATCAACATTAAAAATAGTCCTGATGATGGATCCCTGTTGGGATTTGAAATGTTGATGAAAAATGGTTTCTACTGTGGGTTCTCCGGTTACTAAGTTACAAGATATTAACCATAGCGGTCTTAAATCCAGAATCATTTCCCCATGCGGAGGGGATACATGGAGTGAAATCATTTTACTCGAAAAATTTAGGGTGAAGATAACAAGAAGAGCTGCAGTCACAATTGAGCTCTTCTTCTATCAACATTCAAAATAGTCCTGATGGTGGATCCCTGTTGGGATTTGAAACGTTGACGAAAAATAGTTTTTACTATGGGTTCTCCGGTTACTAAGTTACAAGATATTAACCACAGAGGTATTAAATCCAGAATCATTTCCCTATGTGGAGTGGATACATGGAGTGAAATCATTTTACTCGAAAAATTTAGGGTGAAGATAGCAAGAAGAGTTGCAGTCACAATTGAGCTCTTCTTCTATCAACATTAAAAATAGTCCTGATGATGGATCCCTGTTGGGATTTGAAATGTTGACGAAAAAAGGTTTTTACTGTGGGTTCTCTGGTTACTAAGTTACAAGATATTAACCACAGAGGTCTTAAATCCAGAATCATTTCCCTATGCGGAGGGGATACATGGAGTGAAATCATTTTACTCGAAAAATTTAGGGTGAAGATAGCAAGAAGAGCTGCAATCACAATTGAGCTCTTCTTCTATCAACATTCAAAATAGTCCTGATGATGGATCCCTGTTGGGATTTGAAATGTTGACGAAAAATGGTTTTTACTGTGGGTTCTCCGGTTACTAAGTTACAAGATATTAACCACAGAGGTCTTAAATCCAAAATCATTTGCCTATGCGGAGGGGATACATGGAGTGAAATCATTTTGCTCGAAAAATTTAGGGTGAATATAGCAAGAAGAGCTGTAGTCACAATTGAGCTCTTCTTCTATCAACATTCAAAATAGTCCTGATGATGGATCCCTGTCGGGATTTGAAACGTTGACGAAAAATGGTTTTCACTGTGGGTTCTCCGGTTACTAAGTTACAAGATATTAACCACAAAGGTCTTAAATCCAGAATCATTTCCCTATGTGGAGGGGATACATGGAGTGAAATCATTTTACTCGAAAAATTTAGGGTGAAGATAGCAAGAAGAGCTGTAGAAAATCTCACAATTGAGCTCTTCTTCTATCAACATTCAAAATAGTCCTGATGATGGATCCCTGTTGGGATTTGAAACGTTGACGAAAAATGGTTTTTACTGTGGGTTCTCCAGTTACTAAGTTACAAGATATTAACCACAGAGGTCTTAAATCCATAATCATTTCCCTATGCAGAGGGGATACATGGAGTGAAATCATTTTACTTGAAAAAATTAGGGTGAAGATAGTAAGAAGAGATGCAGTCACAATTGAACTCTTCTTCTATCAACATTCAAAATAGTCCTGATGATGGATCCCTGTTGGGATTTGAAACGTTGATGAAAAATGGTTTTTACTGTGGGTTCTCTGGTTACTAAGTTACAAGATATTAACCATAGAGGTCTTAAATCCATAATCATTTCCCTATGCGGAGGGGATACATGGAGTGAAATCATTTTACTCGAAAAATTTAGGGTGAAGATAGCAAGAAGAGCTGTAGTCACAATTGAGCTCTTCTTCTATCAACATTCAAAATAGTCCGGATGATGGATCCCTGTTGGGATTTGAAACGTTGATGAAAAATGGTTTTTACTGTGGGTTCTCTGGTTACTAAGTTACAAGATATTAACCACAGAGGTCTTAAATCCAGAATCATTTCCCTATGCAGAGGGGATACATGGAGTGAAATCATTTTACTCGAAAAATTTAGGGTGAAGATAGCAAGAAGAACTGCATTCATAATTGAGCTCTTCTTCTATCAACATTCAAAATAGTCCTGATGATGGATCCTTGTTGGGATTTGAAACGTTGACGAAAAATGGTTTTTACTGTGGGTTCTCCGGTTACTAAGTTACAAGATATTAACCACAGAGGTCTTAAATCCAGAATCATTTCCCTATGCGGAGGGGATACATGGAGTGAAATCATTTTACTCGAAAAATTTAGGGTGAAGATAGCAAGAAGAGATGCAGTCACAATTGAGCTCTTCTTCTATCAACATTCAAAATAGTCCTGATAAAATGGTTTTCACTGTGGGTTCTCCGATTACTAAGTTACATTTATAATTTATTTATGTGTTGTGCCTTTTGGATTATGGCAGAGAACACTCACCCAATGCTCCATTTACTTCTAGATGCCTTGTCTGTATTTTGTAGGCTTTATTAGCACATGTATGCACTTCTTTGTTTTGATTTCTCAAGATATGGAAGTAGCATTTTTTGGAATGTCATCAAGGAGAATTCTTACTCTATTTAATAAGTTCCCCAAGTGCTTATCATGGGGAGATGCTCCTTTGAATAGGAATTGTATGGTGAGAAGGGAGTCTCCCAAAATTCTGATATTGGACACCTTTGAAGCTCTATCCAAAATTAGACCTTGTAACAGGTCACACATTTATGCTTGATTATTTTTCATTGATCCTAGCCCACATGCATGTGTCTTGACTAGATTTCCTTCAGGGCTATATAATACCCCTATTTCTCCTACAATGTAACAACCCTGGGTTAAAATTTCATGTAATAAAGTTAATAAAGGAAAAATAAGACCAAGGTCATGGGACACATATTCCAAGTTGAACGTTGGGCAAACATCCTAGTGGGCATCACTTGTCGTGTCTTATGGATAAGGGGGAATTGGAAAAGGAAATGGAAAAGGCGTTGAAAAGGAAAGAAGGCATTATTAGTATTTTATTTATGAAAATAAAGGAAAATATGAGAAAAGGGAGGTGAAAGGTCACAAGTTGCATGTGAGGAGGAAATCGAAGGAAATTAAGGAAAATGAAGAAATTAGAGGCATCAATAATAAAAGGACATCAAAGCATCAGTTTGGATACCTTTTTTTTTGGAATTATTCTTAGAGAGGAGAAGAGCACCAAGAGGAGAGGGAAATCAAGCAAGCAAAGGACGGATAAGGAAAACCAAGGAAGGATAAGGAAAGCAAAGGAAAGTAAGGATCAAGCAAGGAAAGGTTGGATCAAGCAACTTCAATGGGAATACTTGCAGGTAACAGGTTGCATGTATGATTTCCTAGCTCATCTTGGCATGCATGGTAAGTGAAAGTGTGTATTTGGTTCGTCTGTTTTCATTGGCATGGGTTTTGCCAAATTTTGAAAGTGGTTTTAGCCTTACCTTGTCATTTCCAGATAGCCATGGTGTGATGGGATTCTTTCTTGGTTGAGCTTTGGATTGCTAGAATGTTTTGGATTCGGGTGAGGTGGTCTCAGGAAAATCCCTAGGGTTGGGGGTGGAGATGGTTTTCTCAGGAAGCCCTCAATAGGTGGGTGGAGACAGGAAAATTCCTCAAGGGACGGTGAAGGAATTTGGAGGCATCCAAGCTTGGTTTGGTTTTGTGATCTCAGGACCAATTTAGGTGAGATCACGATATGGTGAGGGTGGAGGTGGTTTAACCTCTAGATATCCTTGGTTTTTTACGGATTGGTTTATCCCATGAGATCCCACATTCATGCTTGGAATATGGCACAGGGGTGATTGGCTGAAAGAAAGATTTGGTTCAACTAAATATATGGTCAAGTGGTACGTGGAAGTCCCTTACTTGGTTGGATTTTTCATCTCATTATTAAGAGACAACTTTATCTTGTCTTTTATGAGTAAATTCCCTTGTTATTATGTGGATTTAATGGTTGTTCTATCATTTTTATCTATCTGGTTATATGTTGGTTATAAGCATGGTTATATGATAGATTTAAGTATGGCTCTTATCACATTTTAATTAATGAATTTATGGTTAATGAATCCATGACCTAATTGGTGTTATGACAACTATTCTGAGAAGGCATTGGTCCTTCTTTTTAACCATTAGATAGGTTTCATACCCTTATGTTCAGATATGCATTCATGACATGTAGGTTGCATGTTTTCCATGTGTTTGACAGAATGCTTGTCTTGGTTGGGAGGGGTCAGAGCAATTCTGCGCTTAATTTATTGGTTTAGAAGCTTTTTTTCGATGTTATTCATCATTTCTGGAAGTTTCATTGAGTTTTGGGCAGAGGCTTGAGACCTAGCCCTGAAAAAGTGGCTCAGAATGTAGGTTTGTTAGCACAAAGCTGACTAGAAAAGTCCATAATCACTGGGAAGCAGGCCTATTAGAGTGACTAGAGGCTTACAGTCACTTGGAGGCCTTGTTAAGGGAGCAATTAAGAGCCTAGGTCAGTAAAAGAAAAGAGTTAGCTCATGGCTTGGACACCTGGAGGGGTTGGGTAGCTCTTGGATGTCCTGTAACACCTGAGAGAAGTCCATGAGGTCTTAAGTTGTCGACTACATTTCCTTAAGGTCATATAGGATGTTGAGTCTTATCATAGTGAACCTTAGCTCATGTTTACCCCGGGCAAACTGGTGAAAGTTGGTAAATGTGGGAGGAGGCGGTTATAGGGTGGTATCAAAGTGGGTTGCGCTCTCTTTGGGTAAATTTTGATGTTATCAAGGTTATGGTTGTCATGCATGGGGTCATGGTATACAATTGTATGGTCACGCATGATGTTATTTTATTGTTATGATTATGATTATACATGTATCACATAATGTGGATTGATTTTGTAGATGAGATAAGCATCCCCTGAACACCATTGAGGTATGGTTTTGATTTTTTTATTTATTTGGTTTATCTGACATGGTACAATTGCAAGAAGAAGAGAATCAAATATGATGAGAACAATGGTAGAATAATCCCTATAGATCAGTTGGGAAACAAGGAGGTGAGTATTCTCTTGGTATAACAGATGCATTTAGGAGTTTGAGGGAAAATATTAGAAGTTGCAAAGTAGAAAATGATAGGTTGGTTGAGGCTTAGGAAATACTTGCAAGGGCTCAGGAAAAGTAGGCATAAGTCAATGCAATGATTCTTTAGAGCTTGTCAAATTTGCAGAGATAGGGATAGTTGAGGATCAGTCAAGAGAAAGAAGAGAAAACTAATGGAGCCTATGGTAGCAGGTCTCAGTCCATATACAGGTTGGATAAAGGGGATACAGTCAAAGGCAAAAAATCACTGGATACACCTAACATGAGGACTGATATGTATGGGAATCATTCTAGTTCCTCATCCAGGAGACATTATCACCATCATCACCGTCATCATCCTTATAGGAGGAGTGAGTACTTTCCTGAGGAGTTCAAGAAAGTAAAGCCTCCTACATTCAATGGAGAGATGAAGAAGTCAAAATATGTAGAGGCATGGTTGTTTGGGATGAAGAAATTCTTCAGATTGCATAACTACTCAGATAACATGAAAACGAAAATAGCCACCTTCAGTCTTAAAGGGAAAGTAGACTTTTGGTGGGAAGATGCGAAGAATGTTAAAGGTAATCAAGAAGAAGATTTCATTTGGGATGAGATTAAGAGACTCTTAAAGAAGAAGTACCTATTGGAGAGGTGTTATGATGACATAGCTAAGGAATTTTATGAGCTGTAGATGGGTTCTATGATAGATTATGAGTATGCTAGCATGTTCCTGGAGTTGTTGAGGTATGTGCCTTACCTCAAGGATGAGAAGGCTAAGTTTCAAAGATTCATCAGTGGGTTTCCAACATAGAGACCATATTGATTTTGATGAGCCTAGATCATTAAAGGAGGCCATATGGAAGTTAAAGCATTGTTATGAGTAGTCAAAGTGAAAATATGATCCTAAGCGTGATTTGAAAGGAAATGAGAAGGTTAAAGGGAAGTGACCACCAAAGCGGGGAAGACCTCAGTATGCAGGTGAGAAAGAAAATGTTGCTCCTTACAATAACTCCAATGCAATTGAGAAGGGACATGGGTCACAACCTAGAGAAAAACAGAACAGAAGTGATGGTAGGTGACCATTGCAGTACTATATATGTTATATATGTGGAAAATATCATCGCAAGAAGGATTTTCCATTGTACCAGGGTGACATGCCTCAAATATATAGTGCTCAGGAGGCATAGACAATTGGGGATGTTGGTCATATCATTCCTCAGATTTATGCAGCTATGGACAACAAGTAGACAGATCACCAGGAATCCATTATTAAGATGGAAGGTAAGCTCTGTGGTTGATTGTTTCTATTTTGATTGACCTTGGATCTAATTAAAGTTATGTTAATCGTGACCTGGTTGATAAGTGTGTCTTGAGAAAAGAAGTGCATGTAAAGTCTTGGTTGGTGAAGTTGGTTACATGTACTAAGAAGAGAGTTCATCATTGGGTAAGATCTTGTGCATTTGAGATGAATGGTATGCCTATAGCAGCACATATGAAGTTACTGCCATTGGGATCATATAGTATGCTTTTGGGTATGGATTGGTTATACCTTCATAGGACCAAAGTAGATTGTATTGCCAAGGCCATTAAGTGCCTGGATGATAATGGGGAAAATAGAATCTTGCAGGGAAAGAAGAAGCCTAAATCAGTTAGGATGGTCACAACTATGCAGGATAATAAAAATTGTAGGAAAGGGTGTGTAATGTTTGCAGTTCATATTTCTAGTGACAAGGGTAAGGTTGTTGAAGCTGCATAAATATTTAAGAGGTACCATGTCTTACAATAGTTCCAGGATGTGTTTCTAGCAGAGATTCTAGAGTTGCCTCCCCACAGGGAAGTGAACTTTTCTATTGAGTTGGTACTAGGAACAACACCAACATCAAAGGCACCTTACATGATGAGCACACTAGATTTGAGTTGAATTTGCAGCTGAAGGAAATGCTTGATAAGGGGTATATAAGGCAAAGTGTATTGCCTTGTGGTGCACCAGTATTGTTCGTGAAGAAGAAGGATGGTACTCTCAGGTTATGCATTGATTACAAACAACTGAACAACATGACGATCAAGAATAGGTACCCATTGCCAAGGATTGATGACTTGTTTGTAGTATACCTATGGGGTATAGAGGGAGGTACCCAAGGGAATAATGTAATAATGGATGGGCCATAGTTATAAGGTAATCCCATGATATTAGATATATGGTATTGAGAGAACCATGGTAATGACCCATGGTATTGTATGTATGAATCATATATAGAGGCTAGAGACTCCCCATTGAGAGATGTCAAGGAATATTGTATGGACAAGCATATGGCTTGTGGAGTGTTCTCCTTCATTAAGGATTGATTGTATGATGTTACCCTACCTCAAGGGTTTTAATATTAATAAAGATATGAAGTTTATCTATTTATCTATTATATTGGATCTTGAGTTTAATTATATTTATTTGGTATTATTGACATCATTTCATATATTTCAGGTTAGATCTATTACAAGTGGTGTTGTAGGGAAAAGTATCCGACTCGGATGACCCTATCCCACTCTAAGGGTGATAGTACCTCAGCAACAACTGTAAAGAAAACTACTTAAGGTTTACTTCTTTACGAAAGCAAGAGAGAATGAGGAAATGCACTAACCGTTGCCTTGCGCTTAATGTCGAATCCAAACTCTTCTCTTTGGCTGCTTGCTCCCAGCTCCTTGCTCTTTTGCTGGCCCAGCTACAATGAGATCCTGCAAAATAACAAAGAAGGAAACTACAAGAAGCATGCAATCATAACTGATTCAAGGATTAGCATAGATCAAATATACAATTATCACAATATATCATTGAAACAAGTGCATATAGAAGAACCTCAATAGCTTTTACTAATGAAGAAGTAAAGTTCTGAGAGAGTTACAACCATTGAAGGCCCCAATCCAGCAACACCTCCCAGCAGAAAGAATTTCTCCTCTTCACCTCCTTCAAGCAATCACCCAATAGCTCTATAGTGAAACCAACAGCATATCATTACTTTGCACAAAATTCCAGCCTCCTGAGCTCATAGGAGAGAGCTCAATATATAGATGAATTGAGAAAGGATGAGTCAGCTTGCAACTGATGTGTAGCTGCCTTGTGTCCTCTCTCTCTTCAGTTGATCTTCAGTTCTTGAGTCCACTTGGAGAACCTTGCTTCCACTTGGAGAAACAGAACCTCTGACTCATCACAAGGCGAAATCCCTGATCCAAGTGTCATTTTTGGAAGATTCCAGAGCCATGACTCAGTGTGCCACTTGTCCCATCTCGCTCAGCGCAGGTGGCCTTTGTTCTACCTGCTTTGCAATGCAGGTACACCATGGAGGAGTTGAGTTTCAGCGCAGAAGCCTAGTGGAGCACCTGCTTTGATTTCAGGATTGCTTGTTTTTGAGTGTTTTCAGGTGGAGAACTGATCTGAGAGCTGTTGGTTTGCTGACCTTGTTCCTCTAGGGGTAGGAACATCATGTTTAGGGACTTTGGATCCCTTGGATTATTGACAATTCATGCCTAATGCTGTAAGGCACAAAATTGTCTATAACAGATGCCCCCTAAAGTATGAGGTCGTTTATCGGGTGAAATGATTTATTAGGAGGATCCGAAGTTCATTCAATCTGCTGAGAAGTGTCCTGTAATAAGATACAATACAATACATTATTTTTCATACTTTTTCATGATCTAGCTGAGGCGGGCATTCCCATGCTCAGCTTTATAAATACATTTTGGTACATAGAACAGACGATCGTCTGATGATAGACTGATAATTCTCTGCTGTAATTATCATCCTTTGAGAAGGATGATCATCTGCTGCAATGATGTACATATCAAATGTCTTTATATCCTGAATATATATCGCAGCCCGGATGGATGAAACTAGACCCGGGGTCTTCAATCTCTTCCGATCTTCACTCGATGCACAAGTCGATCCATGTGAGAATTTCTTGAAGTCGAACATGGAAAGACATCGCTTGATTACCGGTCAATGATGTAAACCGTTAACAAGCGCGAGAGGAATCACCGATAAGGATGATGACCCTCAAGGTACGGTAGTACAATTCACATGGTGGGAATAAAGGACTTGGCGTCGACCACCATGCAAAATCTTCTGGTCGAAGGTCATTGATGTATACCTGTCGCCGGAAGTGAGAAACTTGCCATTGAGGCATGCAAGCTTCAAAGTACTGAAGGGGTTGTTCCTAGATCAACTCCTTGGATAATGAGCTGATGTCGACAAGGAGCGATCCGTCAAAGCAGGGCCTTAATGAATCCCACATCAGTGACACGGAACGGAGCTAGTGATTGCGATGAGGTGAAAACAAACTGTGATGTATGATTCAGGGTGGCGGTCATGAAATGGATGAAGGACAATGTATGGCAGTGGACGGGACACGGTTGACTTTTTGCAGAACAACATCTCTTGAACATATAACGACACTGATGTGATGGATTGGTAGCATTACCCCAAATGTGGATGGTGTGGCGAGGACCATGGTGATGAGACCGGTGAATGAAACAACCCAACCCGATGTGATACGGAGGACAAAGTGTCATGTTCAAGAGCGACTTGCTACCATTAAAGCTGTGAGGTTCTCCCAATTTTTCCCCAGTCATTGCTGACCAATACCTCTTTATTTTTATCAAGCTTGAGGAGGATAACATATGCTTGTTCTATAACCTGCCCTTCGGGCAAGCCTATCGCTATGTTTTAACGAGCCTAGCGATAGGGAAACTCGTTCTCGTCTAAAGACAAGTTTGTCGCTATTTAATGAATTTAACGAGTCTAACGACAAGGATAACTCGGTCCTTTTCATTTTTAGAGAGTCTGAAAAGGTACATAAAGTCAACTCCAGAATTCCTTTTTTGTCATCTAATCCCTTAAGTCCGAAAAAGTATAAAACAATACAGAAGGGATGAATTTTCGATTGCTTTAACGAGCCGAACAAAACAAGCGCTCGATCTTTTTGTGCAATAATCCCTCAGGTCCAAAAAGATTAAAATCTAGAGGAGGGATAGCTCTTCCGGTCGTTTAACGAGCTGGAAGGCCAAAACTCGGCAAACTTTTCATATTTTACGAGTCAGAAGAAAAGAGCTCAAAGAAGACTCATCTTTTGAGGAACGAGTGATAAACAGGGATAGCAGCAGATTCCAGGTACAGGTTGGAATATTCCAATCACGGCAGTGTCACAAGGATGGCTAAGTGAAATCACTCTTCGCAGCTGTTCCTCAAAATGGGTAAACAAACATATGGAGATGAACGATTGGCCAAATGAACGGATGGAGGTGAGACTGCAAGAACACGACCAAGGGCTTTAATATGGCTGTCAAAGGTTACATTTACCAAGGTTATTTACCGGTTCATTTTTTCTGGGTGAACTTGAACTCTAGGGGAAGATTGCTCACAACTTATGTTTATTTTTTAACGAGCATGAACTATGTGCTAAAACTGCTCAGATCTTGCGTTTATTTTTTAATGAGCATGAATTGTGTGCTAAAACTGCTCGAAGATAAGTTTGCATGCCCCCAGCATAATAATGCAAATCGAGGTGCATGCCCCCCAAGCTTCATTGCATCCAACTCGGTTGTTGGAATGAAGGTTTACCTCGGGGATTTGTTTCATTTTTTAATGAGGTTGACACAAGATAAGAACTATCCTCGACTCCTTGTTTCATTTTTTAACGAGGTTGACACAAGATAAGAACCGTCCTCGGAGCCCACTGTATTTACAGTATTTCTTTTAGGGCGATGATCCATGCCGACAAAATATTCAGGAATCTTCTGAATCCAACCAGAAGATTGGATTAGATTTCATTTTGTAGGTTTCCACCGTGGCCACTCCCGCCCGATTACTTGGAGGCGGTAGGGCGAAAGTACCCATTAAGGCAGGGTCTTTTAGGAGACCTACTCCGATATTTTGGAGCAAATGATTCCTTCCATGGATCATTGGAATGCTTCCTGTAACTTGTGAACTGTTGGGGAGAAAAGTTTGTTGGTCGACGATTATAATTCCTTCTTGGAAGGGAAATGCAATCTTCCTGAAGTAGGTCGACACAACCGCGGCCATGGCATAGATCTAGGGCCTTCCTAGTAGGATGTTGTAATCGAGGTTTCCATCAATTACTTCAACATCAATTCCTACTGTTTTGCCCCCCAGTTCAACTTGCAAGTTACTTAAAATCCCGTATGGAGTGTATGATCGTCCATCAAATGATTTTAACGTCATTGACGATTTCGACAAGGGTGGTGAGCCTAAATCTTTCCAGCAACTCATCGACATAAGACATGTAGATGCCCCCTCATCAATAATTGTTCGATGAACAGTTTTGTTGAGGGCTTTCACTTGAATAAGGAAAGCTAGTTGAGCTGGTAACTGAGGGTCATATCCTTTATGATCAAAGGCCACAAGATTGGAATCCATTGGGCCAAGCCCACCTATTGCTGATAATAAAGCTTGCTCTTGGGAGGGGCAATTTTTTGGTACCTCAAGTGTCGACATAGTGGACGGCGATTGGGCCAGGTCCTTTACTATATTATAATTCTGTGCTCCTTTGGCACGAGGATTAAATGTCGATTTGTGTACTACTCCCTTTGGCGACTTTATCATTGGCTCAGGAACGATGGGTGGCACAACTTCGGTCAAAGTTGTTGTCGAACTACTAGGTCGTTCATTAACCTTGTTGTTCGACAGCTTTGGATTCCCGCAATCTTTACTCCTTGTCAAAGCATTATTCTGTTGCTTTGATGTAGACAACATAAGCACTTGGGATCCGGAAGCATTTTGATTAGCAACCAGATTTTGACTTGGATTAGGAAACGGATCAGTCAATACTGCTGGGGTTTTTGAACTCTTGAAGAGTTTCTTAACTTCAGCTATATGTGGACAATATTTCGTCCAATGATCCTCATCGCATATATGACACCCTGCCGGGGGTTTCCTTTTTCTCCCTGTCTTTTTCTTCTTGCCCCCTGGTTGCTTCAGTTTTTTGCCCTTGTCGGTCGACATGGCATTTACTTCCGAGGCAAGAAGTTCTTCATTTGCATTTTGACTAGAAATTTTGTGCTTTCCAATCACGCCATCTCCGGCGTGAGAGTCATTGTTTGATTTAGGAGGAGGAGGAATTGAAAATTCCGGTCTAGGAGCGTTGGGTATTTTGTCGTAGAGCGTGCCGGACTGAGTATAAACTAAGTCCAAATACTGTGCACGAGCAATAACTTGCTCCTCTGTTACGACTCCCCCCTTGGCCACATCTTCCATTATAGCAGGAAGTAACGACTTTATAAACCATTCAGCTAACAGCTGATCGGGAACATATGTTTTCACCATCCTACGACGACGACGCCACTCATGTATATGATCAGATATGTGGGTGGCAGTCGTCTGTTTGAAGTTGGTAAGGAGCTCTGTTCCCGTTTCATACCTTATCGGTAATTGAAAATGGGTTAAAAAGGTTGTGGCTAAGGTACTGAAGTTGTTGAACGAAGCTCTAGGCAATTCAATGTACCATTTTGCAGCTGGACCCGTTAACGTCCTCTGAAAGAGGCGAAGTCTTATCGAATCATCATTCAGGGTGTTCGATGAACACCATAGATGGAATGTCATCACATGATTTGACAGATCTTCACCCGGATTTCCATTAAATTTAGGAATGTCTGATGGAAGTTTATGCGGAATCGCTGGCCACCAAGGGGCATAAGCAATTGGATCATTCGTCAGCCGGTTTAGATCTGGTAATTCTAGAGTTGCTACAAAGGGCAACTGTTGATTCAGGTTAGGCGAAGCATATCCAGGATAAGATGGAATCGCCTGAGCAGTGGGTCTTTGCATACCAGCATAATGTTGGCAACTTTGACAAGGTTGATGGGCATAACCATTATAGTATGGTTGCCCATTACTTACAAAGACTTGTTGCTCAGGTCCTTGACATGATTGCTGGAATGGCGGTTGTTGAGTTCGAACCAGCTCTGGTTGTTGGACCATTTGCTGATGCCCAATACTATATGATTGACCAAGATGAGGAGTCACAGTACTTGTTTGATCCTGAGTCGCTCCGGATAAGGAGGCACTGACCTGAGGTTCCGATTGAGATGTCGAGACAAGAGGCTGTTGTATGGCAACCTGAGAAACTTGGGGTTGACATACAGTAGGCAGCGCTTGTACTTGCGACGCAATCACCATACCAGGTATAGTGGCAACATTCGACACAGGGTGGACTGGTTGCATTGAATATGCAACTCTTGGTTGCTGAGGCAGTATTGGTATCCAACCGCTGGATGTAATTCTAGTTTGACCTGAATTTTGTTGTAAACTCCCATATGGTTGTTCTCCAGGGGGGAACAATGAAAAGGCATACTGTCCTCCATATGGTGGCAATCCAGTACTTAAAGGGTAGATTGGCCTTTGAAGACACGTTGGATTGATTTGTTGAGTTTCAACATAAGAAATACCAGATGATAATCTGGACGAAGAAATAGGAACTAACCATGTCGTCGTCCCAGATGGGACTCCGGCTTGTTGTTGATAACTTGCCGGGACAGATGGTATACCATCGAACATTGTTGGGATAGCAGCAGGAGGCTCTGCCGTTGCTGTGTCGGATGACACAGTCCTGGATGTCGACGGTTGTTCAGACATATCTAGTCTATCCAAAAGATTTCTTAGCGATTCTACAGGAACTTCCACTTGTGGTGGACTAACTTCGAAGATCAACGAGGGAAGGGTGATGATTATTCCGCTTAAAATAAATTTTATAACGACGCTTTAGACACAACTTGCTTTTTCAGTTTTAAAGAGTCGAGAAAAAGCTAAAGATGACTCTAGTCTCCTTCGATGTTTTAAGGAGCCCGAAGTGACAAATGCTCGGTTGGACCTTTTTAGTTATAGAGTTTGAAAAGGGCCAAAAGAAACTGCTCTGGAGATCTAGGCAGAGGGTGTGCCAAACCTTTCGCAAAACCACGGAATACGTTTTACGGTACGTGTGGTCAATCTTCGTGAATGCTGTGTTCACTGCATTGCGATCAGTAGGGCGGCCGACACGGTTTCCTAAGGATAAAGGATATATGCCTATAGGGGTCTCCCAATATATACTCGACGGTACGTGGGAGCACAAGTCCGTATTAGTGCCACCGACTCTCAGGAGGAATCACCCACCTTCTTTGAGATCGACAGTCACTACGTTTAACGACGCCGGAACACGTCTCTAGCTTAGACCTCTATGTGTTTGCGTTATGTTTCAATGCGTTGTTAGGTTCATTCAGTATATTTTAAGTTGATCTTTTTAAAGTTTGCCTTTCAAGGTTCACCACGAGATGTATATGACAAATTCCAAAATGCAGCCTAAGATGAGAAGCAAGCTTTTTCAAATCTTTTTGACTGATGAAAATCTTAACTACTGAGGGAGAAGAAAGGCATATCTTTTCACACAGTTCATACAGCACAAACTAATGCACTTTCTCCTAAATCATCATGCAAACTTTTTTCAAATGCAAAATGCACAATGCATGTATTTTCTTTTCCCTTTCTTAATGTTGATGTATTACAAAAAGAAAGTTGTTATTTAACTTTGATTTCGATTTAAAGCGAAAACAAACAAGCTTGTCCAAAATCAAAAGACACCTTAAGATTTACTTGTTTAATCACTGGAAATACATGAAATCAAACCATAATGACGAAAGTAAAAAGACTAATCAGCTATGGACAGCAAACAGGCTAACTCTTTAGACCAGCAAAATGCCTAACACAGGTTCAGATCTAAGAGGCCAAAGCAAGACTAGTTCACTTTCGTTATGGGAAATTGTAAATGATGTAAGAAATACAAAAGAACAAGTACAATTTCGTTATATAACAGAGGCGGAATGATGGCAAGTAAGGTTGGTTTCAGAACAAGTACAAGACTGGTAACTGGCTGCAAAATCTATAGTGAAAACAGGCAAGAAAAAGGGAGGAAACCCCAGTAGCACTAGGCAAAACTGGATCAAAGCAGGTAGTACACTGCCTGTTTGACATTCAGCGCAGGTCCTGAAGGGGCTACCTGCGTTGCAAAGCAGGTAGCCTGTGTACAGCCTGCTTTGGAAAACGAGACTTACGTTTTCTCAGTTTTCGGGTCACAGATTTCTCAAAAATTCACAGTTTTTGGCCAAATCAGAAGCTATCAGTCAAGTACACACTAAGGGATGACAAGGAGGATGAAAAGCTATCACTAAGAGCTTACAAGAGTCCTTGTAGACCAGCTCTTCAAATCATAAACATGCCCAGAACTGAGCTAGAGTAGCTGCCCTCTACTTTGCATTTGATAGATTCAAATGCTTTTCGATTCGGTACTCCCTTTGTTTAGGAAATGAATAGCAAAATACTACAAACAATCAAACAGATACGGTCCCCAGTGGAGTCGCCAGTTTGTTGTAGGGAAAAGTATCCGACTCGGATGACCCTATCCCACTCTAAGGGTGATAGTACCTCAGCAACAACTGTAAAGAAAACTACTTAAGGTTTACTTCTTTACGAAAGTAAGAGAGAATGAGGAAATGCACTAACCGTTGCCTTGCGCTTAATGTCGAATCCAAACTCTTCTCTTTGGCTGCTTGCTCCCAGCTCCTTGCTCTTTTGCTGGCCCAGCTACAATGAGATCCTGCAAAATAACAAAGAAGGAAACTACAAGAAGCATGCAATCATAACTGATTCAAGGATTAGCATAAATCAAATATACAATTATCACAATATATCATTGAAACAAGTGCATATAGAAGAACCTCAATAGCTTTTACTAATGAAGAAGTAAAGTTCTGAGAGAGTTACAACCATTGAAGGCCCCAATCCAGCAACACCTCCCAGCAGAAAGAATTTCTCCTCTTCACCTCCTTCAAGCAATCACCCAATAGCTCTATAGTGAAACCAACAGCATATCATTACTTTGCACAAAATTCCAGCCTCCTGAGCTCATAGGAGAGAGCTCAATATATAGATGAATTGAGAAAGGATGAGTCAGCTTGCAACTGATGTGTAGCTGCCTTGTGTCCTCTCTCTCTTCAGTTGATCTTCAGTTCTTGAGTCCTCTTGGAGAACCTTGCTTCCACTTGGAGAAACAGAGCCTCTGACTCATCACAAGGCGAAATCCCTGATCCAAGTGTCATTTTTGGAAGATTCCAGAGCCATGAATCAGTGTGCCACTTGTCCCATCTCGCTCAGCGCAGGTGGCCTTTGTTCTACCTGCTTTGCAACGCAGGTACACCATGGAGGAGTTGAGTTTCAGCGCAGAAGCCTAGTGGAGCACCTGCTTTGATTTCAGGATTGCTTGTTTTTGAGTGTTTTCAGGTGGAGAACTGATCTGAGAGCTGTTGGTTTGCTGACCTTGTTCCTCTAGGGGTAGGAACATCATGTTTAGGGACTTTGGATCCCTTGGATTATTGACAATTCATGCCTAATGCTGTAAGGCACAAAATTGTCTATAACAAGTGGTATCCGAGCACTTTCTAGGGCAAAGAGGAAATATTTTTATTTCTATTTTTGCAAGAATTTTTGGGTGGAGAGTTTGCAGATCATACATGAAACTTCTGGTGAAAAATTTGTAGACTCTAATTGCATATATGGATTCTTCGCAAGAAAATACCTAAGTTAAAAAAAATAAAAAAATCGGCTGATTCAGAGTCCGGATTAGAATATTTCACATCCGGCACATTCATCAATAATCTGGTCGATAAAGGGAGTGGGATAATTGTCTTTTGGACAAGCCTGATTAACATCCCTATAATAAACACACACTCGTATTGTCCCTTGTTTCTTCATGACGGGAACAATATTGGAAACCCAATCAGTAAGAGGAATAGGGTAAATGAAACTAGCATGCAAAAGTTTTTCAACTTTTGTTTTAATGGCAACGACCTTCTTTGGATGAATAGGATGGAGGCGCTGTCGCATTGGTTTGACATCAAGATAAATTTTGATTTCATGTTCAACTATACTAGAGTCAATTCCTGGCATCTCCTCATATGACCATGCAAATATATCTCAGAATTCACGAAAGAGAGCATGAAAAATATCAAGTTCTGATGGAGAACAATATTTGCCAACATGAATGTTTTCTATAATGTTAGGTTTGGTCAAAATATCGATAGAAATTGTTTCTTCGATATTTGACAGGTTTCACTCAGAATCTACTGTATCTATGAAAACTAAATTTGAAAGGAAATCAACAATTGAAGGGCGACTAAGTTCATTTGAATAATCTTCTATGTGATTTGGAAGATGAGAACGATGATGGTAATCTTCCCATGGTTCTTCTTCTGTCATCAATGATTAGATGATTCCTTCATCAATAGAAAAAATACGTGAAAAAGGATCAGAGGAAGTACCATATTCTAATGAACGATCTACCCATACAATTGGTGAAGATGGATTTGGGTTCACCGCACAATCCAAAAAGATTGATTGCTATGCAAGCTCAATAGGGCTTAGCAGCATGATTTCATTATTACTATCAACTTCAGAACTATTGGTAATCTCCCTTAAGTCAGATGAAGTGGAAGATATCATGTTGCAAGTCTCAACTTTTGCCACTTCTGCCAAGTTTGATGGTGACGGTAGTGAAAAAGTACCCATTAGGGAAGGATCCTTGAAGAGACCTACACCAATGTTTTGAAGAGATAACGAGGGTCTGTGTACTAACAGAATACTTCCAGTAGCCTGTGAACTAGAGGCAAAGAAGGCGAGTTGGTCGATAACTGTGATTCCACCCTTATGAGGGAATGAAATCGTACGAAAGTATGTTGAAACCAAAACAACAATAGCATAAACCCACGGTCTTACTAGCAAAATGTTATAGTCAACAAGTCCATTAACAACCTCAACTTCAACAGTTATTGTTTTTCCTCCTAGTTCGACTTCCAGATTACTCAATATTCCACAAGGCATATATGTGCGACTGTCAAAAGCTTTTAACGTTGTTGGTGAACATGACAAAGGCGGTGAGCCAAGTGTTTTCCAACAATTCATAGACATAATACAAGGAGATGCCCCCTCGTTAATAATGGTTTGGTGAATAATTTTATTCAAGGCATTTACTTGAATCAAGAATGCTAATTGCGCTGGTAACTGTGGCGTATAACCCACATGGTTGAAAACCACAAGATTGGAATCAGTTGGATCGATTCCACCAATTGTTGACAACAAAGCCTGATTTTGGGAGGGACAATTTTGAAGCACCTCGAGTGTCGATATAGTAGAAGGTGACTGAGCCAAATCTTCTACTATGTTATAATTCTATGCAGCTTGAGCTTGAGGGTTAAATGTCAATTTATGTACAACTCCCTTAGGTGGTTTTATTGTTAACTCTGGTGCAATAGGTGATGGAATAGGATCGGACGAAGTCAAAGTCGAAGGGTTAGGTTGATCATCCTGGTTATTTGACGACGCCGGTTGATTTCCATAATATTACTTCGTGTTGACACAAAAACTTCAATTTTAGGCTTAGAGGCAGATAACATAAGCACTTGGGAAGTGGAAGCATGGTCTGTAGCAACCATATTTGTCTCCGGTTTTGGAAAAGGATCAATCAATAAAGCAGATGTATTAGAAGTCTTCAGAAGCTTTGAGACCTCATAGCGGTGAGGACAATCTCACGTAAAATGCTCATCCTTACATATCAAACATGGGTAACGAGGTTTCCTAGCTGAAGGAGAGGAATCAGATGATTTCTCTTGAGGGGAATGATTTTGTTTTTTCTTGTTTTTCCCCTTCTTCTTGTTTCCTGGTTGCTTTTCATTCTTTCCTTTTTCAGGTGACATGACATTTATTTTGGAAGCAAGAGTGTTATCAGGTGCATTTGTAGTTTGATTGGAAATGGCAAGTGTTTGACCAGATGGACTACCTACCGTTTGTGTGCTCGAAGAACTAATCACACCATCACCAGCATGAGAGTCCTTACTCGATGGTGGTGGAGGAACAATGAAAGCTGGTCGGGGTGCATTTGGAATCTTGTCATAGAGCATGACAGACTGTGTATAAATCAAGTCCAAATGTTGGGCACAAGCAATTACTTGCTCTTTAGTGACAAATCCACCTTTCGCCACATCCTCGGTGATAGATGGCAATAAGGATTTTATAAACCGCTCAGCTAAAAGATGATCAGGAATATAAGTTTTAACCATTCGACGACGATGACACCACTCATGAATATGATCAGAGATATGATTAATAGTAGTCTATTTAAAGTTGGTTAATAGTTCTGTTCTAGTTTCATATCATATGGGTAACTGGAAGTGGGTTAAAAATGTGGTAGCTAAGGTAGTGAAGTTATCAAAAGAAGCTCGTGGTAACTCAATGTACCACTTCGCAACCGGACCATTAAGCATTCTCTGGAAAATACGTAGTCTAATTGAATCATCATTCAAGGAGTTTGATGAACACCATAAATGAAAAGTCATGACATGATTGGACGGGTCTTCTCCAGGGTTTCCATTGAATTTCGGAATATTGGAAGGTAATTTATGAGGAATCACTAGCCACCAAGGTGCATAAAGAATTGGGTCATTGGTGAGTCGATTTAGATCTGGTAATTCAAGCGTTGCAATGAAAGACAACTGTATATTGAGGCCAGGTTGAGAATATCCAGGGTAAGATGGAATTTCCTGGGAAATAGGTCTTTGCATACCAGCATAAGGCATCTGCTATTGGTAACCTTGATAAGGGTAAGTTTGTTGAGAAAATTTGGTGTGAGGTTGTTGTTGAGCACCAGGATACATTTTCTATTGTCCAAACCCAACATAGGCTTGTTGACTAGGACCTGGGTAAATTTGTTGCTGACCAAACCCAGCATAGGCTTGTTGACCAAGTCCAGGTTGAGGTTGGT